>OX333071.1:72768426-73196030 GCA_946863875.1 Alloplasta piceator
AAAAAAAAACTTATCGCAAAGTTAGATCAGTTTCCATAAAACTACATTTAATTTAATTTAATTTGTTAATGTTAATTGTTCGATAACGAGCTTCCCAATCGTCGTGAAATTTTTACACGACCTCTTAAATAATTCATCCAAAAACATACCAAATTTTCAGAATTTTCTCATCATTTGCGATTTGGGACTCAACATCCTTAATCGAATGAAAGGAGCTATCAAAACGATTTTTGAACATAAATATTGAGCATAAGTTGCAAAAAAATTAAATAAAAATTATATCACTGGGAAAAATGATTTGGAAATTTCAGCGAAATATGGGTCTACACTGAAAAAAAAATTTTGTTGAAAATACAAAAATTTGTTTCGCTCAACCAAATATTTGTTTCCGGACGTTCAACGCAATCATTTTGGTAATTCAACAAACTGAAGTTTTAGTTAAATCGTTGCTTGAATGGGCAAAGTTTCAGTTCAATCAAATAAAAATTTGTTACTTCGAATAAAAATGTAATCCACACAGAGAAATAAACGATTGAGCTGACTAATTATCAGTTGATTCCATATATGTATATTCTATGTATCAAAATAAATAGTAGTGAAACAAATATTTGGTTGAGTCAAACAAATTTTTGCATTTTCAACAAATTTTTTTTCTCAGTTCAAGAGATTCCTTTCTTATAGAGTGAAATCGACCCCTCCTCATTTTTTTTGTTTTTTTTTTCATGAATTAACTTTTTTACCCCCCAAACGTCCTGAGTAAACTTAGAGAATCGATCCCCGTATAATTGGAATTTTTGTCGCCATGCGAGAATTGAAAGTCTTTGAAAAAATTGAAAATGGACAACATTTTTTTTCACTCTTTGCTTTTTGCTACGAATAAATATTTTTTTGGCCAAAGCTCTGTCTGATTTGAAATTACTGGTATATTTTCCATGAAATACAATTCTAAAACCTTAAAAAGAAATTCAACCCTTTCCCGGTACGTTTCTAAGTTGGAGGTAGTTTACATTTCAATAAAATTAATTCTTCCTAAGAAGTTTTCAAAGTCAAAAACATTGAAATGCATTATTGGGGTCTTCATTAAATCGGATGCTAAATGCAAAGCTCAAGTCCCACTAAAAATGAATCTAAAACCTTGGAAATGCAAATTTCAGCTTCGAGCATAATTTTAATTATTAGAATTGCAGTGTCAGCATTATTCGAAAAATAATAATTTTTGGTTTAACATATCGCACAACGTCGAGTGACGATTCCTCATCGGAGAGGGTATCGATCCCACGGTGACGCCATTTTTATTTTTTCGGATCTTTTATTAGAGCACCGCTCAAGCTGTGCAAAGTCGAAACGAGCCGGTTTTTTTTTCTCTTTCCTTTCCGGGTCGGACTCAAATTCTCGTTTCATTAACAGAATGGCGCGTATGCCCGATGCTAGGAGAAGAAGAGGTGTGCTCACGATGCGAGGATCCGTGTAACGAGCCTGAACAAATATCGCATCACTCGCGCCCGAATGATCGCCCATGATGTAGTTCGATTCCGAGGGTTTCTGTATTTTCCGCACGCTCTCAGCATCGTTTACAATCGAGACCTCTCATCGACAGACTTTATGCATATCACGAATGAACGTACAGAACTGTCGAATACACCTCCATATTTATGTCGATGAACAGACAGATAAAAAATGGGGCTGCATTAGGGGTGGGAAACCGAGCGATAAGGCAAAACCAAGCACTTCAAAAATAACTCTGTAAAAATCCATTCAAAACCTCAAAAGAAATGAGGTCTAAAGTGGCATTTTGGTCTAGAGACATACATTTTTAGCGTTTTGTTGAGCTCGATAAAAAAAAAAACAAAAAACACTTTTATTGCACTCCGTGCGCAAAGTGCTACTTTGCGCACTCGTACAATAAAATTTCGTACGATACTATTACCATTCTTTTTTTTACAACATATTTATCTCCCCTCAAAAATCGTCTCCTGACAAAACAAACTTTATCTAAAAAACCTTTTCCCCTTGCTCGCCCCCTTTGTTCACATGATGATATTGTTTAAACAAATGATCTGCAATATGGTGATAGGTCCTTATTCTAGGATAGTTTATGAGTTTTCATGAATTTTGCGAAATTTTTTAGAGCACTTTAGAGCACTTTTTGAAGCGCCAGGCACGAGTGACCCACCGTTACCGTTTAAAGGTGCCGAAAAACACATTGCCATGTAAGGGTTAATATTTTGATAATAAATAAAAAAATTATCGAGAAAAAAAAATAAAATGAGTTACAAGCTAGTTGAGTTGGGGCTAAAAAGGGGGGACGTGCTGGTTTACACGATTGCAACCTTTTTAGTCATTCGATACAAAATTTGAAAAAAGATTCTTAGTTAGTAACGCCCGAATTTTAAGATTCTAAGATCAAACTTTCCACTGAATTTAAGTTGGAACTTGAAATCGAACTTAGGTTGCAATTTAAGATGAACCTTAAGTTTGAACTTGAGTGTCATTATAAGTTCATACTTAAGTTCAAACTAAATTTGGTTTGAAATTTGAAGTTAAGATCCATCTTGATTAACTTTTAATCGCGATTTACTCGAAACTACATTTTCGCAATTTACGGCAACGATAAAAAAAAACTATTCATCCGATTCATTTCAACCAAATATTTTTAGACACATCATTGCAAACCCTCGTCAATAAACCTTTATTAAAAAAAAAATTAATTTAACAATCATTTTTTGCATAACAATGTTCGGTGAAAATTCGATCTTTTTTCTCTGAGTGCCGCCATTATTACAATATTTAACTTTTGAAACTTTTTCTTGGTTTATCGACAGCGTACTTCCATATAGAATGTAATGGTTTCTGATTTTTTTGTTTCTAATGTAAAACAAAACAAAAATACAGCTGCCGCAATTCGACATCGCGGGAGAATTTCGTTCAGCAACGATTGGTTGCAGGCTGCAGCTGATGAATACTTATTTTCGATTAAAAAAATGTTTTTCAAGTCTTCGAATGTACAACAAAATAGCCTCCAAAGTTGAAAACGATTGGTCCAGTAGTTGCGCTGGAAAAAAATTCCGAAAGTCCTCGTCATCTTCGACCATTTATATGGGTTTCCCTCCTTAAGGGTTAAAATGAAAAATGATGAGAAAATTCTGAAAATTTGGTATGTTTTTTTATAAAGTATTTAAGAGGTCGTGTAAAAATTTCACGACGATTAGAAAGCTCGTTATTGAATAATTAACATTTTGTTAAAAACAATTAAGAAAAAAAATATATATATATATATATCAATAAAATTCGTTTTGTTTCCGTTGCTTTCAATATATTGTGATGTAAAAAATTAAGAGGTCAAAAAAAAACTTATCGCAAAGTTATATCAGTTTCCATAAGACTACATTTAATTTAATTTAATTTGTTAATGTTAATTGTTCAATGACGAGCTTCCTAATCGTCGTGAAATTTTTACACGACCTCTTAAATACTTCATCCAAAAACATACCAAATTTTTAGAATCGATGGAGGCGATACATAAAAGAAGTTTGATGGAACTTAAGTTCAAGCTCAAGATGGATCTTGAGATCAAACTTTACACCCAATTTAAGTTTGAACTCAAGATCGATCTGAAGTTCGCACTAAAGTCTGATCTTAAGTATGAACTTATAATGATAGTTAAGTTCAAACTTAAGATTCATCTTAAATTGGAACTAAAGTTCGATCTTAAGTTCCAGCTTGAGTTCAATCGAAAGTTCGATCTTAAGTTTGATCTCAAGATCGATTTAAAGTTACTGCTGTGCCACTAAAATAGCTACAACTCCGTAAAAGATTAAAATTAAAAAAATTCTCTTCGAGGAAATTCTTAAAGGTCTAAACTTTAAAAATTCGAAATAAAAAAATTGATTTTTTCAAAATTCTAGACCAGAATACCGCCTTAAGTTTGCATCGTTGCAATGCAACAAAAATAATTCTTATCGCTTAATTTTTAGTGAGATTTGAGTTTTGCTTGTGCTTTAAAAATCCCAAATCCTTAATAAAGGCCCCAAAATACATTGTAACGAATTTTTACTCGGATAATTTCTCAGACAGAATGAATTTTGCTGAAAAGTAAACTGCTGTTATACCGTTGCTTCAAAACGATGCAAACTTCAGCATCACCAAAACAAGAAATTTTGACTTTCAAATTGTGCCTCTAGAATTGTCGATAAACAATCGGTGAAAAAATAATTGCACTCAATATTTTCGTGCAATTGCAAATGTTTCAGATGTTGTTCTCAATGATAAGGAGATCGAGCTACTTGATCGGATCGATAATTGATAATCAAAAATTTGGATTGACACCAACGTCGAGGGAATGAAGACGAATCAATTACGAGGAAACAATTTCTACGATTTTCTGGTGAGTTTTACGATTTTCTTTTTTTTTTTTTTTTTATAATATTGATTCAAACATTTGGGATCTTCGTGGGAGAATTTAACGAGTATTTCGATTGAGGAAAAAGGTGGAATGAATTTTTCTTTTCGATCTTGACACTTCAAGTGTTTTGGAACGTTATTTATGATAAATGATAAGGCAACGGTTTGTCTCAGAGGAGATATATTACGAAATGGGCGTGTGTCCTCGTGTTATGATAGCATAATTATTTTCTTATCTTTTCTTCAAGATATTAAAAAAATGCCTCATTTTTAAAAAATTGTTTAACTTACCAAAAGTTTAACCGCCGCACCATAAGTTCGCTGCTCTTTCAAAAATGAATATATTTCAATTCAACAAGTGGCATTTCAAAGGGGACATGTTCAGCTAAATTTCGCTTTTTCAAAAAAAAAAAATTTTTGATTTTTTTTACCCGGTACGCTCTTTGAAACACGGTCGTTTTTGGCTTTTTTTGGCATTGAAATTTTGGCGCATGACCCATGAAATTTCTTTGAAACTGTTTTTCGCATGAAAAACTTGTGGGGGGAAGTATAAGCTTCAATATCGTTTTGAAAAAAGTTTCGTACGATTTTTTTTCGCAAAAATATTCAATTTTTCGCAAAAAAACGACCATATTTATAAAATGTAGCCTAACTCAAAAACTACCCGGTTTTCGTAAAATCACTAAGAGAGTAAAAAGATGCATACAATCGTTCTGGATTGTATTTAATTTTTTCAGAATCTTTTTTCAACATTTTTTTTTTCGAAAATTTTTCCCGTCAACGAGATATTTTTTCACCTTAAACAATCGGCTTTTTCATTGAAAAACTTCGTCTACACGGATTTTCCATCGAAAAATTCGTGTAGATGAGGTGAGAGACCAGTTTGTTTAAGATAAAAAAAATATCTTGTTGACAGGAAAAATGTTCGAAAAAAAAAATTTGAAAAAAAATCTTAATTGAATTTCAATTTTTTTGTAAAATTGCCACAACGTTGCAATAAGTGCAATTTTTTGCTATTGAATTTCGCGATACCCGATAGAAAAATCAAAAAAAAATTTCTAAACTGTAAAGTAAATGAGAAAGTATAACGGACAAATAAACAATTTCCAAAAAATGTGCGATAAAAAAATACCAATACAAGATAAAATGATGGTTTCAATTTTCTCTATCTGTAGCGCCTTTTCCGCTCATTAATCCACTTTTCTGAATCGATTTCCACGATTTTTTCTTCCCTCTAAAATAACGTCGAAATTTCCCACAATTGTCGTTGCTTTTTTTTTCGTTCACGTTCGTCGATTCTGCAAATGGTATAGTTTCGAGATTAGATATAAATCTCGATCGTGGATAAGCACTTGTTAGCACCGAGCAAATGGACAGGATGTGACGTCACAAGGACGACGAAACGTTCACCAAGTACTCTCATGAGAGTGAAATACAGGGAAAAAGAGAGAAAGAGATAGAATAAAGAATCTCTTGCGTTTTCAAACGCATTCAAGATTTATACCGACTGCATATGCTAATATATAACCGTGTGTAATGTTATACACTCCCGCTCAAAAGTTTGGAAACACCAGTCAATATTTCTTGCCGCACTAGAAGTAGCATAACTCCGTCAAAAAAAGAGATAATCAAATTTTTAAAAAAGCGTTTCGACGAGAGGAAAATCAGCTTCATTTCGCTTTCAAAAAAAAATATTTTTCATGATTTTTTTCGATCCGGTACGCATTTTTGTACGTGAACGTTTTTTGGCCTTTTTCGACAATCGCGAATTGAGCGCATAACTTTTAGTGAGCGAAATAAAATAATGAGACAGCAATGTGCAAGTTTCTAATACGAGCACGGCAATTTTTCCATTTGTAATGGAATATTCTCTACTGCAAATTACTTTTTTTTATTTTTAATGGGACATGCATCCATTACACATTACTTTTTTTATTTGTAATGGGACATGCATCCATTATACATTACTTTTTGTAATTTGTAATGGGACATGCATCCACTACACATTACTTTTTTATTTGTAATGGAACATGCATACTTTACACATTACTTTTTGTATTTGTAATGGAACACGGATCCATTACACATTACTTTTTATGTTTGTAATAGCACATGTATCCATTACACATTACTTTTTTTATTTGTAATGGGACATGCATCCATTACACATTACTTTTTTTAAATTGTAATGGAACATGCATCCATTACACATTACTTTTTTATTTGTAATAGCACACTTATCCATTTTACATTATGCAGTGTAATGGGTAATAAATATAGTAACGCATTACCAAAGTAATGCATTATTTACAACTCTGTTCGTGATACAATGAAAATCTGAAAAAACTCAGTAATTTTGCATGCTAAAAACAACAATGATCAATAATCATTATTGATCATTGTTCATCTTAATAAATTGTTTAAATAATGGTTTAAACAATTTGTTAATAACTTTTGGGCAATATTATTATTGATAATTGTTCATCTTAATAAATTGTTTAAATAATGTTCTAAACATTTTGCTAATGACTTTTAGGCAATATTATTATTGATTATTGTTGTTTATAGCATGTCAAATGTTGCTGAACTTTTTCAGATTGTTATTGTATTACGAAGTACGGAAATTTCAATCGGATACAATTTTTCGCTGGGACGTCATCATCGGAATTTCGAGCGAAAATAGTAAAAAAAAAACTTCATAGGAAAATTCTAAAATAATTCCAGGCGATTCCGTGTATACGTACGCTACTTTTTTCATACTTAAAATTTTCTCTTAAACTCTATAGCTTTTGAGTTACGTAGCATCTTTTAAAATTTGTCTTTTTAGCCAAAAGTGAAATAACTTTGCGAGAAAAAATCGTACGAACATTCTTGAAACTGAAAATGGAGCGTCTGCTAACCCTTTCAAATGTACCGCAGATAAAAAAGACAAAAAAAATGTACTTAAATTATGCGCCCAATTCGCGATGGTCGAAAAAAGGCCAAAAAACAGTCACGTACAAAAATGCGTACCGGATAAAAAAAAATCATAAAAAATATTTTTAAAAAAAAGCAAAATAAAGCTGAATTCCTTCCCATCAAAACGCTTCTTTAAAAATTCGATTATCTTTTTTTTTGACGGAGTCATGCGACTTCTAGAGCGGCAAGAAATATTGACCGGTGTTTCCAAACTTTTGAGCGGGAGTGTATGTGGTACCATCCGCTTGTACCTGTTCAAGCTCACTTTTATATCACGAACATGCGATTTCTTCGTCGATTCGATAAATAGTAGATACACACAACTCTCCAATCCATTAATTCATGTTTATTTATTATCACTATCGTTGTTGTTATTATTCCCTGTTAATTTCTTCGACAGAGACACCGTCTGAACCGACGAGTCGGTTCTGTGATCGTCGTTGTCGTAAAAATCCCTTTTTTTTACCACCTTTGCACGAAAATTTCATCAGATACAGGTTTTTCACCGTTAACCAGGCTTTCGGAAAAACAAAAGTCAAAACGATTGATTACACATTGGAAATTGCCTCGATTGAACCGAACCGATAAACACGGCCATTTTCGATTATATAAAGAGCGGATTAAGTCTCATTCCGTTTAAATCGTGTGTCTGTGTGTTTTAATTTGTCCAGTTTATCGTGCATTTCAATCTTCTAGCTGAGAATACAAATTCTTCTCTATGAAGAAATATCTTTCGATCGTAAATTGATCTTGTTTTGCCTGAGAAAACTTGAAATTTCATATAACGCGGTCATTGTGGTCAACTTTTTGTTTTGCTCGTTATGTTCAATTTTGTAATACTGAAAAGGACTTTGTGGAGTGTTGGTTTTAATGGCAATGAGGGATTTTAGTAGGGGCAGGTGGGAAAAAATGGTCACCGGAAGCTGTCCTCTAAAATGATTGAAAAACGTTGAAAATTGAAAAAATTTGAAAAATTAAGAAATTATTATTGATCGGTAAAGTAAATTATTCGGTAAAGTTAGCGGAGACAAGTCTCCAAAATGTATTCAAATTGCAATTAGGTTTATCGTGTATTTCGATTTTGAATCTGAGAATTCAAATTCTTATATATGAGGAAATATTTTCCGTTCGTAAATTGATCCTGTTTTGCCTGTGATAACTTGAAATTTAATATATAACGGCGGCATTGTGGTCATCTTTTTGTTTTGCTCGTTATGCTCAATTTTGTAACGTTGAAAAGGCCTTTGTGGAGGGTTGGTTTTAATGGCATTGTGTGATTTTGGTAGAGGAAGGCGGGGGAAAATGGCAATGTGCTTTTTAGGCATTAATTTTGTGCCCAATTGGAAAATGTGCTTTTTTCGTATTCCCAGAAATTGAATTTGAAAAATTCTCTGCTAGCTTGACGTCAATCATTTTTTCCAAAATGTGATAGCACAGGAATTAAGTACTTTTTAAGTGCCTTTGAACCTTATTAAATTGTACCCTAAAATTTGAGCAAAATAGTAATTTTTGCTACAAGTGTAGAAAACAACGAATTCCATCGCGCGTGAAGTTGCCGCATGAGCCGAAGACTTATGGTGTATTTCACACGAGTACGAGTGTGAAATGCACCATAAGTCGAGGCGAATGCGGCAACTTACGCGCGATGGAATTCGTTTTTTTTGCACATGTAGCATACATTATTTTTTGCAATGACTGCCCCGAAAGTGGGATTTGAGATAGCGGCTTCAATCAGTTCCACGGGTGTAGATGCTCTTGGGCGCTCGTTTTCTTCATCCATTCTGTATTCCGTATTCCCTCAGAAAATGCGACTGTCATAAGTTGACGTTACGTGTCACATGAATCCCGCTACATTCAAGTTTGTTTAATCGGTTTAAAATCGTAGAACAAAAAACGATCAACTGCCAAAAAATCCGTTTTTTCGTAAATCAATGGGGTAAAGTGAGCTATAAATAGAGTTATTCCCGCACAAGTTCGGGAATCTGTGACATTCCCGCACAAGTGCGGGAATGTTAGGCATCGTTGAGAAATTAGCCACTTTCCGCACGCCAAACACCCATCGAAAATCGCACTTTCGGGGCAGGCATTGCAAAAATATTTTTTCCATAGAGTCGAAAGAATTTTTTAAAAAATTGTCATTTTGAAGGCATTAAAAAAAAAGCTCAATCTACCCCAATGGAATTATTGTAACACATTTTTACTAAAATATTTGGATAATTACTTCATTCCAGAGCTGGGCAGTACTTGAAAGTACTCGGTACTTGCAGGTACTTGAAGTACAGTACTTGCAAGTATATAGTACTTCAAAAGTACTTCAAGTATTGTACTTAAATTTTTCAAGTACTTCATGTGTTTGAAGGACTGTACTTGAAAGTTTCAAGTACTTTTCTGTACTTGAATAACTTTTTCAAGTACAAGTATCAAGTACTTTTGAACATGTCTTGCTGATGGTTGCATGTCCAAAGCCTTTGAATATGGGTCATTCCATGTCAAATCGACCAATATTTGGAATCGACCCCTTTCAATTTCGATGAAATTTGGTCAGAAGTTTTCTTTTATCATAAAACAAAGTTCTAACAAAAAGGAAAAAAATTAAATTTTTTTTTCGAAAATTCAAAATTTCATCATTTTTTCAAGTTTATTTTTTAAATATTTCGAAAACTATTATAGTTACGAAAAAATCGTTCTGGGTTCGTCTTAAAGTGTATACTTGGGGCTACGAAAATAAATATTCCGAAACAAATTTTTGAAAAATGATGAATTCGGAGAATTTTTCAAAATCGTGAAAATCCACGATCAACATAAAATTTTTGGTTTTATATTTTTTTATAACACCTTCTACTGAGATTAAAAGATAGTGAAATATTCAGAAATGTGTTTTTTTTTCTTGAAAAATATGAATTTTTGAATTTTGGTAAAACTTTTCGTTTACCTCTAAGTTGAGTGAAGTTGATCAATCGTGTAATTTTGACTGCTGAAAATTACAAAATTACATGATTGCTCAACTTAAAAAAAATGCATATTTTTGAAAAAAAAAACACCTTTCTGAAAATTTTTCAGGATCTTTTCAAATCAGTACAAGGTGTTATATTTAAAAAATTGAACAAAAAATTCGACGTTAATTGTGGAGTTTCACGATTTTTAAAAAATTCAAAATTCTCCAAATTCATCATTTTTCAAAAAATTTCGTCGGAATATTTTTTTTTCGTAGCCCCAAGTATACTCTTTAAGACGAAACAAACGATTTTTCATAACTATCATAGTTTTCAAGATATTTAGAAAAAAAATTTGAAAAATGGTTAAATTTTCAATTTTGCATAACTTTTGAAAAAAAAAAAAAATTATTTTTTTTTTCCTTGGTAGAACTTGGTTTTATGATGAAACAAAACTTCTGACCAAATTTCATCGAAATTGAAAGTGTTCGATTCCAACTCTTGGTCGATTTGACATGGAATAACCCAAGTATCAGAATTTACGAGACGTACCCGAAAACTAAAAAAGTACTTGATACTGGTACTTGTTTTTTTCAAGTACTTGTACTTCAAGTACTCGTTTTGACGAGTACTTGCAAGTACTAAGTACTTTGTACTTCAAGTACAACCGGTAATTTGTACTTGATACTTGAAGTACTTGCAAGTACTGTGCCCAACTCTGATTCATTCACCAAAAGAAAAATAAGGTACCGGGAACAAAATGGTAAATCGTAAAAAAAATATTAAATAACGCAACTACGATTAAAAATGAATTCTATCGGAAAATTTAATTGCTCTGTTTAATCTCTCGTTTGCTTGAATTTTCTGAGAAATAATAATTTTTGGGTGGTGGCCATTTTGCCCCCCGATAATTTATTTCTTGACCAAATCTACAAGAACCTTATTCTTAGATTAAAAGCAATCGAGTTTCTATGCCTCGCATCCTAATTTTGCCCCGCAATCTCCTATTTTGATATAGTGAATCCGCATATCCCGAGGAAAATGTCAGCCACGCGCGCGTTTGTCTTCGCTTAATCAAAGGCTCTTCTCACTGAATATCTGTCATGCGTTCTTCGAGGCGCGCACGTGGCGATTATTGTCTCTCTCTTTTTCTTTCAATGTTGCACCGAAGCCCCACCGATTAACTGTGACGTCACGGAATCTCTCCTCCCGCCCCATTTCCGCGAGAGATCCACTCGCGAAGGTTTCCAACCACGCAAACCCTTTGTCAGATTTTTCAACGCACTTTTGTGTGTATTTAATTTTTTTTTTGTTGCAATAACAGTAGCAGCGAGCGATGAGAAAGAGTAGCAGAGGGATATTCCGATTGATGAGATTCGAAATTCATGATTGGACAAAGTTCAATTGTATTTGTCAAAGATAATGAAGGGAGCGTGGGGCACGACGGCCCCCTTAAAAAATGATAAATTTTTTTTTAAATCTTAAAAAAAATGTTTTCAACGTTGAAATTGTTTTTCTTTTTGATGGTCCATTTTACCCCTGATGCAGTGCATCGGCCTTAAAATGGATGAACTACATCAAATTCATCATAATTTGAAGAACAAAAATTTTCTGACCTCATTTTTTGCTTATAAAACGGACTTGAAAAACGATGGTGAAAAATGAGGAAATCATTTGAATATTTTTTGTTCGCCCGAGTTTTCGAAAATTTGTAATCTTCTAATTGTGGCAAAATAATGGTTTATAATTGATGAAGAGGACGTTGAATATCGAAAATTTGTCGTACCGATAAAAGCGGTTTGTATTATTTAATTATCATATTATTTCAACCACGCAAGCCCTTTTTCAGAATTTTTGTCGCACATCTATATTTTCCTTTTTGCACAAATAATTGTGGCGAGTGATGAGAAAGAGAAAAAACAAGATATTCAAGTATGATTGCATTTGAATTGAAAATTTGAAAAAAAATACAATGAGATCACGCAAATTACAGGCTATCTTTTTTTTAGTCTGTTATTAACTTTTTGGATGAGGTCAAAATTTTGAATTCATGAAGTTTTGACGATTAATGGCAAATTGAGACACGCAGGCAGTGTCATTCAAATTTTACTGAATGCAATTTGCATAATAATGTACAATAAATAAGTTTGATTTAACCTTTGTCGATAAGCAGGATCCCAGATATACCGACAAAGGGGCTGCTTTCGTACATTAATTAATTAATTAATTAATTAATTAATGTACGAAAGCAGTCGATAAGCAGGATCCCAGATATACCGACAGAGGGGCTGCTTTCGTACATTAATTACATTTAATTACATACATTACATACATGTAATTAATTAATTAATTAATGTATATTAATGTACGAAAGCAGCCCCTTTGTCGGTATATCTGGGATCCTGCTTATCGACAAAGGTTAAATCAAAATTATTTATTGTACATTATTATCCAATTAATTATCCAATTAATTCTGTATTAATTATGAAAATAACATGAATTCCCATTTGGCAGTGTCCGAGTTTGGATGAAAATTTCGCGATTATGAAGGCAAAAGAAAAAAGATGTCTGAAAGAGTCAGGGAGATGATTGAAAAAGAGAAAAATAAAGCCAAGGGTGCAAAGATGCAGGTGGAAGAAAAATCATGCAACTAATTTCACATACACGTACAATTATAAGTGTGTGAGTGACAAAGAAGAGATAATGATGAAAAATGGTGCTTTTGGCGACTTACCCTTCAGGGAGGATGTTATCATAGGATCACCTGGAAAATGATACAATTACAATGTTTCATGAAAATTTTCTAATGGTACAAATGATTCATAATATTCGATTTTCATCTTTCCATAACAAGCACTTCAATATACATTCACGAAAGAAGATTCATGGCAAAACGTGTGATGTTGAAGTTTGCATCGTTCAAATGAACCGGAAATAGTTTTGATTTTCAATTAAATCTTCTTTCCAAGATTGAAAAATGAAAAACCATTGAAATGTATTTTGGGGCATTTACTAACGATTTAGGATGCCAAATGCGCGTTGAAAGTTCAAATCTCGCTGAAAATATATTTTCAAAACTTTATTTTGGTTGGAACGATGCAAACTCCGACATTATCAAAACGTTTCATTATTTGCACTGATAATTTGACAACCCCCATAAAATCCGTATAATCTCTCTGGTTAATGGAATCAAGCTCAGTTTGCGATTGATATGGCGGATGTAACAACAGCGAGAGAGTAAGAGAGAGAGAGAGAGAGAGAGAGGGAGGGAGAGAGAGATAAGCAGCGAAGGATGAGCAGAGAGAAAAAAGTTTGAGAAATAATAAAAATATATAAAATGCATAGAGGAGGCAAAAGGTTTTGCGTAGGCTTCTAAAGACCGATTGTGCTCTCGGACACGCCCACGCACTTTGTTTAAGAAAAAGGGTAAACATAAGAAAAAAATGATGTTTCTCCCGCATGGTAAAGCGTGATCTCTGATCCCCTTTTTTCCCCCTCTTGCGCGCCAAAGTCTTCATCCTTTTTCTTCAATGGTGAACATTATAGAAAAACTCATAAATCACCGTGTATAGCGAATAAATAATGTCACGGTTTGGAAATATATAATATAATGTTTATATGTATATGGGGCGTTCCACGTCAAATCACGCGGTCATCGGTCACCCGCGGATTTTGATGTCAAATGAATTGTGGGTTTCGTTTGACCCAAAATATGACCTAAAATTTTTAGAAATTTTTATTTAATTTTTTAGGGGTCGCTTGAGCTAAAAAATCATTAAATTGGGGGAAACATAAAGATGGGCCTTTTTTAAATTAATGAAATTTTTTTCACAGAAACTAGGGCCCAAAACAGATATTTTCGTCATAGTTCGATAACGGGCGAAAAATAATTACTATTTTTTTTGTGTTTTATTTTCTTTTTTTTTATAATTTCTTATTTTGATTGTTTCTTGTAGTGAGAATAACAACAAGAATATTTTTTTAGTGGAACTTGATTTTTTTTCTTGGTTTAAGAGTGAAACGACAACATTTTTCGAAAATTTATTAGGCTTTGTTACCCGACTTTTGATCCCCGCCAAAATATTCCCGCCAAAATATCCCCCAAAAAAATATCCCCCAAAAAAATATCCCTTCCCAAAAATATCCCAGGCAAAAATATTCCCTCCCAAACCCATTTTATCGAACCCAAGAAAACGACAGAAACTCTGCAACGGGGATATTTATTCTAGTAGCCAAGCTCAATTTCTTTTTTTTTTTTATGAAACCAAAAAAAAAACGACAGAAAGTCTGCAACGGGGCTGTTTTTTCCTTCAAAATTTTGCCTATGCAACCCCACACAACAAAAAATTGTACATTTTGGATAGGGGATATTTTTCCCGGGATATTTTTGTTGAGGGGACATTTTGGGCAAGGGATATTTTTGCAAGGAGATATTTTTCCGCTGGGATATTTTTGTGGGATATTTTGTCATGGGATCAAAAGTCAGGTCACCATTAGCCTCGATGACCTGAAATACAACGGACGATGCAAACACAATTAAAAAATTAAAATGAAAAAAAAAAAATAGTTATTTTTGGCCCATTATCAAACTATGACGAAAATATCTGTTTTGGGCGCTAGTTTCTGTGAAAAAATTTATTAATTTAAAAAAGGCCTCTCTTTATGTTTTCTCTCAATTTAATGATTTTTTAGCCCGGGAAACTCCTAAAAAATGAAATAAAAATTTCTAAAAATTTGAGGTTATATTTTGGGCCAAGCGAAACCCACGATTCATTGGAGATCAAAATCCGCAGGGGTCAGACCGATGATCGCGTGATTTGACGTAGAACGCCCCATATATAAATATAAATGAGAAAAGCCCGGGAGTTTGCTCGACCGTGCGATTGGCGACGCTCGCGGAAAATCTCGTACATTTATATGGACATATATATAAATATATATACATACATATAAATATGCTTGCGCGATGAAACATTGCATTATCCTCGGCAGCGAGATGGAACGCTTTTGCCTGCCCACCTTCGCGTTCCCGCGAAACTTTTTTTTTTTTTTTTTTTATAATAATTTTTTATTCCTCGCGTCCTTGGACGAAGCTCTCGCATTGGTATGGGAGAGTAGCTCTTTGCGCTACCCCCGCTTAGATTCCTCCCGAGCACGCGATCGACAATCTATAATCCGCGAGATATCGCTATAAACCGCGGTTGCCTCCTCCCAGTCGCTTCTTTTTCCCCGTCGCTCATCCTTGTTCTATATATCCGAATAACAACAACAACAACAGCAACAATGATAATAGTGAGAAGAATGCGCCTTATGCACATTAGGGCGTTTCGAAAAAAAAATGATGCTGAAGTTTGCATCGTTTGAATGCAACGGAAATAGCTTATTTTTTAATAACATTCGTTCTTTCTAAGAATTTTTTAAATTACTCCCAGAGAAAAGATTTATTTGATTGTACCGCTTCCTCTGAATAGTGGCCTAATAAATCTCTTATTAAGCCGGTATTTCAATAAAATTTTATTTATTTCAAATAAATTTATTTAAATCAAATAAATTCTTTTTCTGGGTGTAAAAAATCCTTGAAATATATTTCAGGGTTTTTATTAAGGACTTGGGATGCTAAATCCGCGAATAAAGCGCAAATGTAATTAAAAATGAATTTTATAAAAATTATTTTCATTGCAACGATGCAAATATCAACTTCGTCGAAAAAAAGCTTCATTGCGCATTTTGCATTCCGCATCGAGTTCTTTTGTTTTTATACGGAATTAGTACATTACGAGTTTCGTACAAAATTTTATTGCACGAGTGCGGAGAGTGCCATTTTACGCACGGAGTTCAATAATAGTATATTACGATACGAGTGCGATGAAACTTTTTCTGACGAGTGTGAGTTTGCAGCATGAGCCGAAGGCGAATGTTGCAATCACACGAGTTGAGAAAAAGTTTCTCGCACTAGTATCGTACGAAATTTTATTGTACGAGTGCGCAAAGTGGCACTTTGCGCACGGAGTGCAATAAAATATTTTTTCCATCTACAGATTTCTGGATTTTATCTTGAGTTTTGATTTCTTTGTTAATGTCGCAGTTTTGAAGTTTGGCAAAGAGGACTTTTTTGGGAGTCTCTGAATTCTGATGTGGAAATCCTTTCTCATTTTTCTTGAGGAGATAATATTTATTGGTAAAGCCTTCACGATTGCAAAATAAAAATGAGATCGTTGATAGTTCATGAAATTTTGATGTTGGGTGGATTTTTGAAAAATCTGGTTTTTGGTCTTCTCAATTTTCAACTGGAGACTTTGTTGATCGAAATTGCCTCCCCAATTCTTCCGAAGAAATAAAAAAGAGTAAAATTCTTCCGAAGCATTTCTCAGGGCAATTCAAAATATTCCTACTGATCACAAATATGCCATAAATTTATTCCAAATATCGCGGAAACGAAGAAAAATTACGGAAAAACCTGCTTTTTCACATTTTAGAATCTTTCGACCTGCAAAACGACATCGTCGATAATTTTAGAGTATTTGCTAACCTCAGGGAAAGTAGACAAAATTTATTTTGATTACAAGGGATCCTCTACAGATTAAAAAAAAGCAATTAATTCCCAAGACGCGTTTTGGACTACTAAATCCCGAATTTTAAGTTCTTATAAGATCTATCTCAAGATCAAACTTTCCATTTAACCCAAGTTGGAACTTGAGATCGAACTTAAGTTCCAATTTAAGATGAATCTTAAGTTTGAACTTAAGTGTCTACTTAATAAGTTCATACTTAAGTCTACTTGTATAAGTTCATACTTAAGTTCGAACTTTACTGCGAACGTCAGATCGATCTTAAACTTGGTTTGAAGTTTGATCTTAAGTTCGATGAAACGACATCGTCGATAATTTTAGAGTATTTTTTAACCTCAGGTAAAGTAGACAAAATTTATTTTGATTACAAGGGATCCTCTACAGCTTAAAAAAAAGCAATTAATTCTGAAGACGCGTTTTGGACTACTAAATCCCGAATTTTAAGTTCTTAAGATCTATCTCAAGATCAAACTTTCCATTTAACCCAAGTTGGAACTTGAGATCGAACTTGAGTTCCAATTTAAGATGAATCTTAAGTTTGAACTTAAGAGTCTACTTAACAAGTTCATACTTAAGTCTACTTGTAAAAGTTCATACTTAAGTTCAAACTTTAGTGCGAACGTCAGATCGATCTTAAACTTGGTATGAAGTTTGATCTCAAGATTCATCTTGAGCTTGATCTTAAGTTCGATCAAACTTCCTTCATCGCCTGCCTCGACCGTGTTTTTTGACATTGGTTGTCAAAATAATTAAGTTCCATCGAACTTAAGTTTAAGCTCAAGATGGATCTCAAGGTCAAACTTCAAACCAAATTTAAGTTTGAACTTAAGATTGATCTGAAGTTCGCACTAAAGTTTGACCTTAAGTTATGAAATGATAATGACACATAATTTCGAACTTAAGATTCATCTTAAATTGGAACTCAAGTGCGATCTTAAGTTCCAACTTGATTTCAATGGAAAATTTGGTCTTGCAATTCGGAGCTTTTCAAAAACATTCATGATTCCTTTATTCCCAGAAGACAGGAAACAAATATTTCCTATTTTCCGGATTCCGCTTGCGTAAGATCTATGTTTTTTTTTTTGGTAAAAAATGTGATCCAATTTCGATGAGAGAGAGAGAGACAGTGGAAAAATACCGCGTCCTCGAATCGCACGAGTGCAAATAAATCCTATAGCGTGATTGCATTGTCCGATTGAAATCCCTAAACTGACGCCATTCACTCTGCATATTATGTCGGCATAAACGAAGGTTACGATTCAACGATAACAGAATTTTCCATTATGCAAATTCGCATAATCGGGCCATTTCGTGGATGAACCAGGGCGATGCGCATTTACTTGAGCGATGAAACGAAGGAGGAAAATCCCGTTGACCCTTTTGAGAACATTCGTTTTCGCGAATTCCCTTCTTCCCAAATTCAAATATAATGGGAAAAATATAAGCGACCACACCTCCCCTCGTATGACCAATTCGTTTCCAAGATCTTTGCGTAACTCGCTCTCCCACACTTTTCCAGCCAAGTAAGTAAGTAAGTATACCGCTATATTTTCCTGTCTCTGGCTCATCTCTCGCACTTTTTTTTTTCCTTCTTCTTCAACATTTCGCAATGGATGGAATTTCCACGACACACGCGATCGTCCAAGTGAGAGATGCACATTGAGACGAGTGAAAGAGGAATGAATAAACGAGAGAGAAATAAAGGAGCAAGCGAGTGCATAAATAATAAATAAATAAATAAATAAATGCCGCGTAAATCTGCGCGACTGGCGGAAAAAGGATTCATGAATAATTCATAGCATCGGAATCTGTTGCTTTCATATAGGAATAACTCGGCATGAATTTGAAGAGGAAAATGTTGAGAGAAGTAGATACATGTATTTGGCTTGTAATAAGGGTGAAAACAATTCCCTCCCCCCCCCCTCCCCTCGATACTTTCCACCGTGGAACAATCTCGTCGAGTAAAGGAGGGAATCCTATGACGAGGTACTTGCGAGTATTAAAAATTCCCAGGGGAAAATCACGATCGCGTGTCACCTCTAAAAATCGGTGATGACATTGCGGTACCAGAAAGCAGATTCCCTAATGAGCTTTTTCGCGTTTACCAGTCCGATCATAAGTCTGGACGACATCGTACACGTTGCGGAACAAAGGACTCTCGATTTTTGTGAAAACGCAATCCTCTTGAGGTTTCCCGTGCACGTAACGACAAACGTCACGGTTACAGTCCTGAATATCAAGTCAAAAATGGCAGCTACGAAAAAAAATCAGGTACCAAATTAATCCGACGAAATTAATGATGTTGAAATTTGCATCGTTGCAATGGGACGAAATTAAGTTTTTTTAAAATTCATTATTAAAGTTTTTTGAAATTCGATTTTAATCGTACAGACAAAGTCCCCATTTCTCAACCCCCCCGTTCTTAACCGCTCCCACATCTTGACCGGGTTACCATGGCAACTATTCCCACATGTTGACTCCCCCCATTTATGGTTTCACTACTCTAACGGACGTATGTACGAAGGCGCGTGCGCAAGTGTAAAGAGATCAGAACAGCGCATGCGCGCTCACACGAGCATGCGCGCCTACGGCGTACAATATGGCGCCGGATCGAAAGTGGGGACTGCAGGGGAAGTCAAGATGTGGGAATGACCTACTTTCGGAAAGTCAAGGAATGGGGACTTTGTATCAAGGATGTTGAGTCCCAAATCGCAAATGATGAGAATATTCTGAAAATTAGGTATGTTTTTGGATGAATTATTTAAGAGGTCGCGTAAAAATTTCACGACGATTAGGAAGCTCGTTATCGAACAATTAACATTAACAAATTAAATTAAATTGAATGTAGTCTTATGGAAACTGATATAACTTTGCGATAAGTTTTTTTTCTTGACCTCTCAATTTTTTAATATCTACACTATATTGAAAGCAACGGAAACAAAACGAAGTTTATTGATAAATATTTTTTTTTTTTTAAAGTTGTTCTTGACAAAATGTTAATATTTTAATAACGAGCTTCCTAATCGTCGTGAAATTTTTACACGACCTCTAAAATACTTCATACAAAAACATTCCAAATTTTCAGAATTTTGTCATCATTTATCATTTTAACTCTTAAGGAGGTTGAAGTAATGATGATAGAATTCTGAAAATTTGGTATGTTTTTACATGAAGTATTCAGGAGGTCGTGTAAAAATTTCCCGACGATTAAGAAGCTATTTATTGAACAATTAACATTAAAAGATTTCATAGGGACTCAACATCCTTAAGTCGTTGATAAAGACCCCAAAATATATTTTAAGATTTTTAACTTTGGTAGATTCTTAGGAACAATGAATTTGATTGAAAAATACGGTACTTCCGTTGCATTAAAACGAGGCAAACTTTAACATCGTCGAAATTAAATGGGACAAAATTAATCTTAACGACTATCTATTTGCAAAAATATCTGAATACAAGAATATCCATGGATATCCACGTACAAAAATATCTTAAAGTTACTTAAATATCTTAAAATTATTTATTAAGGTATTCGGATCTGGAGACATACATTTTGAGCGTTTTGTCGAGCTCGATAAAAAAAAATATTTTTACCATTTTTTTTACAGCATATTTATTCATTTTTTGACGATAAACGAAAAAAATTTCGAGAAAAAAAATGTAAATTCAATAAGCTGGTAAAATTGAGGCTAAAAAAGGGGTGCGCGCTGGCTGACACGATTGTTACCTTTCTCGTCATTCCATGCAAAATTAAAAAAAAATTCTTAATCAGTAAGAATGTCGTCATGCCCCTACCTCAGAGAAAATGGAAAAAATTTTGTTTAACAAAATGGCGGCTGAACGAAAAAAAAGGTATTTTTCGAATCTTTCTTTCATAGTTTTTAATTTTTTTATAATAGTAAAAAAAATCATTTTGATACAAAAGTGATAAGGGCGATAGGGAGACATACATTGAATATTGGTAAAAAATTTGAAGTAAATCGGTTGGGTAGAACTTGAGATATCTTGTCAGCAGGGTTGCGAAATTTTTAATGTAAAAGTAATGCATTATTCATTACTTTTAGAATGTATAATGAAAAAAATTTCCATTACCAATTACAATGTAGTGTGTAGTGGACAAAATTTCCAATGCCCATTACAATGTAATGTTTAATAGAAAAAAATTTCATTACCCATTACAATGTAGTGTGTAATGGAAAAAATTTGCATTACTCATTGAAATTTAGTGTGTAATGGAAAAAATTTGCATTACCCATTACAATGCAGTGTGTAATGGAAAAAATTGACATTACCTATTACAATGTAGTGTGTAACGGAAAAATTTTTCATTACTCATTGCAATGTAATCTGTAATGGACAAAATTTTCATTGCAATTTTGCGAATGGAAAAATATAGATGAGTAAATTATTGCAATTTTGCATTACATTTTAATGACTTAGGTACCTTAAATTCTAAAAAGCATCTATGTGCATACAAAAAGTTGAACATTGAAGTGCACTTCTCAATATACTTTTTTTCAGCGTTTGCTTTGGTCAATATCCTTTGCTCAAAATGATTTTCTGTGAGGCTATTAAATTTAGGAGCGTTCATCATCGTTGCGTAGCTGCAAAGCCAAAAAAGTTTTATTATAAAAGAAAATTATAAAAGTGTCTATTATAAAGAATAGGAAAGAATAGGAATAAAAGTGTGGGGCACTAAGCGTGAAATTTTTCTTGCCTTTCTAAATAATCACGCGACCACTTAATTACTAGTTTTGGCTCATTTTAACCCAGGCCAAAAAACTACTACGATATAATAAAAAATTTCCGAAATTTCCATTACACATTAAGTTGTAATGAACAAGCAAAATTTTGTCGATTACACACTACATTGTAATGGGTAATGGATTTTTTTTCATTACATACTACATTGTAATGGGTAATGGATTTTTTTTTCATTACACACTACATTGTAATGAGTAATGGAATTTTTTTTCATTACACACTACATTGTAATGGGTAATGGAAATTTTTTCCACTACACACTACATTGTAATGAGTAATGAAAATGGCAATGCATTACAAAAAGTAATGCATTACTTGCAACCCTGCTTGTCAGCCATGTTGAAAAGTAGTTTTTAGAAAAGCGTTTATAGGCCGATTTGCTCTGACGAAGTGGCTACGTCACTAAAATAGCAATAACTCCGTAAATTATCGGAATTAAAAAATTTCCTTTCGAGGATATAGTCTTAAAGGTCTAAATTTTGAGAAAAAAAATTGATTTTTCAAAATTCCAAACCAGAATACTCCCTTAATCGATACTTTTGGATAGAGAAGAGACATGTGATTGCTTGGAGGAAAAAACGTATTATCCCGAAGACAAAATCTCTACGAACAAATGCTTCTAGAATATTCGACCTCAAGTTTTATTCTAGCCTAAGGTAGAATCCTGTCTGCGGCGTTCTCGAACAGCAAAACGCGACAAAACGTCTACTTCCGTGTGTATCCATATAAAGTCATGCATCAACGTATGTCAAAACCATAATTATAAACGGCGTATAAACAAGGCCATTACTTTTTGTAAGGCTTTTTTTTTAAATACTTATAACCAAAACATCAAAATATACGGTACAGAAGATTAGCCTTTGTACCTGGAGTTTCATAGAAAGTTTGTCCGCGAAAACTTGCTTGTGAACGTTGTTGTTGCTGATATTGTTGTTGCTGTTGTTGATGAACACTCGATGTTTGATCCGACTGTTGTCGTATCGAGTGCTGTTGTTGATGACCCGAGGAATAAACATTTTGTCCTCTATTCGATGTTTGCAAATGTTCCTGTTGATACTGGACTTGATATTGCTGTTTCTGCTGATGCTCCTGTTGTTGATGTTGTTCTTGCTGTTGTTGTTTCCGTCTTTGCGGCTGATGTTGTTGTTGGTGATGATGCTGGTGTTGTTGATGCTGTTCTTGTTGATGTTGCTCGTGTTCTTGTTTGAGTTGCTGATGCTGTTCTTGTTGATGATGATGCTGCTGCTGCTGCTGCTGCTGCTGGTGAAGTTGTTGATGTTGTTCCTGTTGGTGTTGATGCTGGTCTTGTTGATGCTGTTGTTCTTGTTGGTGTTGATGTTCTTGTTGATGTTGCTCGTGTTCTTGTTTGAGTTGCTGATGCTGTTCTTGTTGATGATGCTGCTGTTGAAGTTGTTGATGTTGTTGATGTTGTTCCTGTTGGTGCTGATGTTGTTCTTGTTGATGCTGTTCTTGTTGGTGCTGATGTTGTTCTTGTTGATGCTGATGTTGTTCTTGTTGGTGCTGTTGTTGATGATGATTTTGCCCTTGATGGGATTGATTGTGTTGTTGTTCATGAAGATAAGAAGGCCCCCGTGCATAATGATGCGGTTGTTGCCAAGACACTCCTGCCTCCGTGTGCGACATTTTACCGTCGTGGTCTCTTCTCTCGACAACTCTATCAACCGTTTTTTCCTCTCTTTTTAAAAAATCACTCACTATCGTTTGATTACCGTTCGGCACACCGTATTGTAACTTTCTCATCATCGATCGTTGTAGCCAGTAATATTCCTCTTTATACGGTCATGATTGGTATCGACGTTATTCCCTTTGGAAGATGAAGACTGAGCCAAATTGATGGGAATCACGTGCATCGACTGACCTTTTTGAATTTTATTTATTTTCTTTTTTCCTGTCTCCAATTATTATCTCCAATTTTCTTTATCCCCAATTAATAGCTTTCGGCTGATAGTTAGAAATATTGGATTTTTTGATTTTTCAGTATGATCGTTGGAGATACTTTTCAGGATTTGAGAAAATTCTTTTTTGTAGAATTTTTCCCTCAAGTCAATCGCTCAGTCAAAATCGATGAAGAGCCATCAATTCGCGGAGCTTCTGCTGATGCCGATTGATGTCGTTGCTGATCTTTTTTTTTTTTTGTGGAGGATTGATTTTATCCTCGTATTTAGAACTCGGTCAGATTGTTTTTATTCGTTGAACTCTCGTCGCCTTTACAAACGCATCTACAAACTGAGACCGGAAGCTTGCAAGCTTCTGCTCCGTTATCATATTTGTATTCGCATATTTCCTTTGTCGTGCAGAGCAGAGGGCGTCAATTACGAGGTTTGTTTTGCTTTTATGAAAATTCGCGTGAGTTACGGAGGCGCGAAGAAAGACGACGAAGAGCTTTCGTTCTTGTAGAAAAATCGTCTAATTGTTCAATTCAAAAATTTTGAAATTTTGTATTTTTAATTTTGGAAATTCTCTTTTTTAAGCCGAACGTTTCCGTTTTATGGCGAGGTTTCGTTTTTTTTTCTTTTCATCCAAAGATTTCACTTTTTAATTTCACTTGTGAAATTCGGAAAAGGCCGAATAATTGAGATAAAAAATGATGAAAGAATTTTTAAAAAATGTTAAAATTAAAAAAAAAAATATCACCGTAACAGTAATCAACTTCGCACCTTATTTCACTAATTAGGATTCAAAAAAAGACTCCAAATACCAATTATCACGAATTTTACATCAATTATGCATCAATCAAGATTACATCAATTCATCACCTTTCTGAATTTTAATTCTCGCGAACTTTTTTCGTTCCTCCTGCGCTGACACTTTTTTTTTTATCGCTCAATCAATCAATAAAAGCACATGTCCTCTGACAGACCTCTGTCGGATTGCGATGAAACGCAACGAAATCCCACTTTCCTAGATCTCGAGAGACGAATTGTCAATTTGTCTCAATTTTTGGGGAATAACCAAAAAAAATCACAAATTGTTAATTAATAATTTATCCACTCGGACGTTGTAAGACCGAACGATATTCGAGGGTATCTCCTAACGTACTGAACGAACGACCGAATTTTCCGAAGCTTCGAAGGATCGGACCGCACGCGCACAAAAGCTCTCTATATGTATATTATGTATACCTATACATAATACTGTACATGTTGATATATATAAGTGTATATAGACGCTGGAACTGATGGTCGGAAAGTAAAGTACGACTGAGGCGCAGTAGCAGAGGTGACGCCGGTGACGCTGTGTTGCTCCTCTCTTCGGCGCACCTCACCGTTTCCGGGACGTATTCCTATATATATGTATATATAGGGGGTTGCGCTGGGTTGTTCCACGTGCGCCGCGAAGCACGTTTCTCAGTCACGTGTACATCGCGTTTGCAACCCCTCTTTCGATACCTCCCCCTCTCGATACCTTACTGAATAATCGCGTTTAAGTATATATATCTATATATATATATATATATATATATGGGGTATTCCAAGTGAAATCGTGGGGTCATTTCCCTCGGGTCATCAGATCCTGCATAACTTTTTTTTCGCCTTGATTCCACTTCAAAAACAGCCTAATTTTTTAAAAGATTTTTCTGGCCAATCCGTCAGATGGCGCGACGATAATTTTTGTGTAAAAAAGGGATAACTGAAAAAAAACGCAATTTTTGAAATTCTGCAATTTTTTCCACAGATTCTGGGCCAAAAATAAGTAATATCTATCATGATTAGAAAGTAGAATGCGGCTGCCTCATATTTTTTTTATAATTTTCTTTTTTTCAGTTTCTAAAATAAAATAAAAAAATTAATTCCTAATACCTTTTACATGAGTAAAAAAATTAAATGAAAATAAAACATATCTTGACAAATTTTAATATTTTTGAAGATAAATGAGAAAAATCTTTTTTTTTTCAATAAAATACTTCAACAAATAACTGAAAAAACACCATTTTTAAAAATCTGAAAGTTTTTCCACAGATTCTGGGTTAAAAATAAGTAATATCTATCATAATTAGAGAGTGGGACGCGGCTTCCTCTTATTTTTTTTTTTCAGTTTCTAAAATAAAATAAAAAAATTATTTCCCAATACCCCTGTAAGGGGTATTGGGAATAATGATCAATTCAATTCAATTTTCAATTGTCAATAAAACATGCCTCGAAAAATTTTGATAGTTTGCATATTTTTTTAAAACAAATGAGAAAAATATTTTATTGAAAAAAAAGGAATTAGGAATCACTTTTTTTATTTTATTTCAAAATCTGAAAAAATGAAAATTATAAAAAAAATATGGGGCTGCCGCATCCCACTTTCTAATCATGATAGATATTACTTATTTATGACCCAGAATCTGTAGAAAAAATTGCAGAATTTTAAAAATTGCGTTTTTTCAGTTATCCTTTTTTATTGAAGTATTTTATTGAAAAAAAATATTTTTCTCATTCATTTTTAAAAATATGCAGAATATCGAAATTTTCCAAGACATGTTTTATTTTTATTTTATTTTTTTACTCATCTAAGGGGTATTGGGAATTAATTTTTTTAATTTTATTATAGAAACTGAAAAAAAGAAAATTATAAAAAAAATATGAGGTAGCCGGATCCCACTTTCTAACCATGATAGATATTACTTATTTTTTTCCCAGAATCTGTGGAAAAAATTGCAGAATTTCAAAAATGGTGTTTTTTCAGTTATCCCTTTTTTACACAAAAATGATCGTCGCGCCACCTGAAGGAGTGGCGAGAAAAATCTTTTAAAAAATTAGGCTGTTTTTGAAGTGGAATCAGTGCGAAAAAAAGTTATGCAAGGATCTGATGACCCGAGGGAACTAACCCCACGATTTCACTTGGAATGCCCCATATTTATAGATACATATATGAAGGATTCTACGCCAATTTTGCGACCCAAAAACTCTTTATTATATCAGAGTACGCAAATCTAAAATTTTTGCCCAATATTGCCCATTGGGTCCCATTCGTTGACTTATGCGCATTCGATCAGTTTTTTTTAAGGAAAAATATCCGAGAATCAGGGTTTGTAGCTGAAACTATAAAGAGGAAAAAAACATTCGCTTTACCATGATCTACAATATAAAATATTTTGAAACTTTTTGTAATGTCAATTATGGGCAAACAGATGTATTTATATAATAATAATAATAATAATAATAATAATAATAATAATAATAATAATGATTAAAAAATACAATAACAATAGTATAAGCAAACAGAAAAAAAACATCCAATTTTCTATGGTTTACAATACGAAATTTTTTTATAAATTTTTATAATCCAGATTATGGGAAAACGGATGTAAAAACATATTAAATTTTCAGAATTCCTCCTTAAGGGTTAAAATGAAAAATGATGAGAAAATTCTGAAAATTTGGTATGTTTTTGTATGAAGTATTTCAAGAGGTCGTGTAAAAATTTCACGACGATTTGGAAGCTCGTTATTAAAATATTAACATTTTGTTAAGAACAATTTTTTAGACAAATAAAAAAAATATTTATCAATAAACTTCGTTTTGATTCCGTTGCTTTCAATATAGTATAGATATTAAAAAATTGAGAGGTCAAAAAAAAAACTTATCGCAAAGTTATATCAGTTTCCATAAGACTACATTTAATTTAATTTAATTTGTTAATGTTAATTGTTCGCTAACGAGCTTCCTAATCGTCGTGAAATTTTTACACGCCCTTTTAAACAATTCATCCAAAAACATACCAAATTTTCAGAATGTTCTCATCATTTGCGATTTGGGACTCAACATCCTTAATTTAGATACATCCGAAAATAGACCAATTATCCAAATTCGTTACAACTTCGTGGTCAATCATTGTCTTCGATTCGGAATGTATTTTATACGGTCTCAGTAGAACGGATATAAAAGGTCTATGGCCATATATATTTAGACTGAGGTGAATGAAATGTATTTTTTTATATTTTTTTAAGAAGATTGTGTGATTCAAAATCAGTGGAAGCTTCCATGACGAGAGATAAAACAAGATGATATTCTTTTGCCCAAATTTTTTATAAACTCATGCTTTATAAATTCGTATATAAAACAGCAAGTTTTTGAAAATTTTATTTTTTACAATTTTCAAATTTGCGCGTTTTTTTCTGGATAACTGAATAGATTTAAGTGCTTATACCTAGAAAAAGCATATCTAGTTGATTCAAATAAATTTTCCGATTTACTTGTTATGAAAAATAGGGCAATATTTGAATAAATTATTATTTATTTAAAATCAATGTATTTAAACCAAAGAAATCATTTCTCTCGGTGCATCAGCCTAAGTATTAATGGCGAAAAAAAAATTCAGGAGTCCAAGACAGTAAGGATAGGACATTTTTTGGGTTAACATGAAATCTCCCATATTTAAGTGTCAACTGCATCAAGATATGCATGGAGTCAACGACATCCAATGACTGGGTCGTCGCGATTTTCTGGATTATGCATTTTCTGGATTATGCATTTTCTTATAATCTCCCCTAGCAGACTCACATTTGTGTGACGTATATTAGACTCGAAATAATGGAACGTCGTTTTGCCTTTGGTTCACCTTTATTTTTGTCCGCATCGACAATAGTTTGGTTCTTTGTTTTTCAACGTCCGGGAAATTATGCTCATTCTTCTTTTCAAATCAGCCTTATTAAAAATTGCATATTTTATTCATTGTTATTCATCATTCTTATTTGAGGGGGTATTCTGGTCTAGAATTTTTTGTAAACCATTTTTTTTTTGCATATTCTTTAAATTTAGACCTTTAAGAATACAACCTCGAAAGGAAATTTTCAAATTTCAATTATTTATTATATAATAATTATAATAATTTATTACTTCAATTTTTTTTACCAATCTTGAATATATATTGTAAAAAAATTAAAAACCGTGAAGAAAAGAATCGAAAAACGCCTTTTTTGTTCAGGCAGCCGCCATTTTCCAAATTTTTTTGTTCCGTTTTCTCTGGGATAGGGGCTAAAAAGACATTCTTACTAAGGTAAACGACCCAGTTAGTGACACTTTTAGAACCGCGGTGTCGGATTTCCGCTATTTATTCATGCGATATATAGCCAAACCGAAGACTAAAGATTTCAACATGTGCATTAAAGGCCCCCGAACGAGATTCACCTATTGTAAAAGTAAAAAAATCAAAATTTATTAATAAAATCATTGTTTTTACTGACACTAACCTTCAAAATTTTTCACAAATGATAATGGTTTCATTATTGTATATTGTTTTCCGTTTCTTCCTTTCATAAAAACTAATATTCTTTTCTAATAATATAGGTCCGTAACTGGGCCATTTACCTTAATTAAGAATCTGTTTTTAAACTTTGTATCGGATGACTAGAAAGGCTGCTATCGTTTTTACCGGCACACCCCTTTTTTTTACTTCCGACTTTAGCTTATAACTTGTTTAATTTCTCATTTTTCTTCTCGATTTTTTTTTTCTTTATTATCAAAATGTTAATAAATTTGTTGTAAAAAAAAAGGCTAGTAAAAATATTTTATTGCACTCCGTGCGCAAAGTGCCACTTTGCGCACGCTGCGCGTGCTCAAACTGGCACTTTGCGCACTCGTACAATAAAATTTCGTACGATACTAGTGCGAGAAACTTTTTCTCAACTCGTGTGATTGCAACATTCCCCTTCGGCTCATGCTGCAAACTCACACTCGTCAGAAAAAGTTTCATCGCACTAGTATCGTAATATACTATTTTGTTTTTTTTTAAATCGAGTTCGACAAAACGCTCAAAATGTCTCTAGACCAGAATACCGCCTTAAAGAAGTACCAAATTGATTTTTCAGGTAAATTTTACATTGCAATTTTCAAAAATACTATTTTCAAAAATAGTAGTGAAGAAAAATTGTTAGATTTGACTTGGGACAATGAACAAAATTGAAGAATTAATTATTTTTCAAAATACAGGAATATCTCTCGGCATAAGTGCTATTTCCTCTTTTCACTCGTATTTTACATGACCTAAATAGCGAGCTGACCTACGTCAAACCGAGTAAAAGACGGATTATGCGATATACATATGGGGCATTTCACGTCAAATCACGCGGTCAGCGACCTGGACCCCTCGGATTTTCTCAAATGATGACCTCAAATTTTTAGAATTTTTTATTTCATTTTTTTAGGGGTTGCCCGAGCTAAAATATCAATAAGATGAGGGAAAACATAAAGAGGGGCCTTTTTTAAATTAATAAAATTTGTTTCACAAAAACTAGGGCCCAAAACAGATATTTTCGTCATAGTTCGATAATGGACCAAAAATAATTACTATTTTTTTTTATTTTAATTTTTTAATTGTGTTTGAATCATCCGTTTTATTTCAGGTCGTCGAGGCTAATAAATTTTCGAAAAATGTTGTCGTTTCATTCTTAAACCAAGAAAAAAAATCGAGTTTCACTAAAAAAATATTTTTGTTGTTGTTATTCTCACTGCAAGAAACAATAAAAATAAGAAATTATAAGAAAAAAAAAGTACAAAATAAATAGTAAAATGAATAGTAAAATTTTTGGACCATTATCGAACTATGACGATATCTGTTTTGGGCCCTAGTTTCTGTGAAAAAAATTTCATTAATTTAAAAAAGGCCCCTTTTTATGTTTTCCCTCAATTTAATGATTTTTTAGCTCAGGCAACCCCTAAAAAATGAAATAAAAATTTCTAAAAATTTGACGTCATATTTTGGGTCGAACGAAACCCACAATTCTTTGGACATCAAAATCCGAGGGGGTCAGGCCGACGACCGCGTCATTTGACGTGGAATGCCCCATATACATATGTGTATGTATTTTATACACAAGTCGGAAATGTGCGTGTCCTATCCCACTGTGACATACATAAACGCGTCTCCATGTTCCTCGATAAAATCTCATTTTTTTTCTCTCCCTCTCTAACTCTCTTTGCTTATCACTATACGATCTGGAATCTCATCATATGCTGCATCGGATTCAGGAATCGACTTTACTCGGTCAAAGCCCCAGCATCGGGAATCGATGAAAATAATCGATGCGTGAATTATTTTCGAATAAAGAAATTATGAGAAGTTCATTTTCTCTCATCGATAGTCGAGTCAATCGAGTAGGGGAGCGTGGGGCTAATTGTAACCGTTTTTGGAAAAAGGCCTGTAACACCTAAAATATGTATGCTTTTAAGATTGTAAGAGGGTTTGTAAAGTATATATCTGAGCACTAATTCCAATTGAAAAATAATTTCAAATCTTTATCCATCTTTTACACCAGACGTCTTTTGAAAAATAGGGAGCTGTTACAACTTACCCCATGTCTGGGGCTAGTTGTAACAGCCTCGGGGCAAGTTGTAACAATGAAAAGACCGGCAACATTTATAAGAAAGAACACGTTTTCATTGGTTCACAGTCTTGTATTATTCATCGTGATTCATTCTTGTGATGATTATAATCTTTGGTAGTCTCTCGTGCTAAAAAAAAACAATACAATAACTTGGCATATTTTTCTGGGCAATATTAGAGTAAAGAAGAGTAAGAGAATGCACAAAAAGCCGCAAATAATTTGTAATACTATGTAATCACTATACTACAAGTTGTAATATAGTACATTACGATACGAGTGCGATGAAACTTTTTCTCGACGAGTGTGAGTTTGCAGCATGAGCCGAAGGCGAATGCTGCAATCACACGAGTTGAGAAAAAGTTTCTCGCACGAGTATCGTACAAAATTTTATCTCACGAGTGCGTAAAGTACCCGCTTCTCGCACGCGCAGCGAAGCGAAGCGTGCGAGAAGTGGTCACTTTACGCACGGAGTGCAATAAATATTATTTATACAAATACATGTAGAGAGCAGAAAAAAATACACGCGCATGGGACAAGTTCTAACATGTTACAACTTGCCCCATGGGCTCATTATGTCTACTTAATGAAATATCTCAAAAACTACAAACTTTGGAATAATTAAAAAAAAAAAAAATGAAAGCCAGTTGAATTTACGATGTAACAAGGAAAAAACAATAAACAGTAAATTTAATTTTAATAGTCAAAATCAAAATTTTCGTAAGTATTTTTTTTATGAAACCTGGTTGGAATAGCAGAGCTCGTGTGCATATCCTCTTATTTTGATGTCTCGCGGGGAATTAGCGGTGTTTACGTTATGCTGCGAGTTATAATAAGCACATTGAGCAAAAAAATTCAATCAAAATATTTTAAATTCCCGGTCAAAATTGAGTGTTACAACTTAGCCCTGTTACAACTAGCCCCACGCTCCCCTACCGAGATTTTGAGGATTTTTTGACAACTTTACAAATGGGATTCTATAATACATAGAGATACATTTGTTGATGAGAAAAAAATCAGTTTTTTACATTACCTTTTTCTATCTTTTTTCAAAATTCCTAATTTAAAGTCTGGAAAATACTAAATGAATTTTTGAAATATACTGTTTTATGGGATATATATTTTTGACAAACATTCATAATTAATTCTGAAAAATAATTCGGAGGACTCGTTATCAGGCAGAAACGAAATTTTTTTTTACGCCACTTCTTGACCAATAAATTAATTTGCTCCTTAAAGAAGAAACTCTTGTTTTGAGATTGAAAAATGATTTGTAATTTTTTTATTGCACCACCGTCGTGTAATGAATAAATAATAAATGAATCATCCTTTGTCGCTTAAATTGCTACGCATTTTATGAGCAAATCCAGGATCTTATTTTCCGGCTATTTTATTTATTCTATTTTAATTATTCGGTTCGTACTCGATTATTACACAACAAATGAGCATTGTCCAGATGTCATTCCACCCTTACATATTTCATTGAACAATGTGGAATATTCGAGAATGATCAATATTCGTCCCCATCGGGCTATAATTAACTTACAATTGATTCAATATTATCATCGAAGACATTGAAATCTAAATTCCTTTGATTTGAAAATAACGACGTGTATTATTAAATCCTATAATGGTATTTACTACCTACGGACAAGGAATCTTGAACATAAAAAATCTGTTATTGATTGAATCGGATTTTGAATATTCCATTCAAACAAAAATACTCGAATAAATAAACAAACAAAAATATTGAAACAAAAAAATACCTATATATTGATCTACTCCAAGGTCAATCAATGTGATAAGTATTTGATCCATTCATAAACTGTAAAAAATGTCTCTTTGAAACTTCATCAAAAATATGAAGTTTTTATCCATAAATTTCCAAAATAAAAATAAATCTTTATTTTGGAAATTTGTACATTTGATTTAAAAATAAAGATTTATTTTTTGTAATTTTCGCTTTGTAAGCAATACTGATACCAAGTTTTACAAGAAAAAACATTGAAGAAATACAAAAACGTTTTAAAAGACAAAAATCAATACATAATGATATAATTAATTAAAAAGTGTATATATTGATTTTCAGAGATTTTTTTTCCAAGATATGAACCATTTGCCAATGTTCAATAAATATGGGTTTGAAAGAGTCCATATCTGGGCACCTTATATAAAAAATTCAGAATTTTTTGAATTATCTGTTTCCGTTTATCAGTGATAAAGTGAATTTAACACTAAAAATGGCGTTTTTAAACGTCCCGCGCGCCCTCTATATATTGTTTAAAAATCGAATCGTTGCACTGAGATCTTTATTTCAACGATATTTTTGATTTTTGAGGTTAGCCAACAGTTTTCAAAATTTTCGATTCACCCTAATATATACAGTATAATAAATTTCATATAAGTGTGTGTAGTAATATTCCAATAAAAATTTGAATGTTCACCGTTTACTCTTTTAATTTCAATATACAAATATTGGATTTAAGATGAAATTGTTAATTTTCCAATCGATGTCTATTAAATTTAAAGACATTTTTGACAGTGTTTGTGGCGATCGGTATAATAAGGGTTGGTTTTTCTGGGGACCATTTTCCAGAGGCCAATTTTCTGCGAGCCAATTTTTTCCGGTCCATTTTTTCCAGATTCAGAGTAAACATTTATTTAAAATGGGCACGATAAACAAGATAATTAGGGTTTTCGCTCAAACATAAACGTTCCTTGATTCTATTCCTGTCCGCGTATGCCTTATTATATACATATGAGGCATTCTCCGTCAATTCCGCCACTTTTTTTTCGACCCTCAGATCCGACCTATAACTTGTCACAGTTTAGTCCCACTTGAATGTAGTCTCTGCGATTATTTTCAGATTTTTTAAGCGGTGAATTAAGGAGTTGCATATATTTTTTCGAATCCATATAGCTTAAAACGGAGAGGATGTACAAAAAAAAATATTCCTAGAAAAAAATTATGTTTTTCCATCAACTATTGAATGCAATATGTGTTATATTTTTATTCGTGTTGCAAAGGGTATTTCCTGCAAAAAAAAAATGAAAATCAATTTTTTACGCACGGTCTGACACCTTCAATTCTGCTGTCAATTTTTCACAATCTCTAATAGTATTAGTGGAACGTACAGAAAAATCCACAATACGGCTACTGATTTTTTTCGGGATTGAACAAATGTTATTCACAAAAAAATTGCACAAAGTTATGTGAATAACATTTTTTTAAGCCCGGAAAAAAATCAGTTGCCGTATTGTGGATTTTTCTGTACGTCCCACTAATACTATTAGAGATTGTATAAAATTGACAGTAGAATTGAAGATGTCGGACCGTGCGAAAAAAAATAATTTTCATTTTTTTTTTTGCCGTAAATAGTCTTTGCAGCACGAATAAAAATATAACATATATAGCATTCAATAGTTGATGGAAAAACAATTTTTTTGTAGGAATATTTTTTTTTTTACATTCTCTCCGTTTTAAGCTATGTGGATTCTAAAAAATATATGCAACTCCTTAATTCACCGCTTAAAAAATCTGAAAAACATCGCAGAGACTACTTTCAAGTGGGACTTAACTGTGACAAGTTATGGAACGGATCTGAGAGGGTCGGAAAAAAAGTAGCGGAATTGACGGAGAATGCCTCATATGTACAGATATATATCATTGGAACTCTCGGGATTTCAAGCACGCTGCTTGCCACGTGAAAACTCCTCTTCCTCCTCTTTTGCCGCCCTCCTCTCGTCGCTTCGCTTTTCTCTCCTGTACATTTCTCGTTTGTAATATTAAGCTTTGCACGCTCGGAAACCCCCACGACGAAATTGAATTTATAACGAATCTATCGAGTTCCGACAGTATCGACAATTGTCGCTCGTGTTAATTGCTGTTCAGTCAACAATTAATTAACTTTATTTATTAATTAATCAATCGACAGAGCAGAACTTATCAAGATCCTATTTGCGACTGGGCTAAAAAATAGTTTTAAGAATTGGAAAAAAAGTTAAAACACGATTTACAAGGGCATCGGATAAAAATCTAGCAATTATTTTTATTTGAATGGAAATTTTTCTTTTTTACGATTGTAAAAGGATACAATATTATATGGATTTTTCAAACAACTCAGACTTGAGATGAACCTAAATTTAAGGGTTTCTACTTGATGAAGAAAAATATTTGTAGAAATGACTTTTCACTTAAATAACGCAATTTAATCCGGCAAATTTGTAATTTGAATTATATCTTAAAGAGTGATTTTCATTACTTTTTTATTTTTTCGAAAAACAAATTTTTCGAAAAAATTTTCTGCCAACGAGGTATTTTTTTATCTCAAACAATCGGATCTCTTACCTCATCTACACGGGTTTTTCGTTAAAATAGCCATGTAGATGAGGTTTTTCGATAATAAAACCGTGTAGATCAGGTAAGAAACCCGATTGTTTAAGATACAAAAATATCTGGTTGACAGGAAAAAATTTCGAAAATAAAATTTAGGGAGAAAATTCTGAAATTTTTTTATTGAATGCAGAATAATTGTATACAACTTTTCATCCTCATAGTAATGTCACGAAAACCCAGCAGTTTTAGAGTTACGCTACATTTAATAAATATGGTCGTTTTTTGCAAAAAATTGAATGATTTTCGGGAGAAGCCAAAAAAAGAGCCGAAAAATGACCATATTTCAAAAGGTGTACCGGGTTAAAAAAAAATAGAAAATTTTTGTTGAAAAAAGCGTAATGAAGCTGAACATATCTTCTTTGAAATGCCGCTTGTTGAATTGAAATATCTTCATTTTTAAAAGAGCAGAGCAACTTTTTGTGCGGCGCGAAATAGGGACGAGTGTTTGCAAACTTTTGGACAGCAGTGTATATGGGGCATTTCACGTCAAATTACGTGGTCATCGGTCTGACCCCCTCGGATTTTCGATGTCCATTGAATTGTGGATTTCGTTTGGTCCAAAATATGACCTCAAATTTATAGAAATTTTTATTTCATTTTTTAGGGGTTGCTCGAGCTAAAAAATCATTAAATTGAGGAAAAACATAAAGAAGGCCCTTTTTCAAATTAATGAAATTTTTTTCACAGAAACTAGGGTCCGAAACTGATATTTTCGTCATAGTTCGATAATGGGCGAAAAATAATTACTATTTTTTTTTTAATTATAATGACTGGTTAAAAAAAAAAAATTAGCCGTTTTAATTCAGATCGTTGAGGTTAATAAATTTTCGGAAAATGTTGTCGTTTCACTCTTAGGACAAGAAAAAAAAATCAAGGTTTACCAGAAAAATATTAGTATTGTTGTTATTCACACTACAAGAAACAATCAAAATAAGAAATTATTTTTAAAAAAAATTAAAATACAAAAAAAAATAGTAATTATTTTTTGCCCATTATCGAACTATGACGAACATATCTGTTTTGGGCCCCAGTTTCCGTGAAAAAAATTTCATTAATTTGAAAAAGGGCCCTCTTAATGTTTTCCCTCAATTTAATGATTTTTCAGCTCTGGCCCCGAATTTTTACCGTGCGGAAACTACATAATTCACCGTCAGATTCAAATTTCCGTGCACACATTTTTTTGTAAAAGAATTGTGATAATTCTGTGACCAACCACAACTTTTGTATTATATTTACCGATAAATTCTGCAATATAAAGATAATTCTGCATATAATTTTTAATATATGCCAGAATATATAAAACATGCACTCTAATTCTATAAACAATATATTTTGCGTATATTCAGCAATATATTTCTGCATGTAATTTGTAATATATTGTACAATATATAAGACATGGATTCTGTTTATATAGAAAATATATTTTGCGTATATCCAGCAATATATTTTTGCATATAATTCGTAATATATTCTACAATCTATAAGACATGTATTCTGTTTACATAAAAAAAACATTTTGCGTATATCCAGTAATATATTTGCGCATATAATTAAAAATATATTTCAGAATATATAAAACATGCATTCTGCATACTTAAAGAATATATTTCGTATACATTTTATCTGTATTCGTTAATATATGTTGCATGTACTTTGAAGTACGTTGAAAAATATATTAAAAATATGCAATTTTTTGAACGAAATATATAATACATATTTTTTATATATTTTCACATATATTTTACATATACTTTATTTCCATGGGGGTATGTTTTTCCTCAATTTAATGATTGTTTAGCTCGGGCAACCCCTAAAAAATAAAATAAATTTTTTAAAAAATTTGAGGTCATATTTTGGGCCAAACGAAACCCACGATTCATTGGACATCAAAATCCGAGGGGGCCAGGCCGATGACCGCGTGATTTCACGTGGAATGACTCATATACATATAAATATATATTTATCTCGCTTTTCATGGGCGTTCGGCTTCGTCTATTCTTCTCGCCGGAGCTCCGAGCGACTAGTGTTCATTTTATTTATTTTTGCATTTTCTTTATTATTTATCTCGCGGATGACAGGCGATCCCTCTGTAGCAAAGTTTCCCATCTCCGTCTGGACCATCGCACACAAAAACACACGAACAAACGGCGATTCCGTGAACTTCACGAAAGAGGAAGGGAGAAAGGGAAAACGATCACCATTGTTTCTCATCGTCTCTCTATCCGTCTCTTTTGTTGCCGTTGTTCTTGTTGTTTTTTTTAAATCATTATAGGTATTTTATATTCCGTACAGAGTACATTTATATACGAAGCAGACGAAGCGTAAAATGCAAGGGGTCGAAGCCTTGGACAGGTCGCATCCACGTGGATATTCGATGGGAAATGAATGCGAGAGAGAAAGAGTGACGGAGGGGGAAAAAAAAGTTGATCGAGCGTGCGCGAGTCTGATAACACTCGATACGTTTTACAGGACGATCCTCTTTTGCTTCTGAGACTGTAATCGCGCTTCTCACACCGTTGGTCAAGTGTCCTATTTTTTTGGATGTTATTAATTTTTTTTTGTTTTCAAAATTTTATTCGACGTTTCTTGGAGCAAAAAAGTCGGGATTGCTCTATCCGAAACAGAGCTGGACAGTACTTGAAAGTACTCGGTACTTGCAGGTACTTGAAGTACAGTACTTGCAAGTACAAAGTACTTCAAAAGTACTTCAAGTATTGTACTTGAATTGTTCAAGTACTTCCTGTACTTGAAGTACTGTAATTGGAAATTTCAAGTACTTTTCTGTACTTGAAGTACTTTTTTCAAGTACAAGTATCAAGTACTTTTGAATGTGTCTTGCTGATATGGGTCATTCCATGTCAAATCGACCAATATTTTAAATCGACCCCTTTCAATTTCGATGAAATTTGGTCAGAAGTTTTCTTTTATCATAAAACAAAGTTCTAACAAAGGAAAAAAATAATTTTTTTTTTTTTTCAAATTCAAAATTTTACCATTTTTTCAAGTTTATTTTTTTAATATTTCGAAAACTATTATAGTTACGAAAAAATTGTTCTGGGTTCGTCTTAAAGAGTATACTAGGGGCTACGAAAAAAAAAATATTCCGAAACAAATTTTTGAAAAATGATGAATTTGGAGAATTTTGAATTTTTCAAAATCGTGAAAATCCACGATCAACATTAAATTTTTGGTTTTATTTTTTTTATATAACACCTTGTACTGATATTAAAAGATCCTGAAATTTTCAGAAATGTGTGTTTTTTTTTTAAATTCAAAAATATGAATTTTTGAATTTTGGTAAAACTTTTTTTTTACCTCTAAGTTAAGTGAATTTGATCAATCATGTAATTTTGACTGCTCAAAATTACAAAATTACATGATTGCTCAACTTCAAAAAATTCATATTTTTGAAACAAAAAAAAACATCTTTCTGAAAATTTCAGGATCTTTTTAAATCAGTACAAGGTATTATATTAAAAAAATTGAAAAAAAAATTCTATGTTAATTGTGGATTTTCACGATTTTAAAAAATTCAAAATTGTCCAAATTCATCATTTTTCAAAAAATTTTGTCGGAATATTTTTTTTTTTCGTAGCCCCAAGTATACTCTTCAAGACGAACCAAACGATTTTTCATAGCTATCATAGTTTTCAAGATATTTAGAAACAAAAATTCAAAAATGGTTAAATTGTGAATTTTGCATATCTTTTGAAAAAAAAAAATCAACTTCTTTTTCTTGGTAGAACTTAGTTTTACGATAAAACAAAACTTCTGACTAAATTTCATCGAAATTGAAAGTGGTCGATTCCAACTCTTTGTCGATTTGACATCCGATGACCCAAGTACCAGAATTTACGAGGCGTACCCAAAAACTTTAAAAGTACTTGATACTGGTACTTGATTTTTTCAAGTACTTGCAAGTAACAAGTACTTTGTACTTCAAGTACCGCTGGTACTTGATACTTCAAGTACCTACGGTACTTGATACTTCAAGTACCTACGGTACTTTGTACTTGATACTTGAAGTACTTTCAAGTACTTTGCCCAACTCTGATCCGAAAGGAAGATCCTTTCTTTTTCGCTCTTTCTCCTTCTCTTCAGGGTTTCCGATCTGCTGATTTTCCTGTTGAGCTTGTCCATCGATGTGCCTATTTTACTTTATTCATCTTTCGAATTCTACGGGGAATAGTATAACTTCGATATTGGGCAATAAAGCGATCGAGAATAGACGGAGTTTCTCGTCACGCGGCGAGACGCGTGAATTTTGCCTTTCCCAGTCACCAACATCCTCCCGACTTCCCTTGATTTTCCCCGGTAAAGCTCGATTGGGGGTGAAACTCACGCGGGCGTTTTGTATCAGGGATATATCGATGGGATTGAAATAGAACGGGCGTCACGAGCACGATATAATTAGTTATGATATGTTGATTAGTTTTATGTTTGAAATTGAGCAAAACTCAAATGATCCCACCGAATTTTGATAAATTATCGCAAACTGCAATTTAAAGAGAAATTTTGCAAATTTGTTATGGTATATTAAATATTCATCAGTTTAAAATTAGAGGAACTCAAGACGGTATTTTAGTCATGAGACATACATTTTGAGCGTATTCTTGGGCGTGACAGAAAAATATATGTGTCATTCCCTGTCAATTCGACGACGTTTTGTCGGTGACCCCCTCAATTTTTGATATTTTTATAATATGTTATTATACATGCAAAAAGAAGTATCCATGTAAATTTTTAGCTCTCTTTCCCGAAGTTATTGATTATTGAAAAAATATTCTTGAAATAATCATAACTTCTACAATAACCAAGATATTTTAACTTACTAAGAGGACATTTTTGTTTGTTTTTCAATGTACTTTTTGCAAAAAATATCGAAAATTAAGAAGAAAAAGAATGTTAATGTCTTTTTGGCTGTTTTAAGCTAAAAAATTTATTTTCTTTCTACGCGACCCCTCTGATTTTTTTCAAAAATAATTATAAAATTCTATGTAAAAAAGAAAATTTTTGAGATTTTACTGAAGAAGGGATTCAAATAACTTCCTATTGAAAAAATAAAATTTCGATATTTTTTTTTCGTAATTTTGATATTTTTTCCTTCTATGACGACAATAGTTGATTTCAATTATATTAAAATAAATAATTCAACTTCTCTCATATATTTCCTTTGTAAATTATAATAATTAACATTAAGAATTACAATTCAAGTACGTTTTGCACTTTATTCTAATTTTTTACATAAAAATTGTAATTCTCAATGTTACATTATTATAATTTACAAAGGAAATATGTGCAAGAAGTTGAATTATTTATTTTAACATCATTGAAATCAACTATTGTAGTCATGAAAGAATAAAAGATCAAAATTACGAAAAAAAAAATTCTTTAAAAAATTTTTTTAATAAGAAGTGATTTGAATAACTTCTTCGGTAAAATCTCAAACATTTTATTTTTTTACGTAGTTTTTCATTTTTTGTTTTTGAAAAAATCGAAGGGGTCGCATTGCAAGAAAGTCAATTTTTTCAGCGTAAAACAGCCAAAAAGACATTAAAAAAAAATTTTTCTCAATTTTCGATGTTTTCTTCAAAAACTACATTGAAAAACAAATAAAAATGACCTCCTAACAAATTAGAATATCTTGGTTATTGTAGAAGTTATGATTATTTTAACAATATTTTTTGAAAAATCAATAAGTTCATTATGGTTTAAGATAGAGAGCTAAAAATTTAGATGGATACTTCATTTTGCATATAGTATAATAACAAATAAAAAAATTAAAAAAATCGAAGAGGTCAGTGACAAAACGTCGTTGAATTAATAGGGAATGACGCATATATATTTGTACCATTCTTTTTTACAACATATTTATTAATATTTTGACAACAAACAAAAAAAAATTGAGAAAAAAATGAAAATTAACTAAGTTATAAGCTGGTAAAGTTGGGGCTAAAAAAAGGGGTATGCTGACTGACACGATTGTAATCTTTCTAGTCATCCGATAAAAAATAAAAAATAAAAATTCTTAATTAGTAAGAATGTCGTTATAGCCTCTATCTCAGAGAAAATGGGGAAAAAATTCGCAAAATGGCGACTGTTTGAACAAAAAAAGGCGTTTTTCGACCCTTTTTTCATAGTTCTTCATTTTTTTACAATAGTAAAAAAAATAATTTTGATACAAAAGTGGTAGGACTGATAGAGAGTTATACATTGAAGATTGGTAAAAAATTTGAAGTAAATTTGAATAAAAAATTTCTTTCGAGGATATATTCTTGAAGGTCTAAACTTTAAAAATATGAAAGAAAAAAATTGATTTTTCAAAACTCTAGACCAGAATACCGCCTTAAGTTTGCATCGTTGCAATGCAACGAAAATAATTCTTATCAATTAATTTTTAGTGAGATTTACGTATTGGTTGTGCATAAAAAATTCCAAGTCTTTAATAAAGCCCCCAAAATACGTTGTAACTAATTTTCACTCCGAAAATTCTAGACCAGAATACTTAAATGATGACAAAGCTATTGACTTAAAATGACTATTTTTGTTATTTTTATTTATCGATTTACAATTACTAATTATTTTCACTCCGAAAATGCTAGACCAGAAATTATCACAAAATGTAATTTTGATAAATTTATTCAATAATTTTTGCAACATCCGACCATTTTTTTCCAAATATGCTTCTTATTCATATCTTATCCTCGAGCATTAGAGTAACAGAGAAAAATTCTTACAAAAACAAAGCATCATTTGAGGCGTCGAAAATGTTGAAATTTGCAATTCAAACTTTTTTTTTAAATTTTAATATTTGTGACACTCGTGTAATGAGCGCGCGTGGTATTTCTTAAATTTTACGAGTTTTTTTCTAAACAGAATTTTTTAAATTTTACGAAATTCTTCGCTAACAGTAATAAGCTTTCCTTGAAAAATTCAACCATTTTACTTTGTTCTCCGGATAAACAGAACGTCGTAATTTTACATTGATAACAATTAATAAAAATCTAGGCTAATCTTGCAAAGAATAGAGAGATCTTTGAATCATCAAGATCCGACGAAAATTGCGGATTATTCTTGCAAAAAAACAAAAGTAAAAACACCTAATTACAATAATATTTTGCAAATCAAGATGCACATTACAAAACACGATTATTGTCGAGTGATCAATGAAAATTTGCAAAAAAGGAATTCAAAAATGTATTACTGATTTAAATAATATCAAGCGCTCAAACCTCCTTAATCTGAATCAGCTCGAGAGAGTCTGGCGATAAAAAAAAACATAAAAGCGTGTAGATTTAAAACCCAGCGCGAAAGAGACGGGAGGGAATGGAAAAAAACAATAATTAAAAAGAAGCGGGGATATGCGGGTCGCTAATGATGGTATCGTAGGCGGGATGACAGAGTTGGACTGAGAAGGACGTACAACTCCATATGTGCAATTGTTGCGTAATGGCAGTTTCATTCAATAGATTCGCGCGCGAGAGTCACGAATCTCCCTCTCTCTCTCTCTTTCCCCCACTCCTTCACCCTTAATTTCGGCCGAGAAAATAACAAATAGGCGCTCAAATCGCGCTTCGATAGTATCGAAAATTTCTCAAACACGTGACGAGAGTCTCCGACTCGAAAAATGACTAAACTAACATTACGGTGTCAATGTGCGCTACTAAAAAAAGCCTAAAATTACATAATTCGCTTGGGAATGTCGATAACACGTGATCCGCGGTATTTTTGCTTGGACCTTGAACGAAAAATTCTGAAGAAAAGGAATACCACGACGCACGGTGAGTCTCGAGCAAAAAGTAGGATATGAGAGGGCATTTGTAAATTCGCTGAGAAATATAATAATCTTGTATCTTCGGTCGAACGTGAAGCTGCCGCTCTCCCGCGTCGACTGGACCGCAGAGTGCTACCATCTAACGTTAAACAGCCGAGACTCTTCACCGCTCTCTTCCCCTTCCCCCGCTAAACTTGTATTTTAAACGGCGCATGCGCCGAGAACTTTGCCGCCGATCTTTTTTCTCCCTCCACTTCCGAATCTCCATCCCCTCTCCTAACACACTTGCATACACGGACGCACACTCGCAGTCACTTTATGAATCCCAGGGACGTTCTCGCCTGCCCAACGTTTGAATTATCATCTTATCTATATGTGTACGTATGTATATATACGGATACTTTTTTTTGTGATGAGTATAAAGTGTCTCAAAGTATTATTCGTTGAAAAATGACAATTTTAACGGTTTGCGGAGAAAAGGGGTTAAGCTCAGAGATATGTAAGGATATTTCACGAGTTTTTCTTGCTCCTACACATTCAACATGTGATATCCCAAAATTTATAGAGAGAGAGAGAGAGAGAATTCTCTCTCCTCGTGCGCACGCGCACAGGCGCGTTTAAAGTGGGTCTATTTTCGTAGTCTCGTGGTCTCCTTGTGACGACACACGAGAATAAGCGATCGAAACGTCCTTTTATAAACTTTTTCTCCTCCGTAAACTTTTATTAATGCATTTTTATAATATTTCATCGTTTATTATTATTATTATTATTATTTTTATTATTATTATGATTACAGTGGGTTGCCTCTTTACTTGGGCGTTACTTAAAAAAATTTCAATTTTAATTTCTTAAATTGCAACATTATTATTTGATAATTTAAGAAATTAAAAAAAGCTATTTATGAAAATTTCGAGTCTACACTGAATAATTTTTAATACAATTATTATAATTGCTCCAAAAATCAAGTTACTGTCGTCACCTTTTGTAATGAAATATTTTTCTCATTTTATCGATACCAAATTGTGTGAGAATTTATCAACTGAATATTATGAAATTTATTCAAGATCTCTATATAGAAATTACTTATAATTAAAAAATTCAAAACAAAAGCTTCTCCTATGAGGAATCATGATTGAGGGAAGCTTTTGATTCGTTTTTGATTCCTTTATTTGGGAACAAAAACGAGAAGTGTCGATAAAAACAAAATCACTGAATCATAGAAATAGAAAATTTAAATTACTAAATTAAATTGAATTAAATTAAATTAATAAATTTAAATTAAAAATTTTAATTAAAAATGTAAATTGAAAATGTAAATAAAAAATTTTAATTAAAAATATAAATTAAAAATTTGAACTGAAAATGTTAATTAAATTTAAATTTATATAATTTAATCATAAAAATGGAAAAAATACAAAGAACAAAATATTGAGTTACGTTTTTGGCGCTTGACGTACCTGCCTAATTAATTGCAGCATTCCGGAAGCCCGCTTGGCAAAATCACGTTGTGTGCAGGGATCATGTTTTTTTTCGGTTTTTTTTTCTCAATACTATCAGCACGATTTGCACACCCCAGTGCAGTGGTTTTATATCTACATATGCACGACTTTGGCGCCCTCGGACTTCCGGTCGTTGACTTGCCCTCTATTATCATCATCGCACACACACACACACAAACACACTTACGCATACGTCACCATAGGTGTGCCGATTGGCTCTCTTTATGTCAGCTCTGACTCTGATCGCTCGAATCCAAACTTACCTGCAACAAAAAAAAACGAAAAAAATATAAAAAATTATACACCTTAAGATGCAAAAAAAAAAAAAAAATTCGATAGTTCCATCGTTTTTACAATCCTATGTCAATGAAAAATCGCTCGCTGATTGCAAAAATTCCATCAGAAAAATGAAATTCCAAAAAATAAGATTTTTGAATGTTTTTTTGACTCCCAAATTCTGAGAAATCATTTTTTTTTCTATTTTCTCATAAGAGAAGTAGAATTTAATCCGGTTCTCAAATCATTTGAAGTCATCGGTTTTTTTGCATTTAATTGAAAAAACAATTGGTAATTGAAATGTAAATCAAAGTGAACATCGTTGCTCGGCATTTAAAATTTTATTGACATTAGAATCGTTGGAGGTGGGAGATGAAAAATTTCTTTTAAAAAATTCAAAAAACTTTTTTCACCGTTCAATAAAAAAAAAAGAGTAAAATGTATTATCGTTTACGCGGCTAATTGGTTGTTAATTGGATACGTAAAATTGAAAAGTGGTGAGATCACTCGGTTTTTGGTTGTGATACGGGAAATGATACGGCGGTCTCGTCATGAGCGTGAAAAAATCCCCCAAGATTCAGCGACTCGTCGTGAACGCGATACGAAAGCTTCAGGACGTTCAGGGCTCGAGTCCGCGTGAAATAAGTAATTACATATCGCAGGAATACGATGTACCGTGCAGCAAAATTCAACGTCAAGTTCGTCTCGCCCTCGCGCGTGCCGCCTCTTACGGGATTCTTCAACGTTCCAAAGGGTACGAAAATTGCAAAAAAAAAATTGAGAATTGAAAAAAAAAAATTTGAAAAAAAAATTAAATTTTTTTTCAATATTTTTCAATCGAAAATTTCATACACTGAGAAAACAATGTAGGATTTGTTGACTGTTAACAAATGTAAAGTTGAATATAGCGAAATCAATTATTTATTAGTAGTTGATAAATTAATTAAAAAAATTTTAACAGTTAATAAATTATTTTGATAAAAATAAAATATTTCTTAACGACTAACAAATTTTGTAACAGTAAAGGACAGGGTTGCAAATAATGCATTACTTTTTTTTAATGCATTTGCATTAACCATTAAAATTTAAGGGTTAATGGAAAATATTTTTATTAACCATTAAATATTAATGGTTAATGAAAATACAATTGCAGTGAAAAAAAGTAATGCATTATTTGCAACCCTGCCCATTACAATGTAGTGTGTAATAGAAAAAATTTCCATTTCCCATTGCAATGTAATGTGTAATGGACAAAACTTTGATTGCAATTTTGGGAATGGAAAAATATAGATGAATAAATTATTGCAGTTTTGCATTACATTTTATTGACTTAGGACTTAGATTTGTAGAATTATAATATAGATGCTTTTTAGAATTTAAGATGAAAATCTAAGTCCTAAGTCAATAAAATGTAATGCAAAATTGCAATAATTTATTCATCTATATTTTTGCATTCCCAAAGTTGCAATCAAAGTTTTGTCCATTACACATTACATTGCAATGGGTAATGGAAATTTACTATTAAATTTGTATGGTTAATGAAAATAATTTTAATGGTTAATGAAAATAATTTCCATTAACCATTAAATTTTAATGGTCAATGAAAATAATTTCTATTAACCATTACATTTTAATGGTTAATGGAAAATATTTCCATTAATCATTAAATATTAATGGCTAATGGAAATTAATTTTATTAGCCATTAAAAAAGTAATGGTTAATGCATTACTTTTTCATTAAAAATTTCGCAACCCTAGTTAAGAAATATTTAAGTAAAAGTGCCAACTAAATATATTTCTTTACTACAAATGAACTGTTTTCTCAGTGAATAATAATCCGAAACGCTTTAACGATAACGCGAAACCAAAAAAAAATCATCTGTAAAGCAATATTTTGAGAGTTGGATTTTGAAAATTCATCCACGAATTTTCGGTTTCGAATACATTTTTCTGTTACAATTGGAAAGCATCTCGAAGTTTTTTACTGCTACTTGAAAGAATAATTCAGTGGCTTGTAAAGAAAAAAAGAGAAATTTCATACGATGATTTTTTATGCTCTTTTGTGAAAAAAATGTGAGAATTTTTTTTTTCCAGTTTTTTAAAATTCTTCTATAATTTTTTAGGATCTAATGAATTTTTTGCTGTCGTAACCAGAGTCTTGATTATTAACGTAAAATTCAGTTTATATCGATATTTAAGAAAAAGATTAATATAATGAAGTTCATGGTTCGAGTTCCCAATAGACCGGGTGACTTATTAAAAAAACTTCTTATCGTTAATTACCTAATGCTTTATCAATACGGAAAACAAAATATCCCGATCTCATGAGAAATTGTAATAGATTCATTTTTTTTAAATGTTGTTTCAAAAAAAGCATTTATAATTTTTTGAGTATCGAACAAATTTCTTCACGCCATAAAAAATATATTGAAAATCGTCTGAGCCATCCAAATATTTTTTCTATGCAGTTGGCCAATTAACTCAGTCTCAATAACAAATATAGAAATTACAAATCGTTAAAAAAAAAAAACGAGTTATATACGACAAAGATTATAAATCAAATTCTCAATATACCGGGTGACTTGTCGAAAAAACCCTCCAAATACCAATTCGAAATGCTTTATCATTACAAAAAACAAAATATTCTTATGAAAAATTGTAACAGTTTCATTAAAAAACAAAAATTAATTAAAAAGAAGCATCAGCAACGTTTTTGAAGCGAACAAATTTTTTCACGTAATACGAAATATATAATGAAAATGGTCTGGGTTTTCCGAATTTTTGGCAGTTAGTCAAGTAGCTCAGAATTTCGATAACAAACACAAAATTCAAATCTCGATATTAAAAAAAAAAAAATCCACCCAAAGAAGATCATAGACCGAATTTCCAATATACCGGGTGACTTGTTAAAAAAACTTCTTAATTAACTATTTGAAATACTTCATCATTACAGAAAACAAAATATCCGTATCTCATGAAAAATTGTAATAGATTCATTTTCTTTAAAACATTGTTTCAAAAAAAGCATTTATAATTTTTTTAGAATCGAAAAAAAAATTTCACATCATGAAAAATATATTGAAAATCTTCTGAGTTTTCCAAATATTTTTTTTATGTAGTTGGCGAAGTAACTCAGTCTTAATAAAATCGAAAAAAAAGAATTAGATACGCTAAAAGATTATAAATCAAATTCTAAATATACCGGGTGACTTGTTAAAAAAAAACTCCCCAAATACCAATTCGAAATGCTTTAATAACAAATATAAAATTCAAAAATTGTTAAAAAAAAAAAGAATTAGATACACTAAAAATTACAAATCAAATTCTCAATATACCGGGTGACTTGTTAAAAGAAAACTCCCCAAATACCAACCCAAAATGCTTTATCATTACAGAAAACAAAATATTCTTATGATAAATTGTAACAGTTTCATTAAAAAAAAGATATATTAATTCAAAAGAAGCGTAGCAACGTTTTTAGAATCGAATAAATTTTTTCACATAATACAAAATATATAATAAAAATGGTCTGGGTTTTCCCAATTTTTGGCAGTTAGCCAAGTAGCTCAGAGTTTCAATAAAAAATACAAAATATCGATATTAAAAAAAGAAAATCCACACAAATAAGATCATAGATCGATTTCTCTGTGTACCGGGTGACTTAAAAAAAACTTAATTATCTATTGGAAATGCTTTATCAATACAAAAAACAAAATATCCGTATCTCATGAGAAACTGTGATAGGTTCAATTTTTTAAAAATATTGCTTAAAAAAAAGCATTTATAATTTGTTAAGTATCGACCAAATTTTTTCACAGTATAAAAAATAGGTACAATGAAAATCGTCCGAGCTTTCCAAATATTTTTTCTATGCCGTTGGCCAAGTAACTCAGTCTTGCTAATCAATATAAAATTCAAAAATCGTTTTAAAAAAAGAATTAGATACATTAAAAGATTATAAATCAAATTCTAAATATACCGGGTGACTTGTTAAAAAAACTCCCCAAATACAACTTCGAAATGCTTTGATAACAAATATAAAATTCAAAAATCGTTGAAAAAAAAGAATTAGTTACACTAAAAATTATCAATCAAATGGTCAATATACCGGGTGACTTAAAAAAAAATCCCTCAAAAATAGGGGCTACTATGCGTGCAACCGTGAATTCTCCGGTTTTCATCCGCGCATCGACGAGCCAATGGACAAGTGTAAACCGGCTGGTGGCCGTCGCATGAAACGGGCAAAATCGCGAAAATCGGCGGGTCGTAGAAAACGCAGAAGAGGAGGCGGCGGCGGTTCTTCTTCTTGCAAACCGCGTCGAAGAGGCAAACGCGGCGGCGGCGGCGGCGGCGGCGGAGGTCGCAGTCGACGACGACGTTCGAGACGCGGAAAAAGTGGCAGCGGTTGTGGCCCCGGCGGCGGTAAAGCAAGAAGGTCGCGCCGTCGAAGTGGCGGCAAAAGCAAATGCGCGAGAAGTGCAAAAAGCTCGAGAAGGCGAAGACGTTCGCGCGGTGGCAAAAAATGCGCGACCGACGGTCCGAGAGGCGGAAGAGGCGGCGGCGGAGGTCGCGGAGGCGATGATGTATTCAATGAAAAACGCCGACGAGCGAGAAGTTTTTCCGGCACGAGGAATAACGACAATCGCAGGGGTTTCGGATCGGGAAGCGACGGGGAACGAGCCAGTGAAAAACGTTCCGAGAGTCACCAGATCGACTCTCCCGAAATTTTACTAGATTGATCCCTCCCACTCTTTTTTTTTTTACCCATTTACACATTCGTAACGTTCATTCTTTATTTATTTTTTTCCGCACATTTTACAACGCCCTTTTGTTACTCACATGTACGCCGTACGTTTTTTTCGTGCAAATGAAAAAAAAAATATTTTTCCACACGTGTCTGTAATTTCGATTCTCGTTGGAGAATGATCGTGGGCTTGGAACTAGAGCGTATATAGACGTCCCTGGATTTTGACCTTGAGAGTTAATGATGATCTCGCTAATGAAACGCGTGAGCGTGTGGATACTCCCGATCGAAAGCTGCGAGAAAGATCATCGCAGATTTTACACAGCGTTTTTGTACGACACGACATTTTGAGAAGAAAAATTTTAACGTTATTAATTCGTTATTTTTTTTTTAAGGGGGTCGAGTCAGCGTCTAAACGGCGATTTTTAACAATAATTTATAATTTTTGTAGAATATCTATAAATATGATATATCGTCCACCATTTGAGATACCAAATGAACAATTTTTTGGAACTAGTTAGAACCCTTAACCGGTTTCCTGAAAAACCTAGTTTTGAGTTTTTACACTCTGCGCGTGATTTAAAATAAATCGCTGGAAAGATTTTTCTTCTAAAACCTCTCATTTTCTTCGTAACGCTTTTTCCCACGGGATGAACGCGGCACATTTTGATTAAAGTCAAAATTGTGACCAGGATAATGGCTGGAAAGTTCAAAATAGGCTGACAATTTCAAAACAGGCCTGCAACTATGAAATAAAGGGCTAAAAAAAAATGTGCTCCATTCATCCTATGGGGAAAAGTGTCACGAAAAAAATGAGACGTCGCAGAGTAAAATCCGTCGAGCGGTTTACTCTGAACCACGCGCAGAGTGTAAAAACTCAAAACTTGGTTTTTTAGGAAACCGGTGCACCTTAAGGATTCTAATTAGTATCAAAAAATTGTTCATTTGGTATCTCAATTGGTGCATGATACATCATATTTATAAGCATTCTACAAAAATTATAAATTATAATTAAAAATCGAATATACGTCCTTTTTTTAAAGATTATTTCAGTTGAAACTTATACAGGCATCAATGTGCTTCTGAGAATTGCTTGAATCTCCAATTTATGCTTTTCTGTTTCGATTGACGCGCGCGCAGACACGTGTTTCGGTCGCAGTTTGCACGAGGGCGGGAGGGAAGGAGGTAAGCGACCGCGGTCACATGCACAAACGCGCCACACTAAATTCTAATTTTACATTTTGCTTAAAATCCATTCTGCGTTTTTAGCGAAAGTGACAATTCTTCACTTAAAAAAAATCTAACATAACGCAGAGCAGAATGAAAGCATGAAAGCCGCCTGTTTCTCTCGAGGAGGCAAAGATCATTGATCATTGATCATTTCAGCAAATTCTCTCGAACATCATGAAATTCAATGAAATTTCGATGATGCGAACTTGTCGTTGGCGAAGAGCCTCGCCAACTTTTCGCAGACAAATTAATTCGAGAAATACCAAACTTCTTGAGAGAACAGTGTTCGTCGATAAGAAAGATCGCGCGTTTACCGACGGATGATTAATGCTTTCGAAATTTCTCATACTTCCGATTGAGTTTTCGAAACAAAATTTATTGGCACTTGTCCGTGCCACATTGCTGCATTCACTGTCCAAGTTTCATTCAATTCCATTCGGGCAATTCCGAGAAAACCCAATTTGAAATTTCGAGGTGGACGATAAGTTCCATCTATGGTGGATTCGCATTTTACGAATTTTTTCTGAACGGCTGCCGGAAGTCTCTGATACCGTATTGACGGATCAGCGATTTCCGCTTTTGCGTTGATTCGTGGAGCAGAAATTTTCCATTATATCAACGAAATACTTTGCGAGCTTGATATTCTCGCGCGATGGAACAAAAAATTAACTATCTGTCCTTGATCGTGTGTGTTCTTCGATACTTACTTAGTCGCGCCGTGCTAAACACGAGAGAGAGAAACGGACAAAGATGTATTAGGCTCGTCGTCGTGCGCGCGTGAACCCGAAAATATCGTTGCTATACACGAAGGTATGTCGAAACCTGGCATAAGTTTTGGCGCCAAGCCAGATAGCAGAGCCGCCTGCGGTAGTAACAGGCAACGGCTGATCTCTCTCTCTCTCTTTCTCACTCTGCGCGCATGCGACTAGAGAAAAGACCACATGGAGTCCATCCGAGGAGAGAGAGAGAGAGAGAGACGCCAAAAGCGCAGCCGGTCGCAATCTTCATCCTTTTAACGCCCGAGTGTCTTTAGTCTGTCCATCAAATCAAAATACGACCAGAAAAATTCAACCACGCCAACATCGTCGAAAATATACCGCGCAATGCAAGACTTTTCCCTGGGACAATCGACGGGAAAATGGCGCAGGAAAATCATAGTTTATTTCCAAACAATTTTCAATACCGACATTATCGGCTCAAAATTTTAACCCACCATTTTTCGAATACCGCTGAATGAAATATAATGAAATTTTGGAAATTAAGAAGAGGCTGCAAACTTTTTTTACCTATTTTTTTAATGGTTTAATTAAATAAAAATAATACAATAAAAATAAAAATAGAGTTTTGAAAAATTGACTACTGTAATTTTTTAGGATGTAATTAAAAATTTTGATAATAATTGGAAATGTCGTTGATAAGAAAAAAATAGGAAAAATTTTAACCAATATTTGCTCCATTAGAATTTTTTGTTTCAACAGTCTAGATTTTTGCAAAGTCATGGCAATATTTGTTGTTATTATAAAGATACATATTTTAGTGCAAAATATGATTCTTCATTGGCTTAGTACATAGATATTTGAAAAAAAAAATTCAAAACACGATTTTGATTCGTGAGCTTCAAAAAAATTATATTCCTCTTTTTTCTCAAATGAGATTAAAAATTTACGTTTCAGCCGGCAGCATGCGATTATAAAAAATGTCACGTTATCTTTTTTCGATTCCTCGTTGAAGTCGAAAATATACCGCGCAATGCAAGACTTTGCCCTGAGACAATCGACGGGAAAATGGCGCAGGAAAATCAAAATTTATTCCAAAAAATTGTCAAAACCGACATTATCGGCTCAAAATTTTGACCAAAAATTTCTCGAATACCGCTGAATGAAAACTAATGATATTTTGGAAATTAATAAAGGCTGCTAACTTTTTTTACCTATTTTTTTTTAATGGTTAAATAAAATCAAAATAATGAAATAAAAATAAAAATAGAGTTTTGAATAATTGACAACTATAATTTTTGTAGGATTCAATAAAAAAATTTTAAAGATAATTGGAAATGTCATTAATAAGAAAAAAAGGAAAAATTTTAACCGAAATTTGCTCCATTGAAATTTTTCGTAAAACAGTCTAGATTTTTGCAAATCCATGGCAATATTTTATATTATTAAAAATGCATATTTTAGTGCCAAATATGATTCTTTATTGGCTTAATCCACAGATATTAGAAAAAATGATTTTAAAAACTCACGATTTTGATTCGTGAGCTCCAAGAAAATTATATTCCTTCTTTTTCTCGAATGAGATTAAAAAAATTTCGTTCTAGCCGGCAGCAATAATAAAAATTTTCACGTTATCTTGTTTCGATTCCTCGTTGGAGTTAGTCACAGTATACCGCTGTATTTTTATTTGATCTTTGTTGACATTTTTTCGGGAAAATTCCATATCCGAGAAAAAAACTCGGGGAGTCAGATGGGTTATCATTTTTTTTCATGAACGCGCTATCTCGTGCTTAGCACCGAAAATTCTCAAAGAACATTCTTTTATTTTCTTTATTTGTACGAAAACAAAAAAGAAACCCGATTAGATTAAAATAAAGAAAATTGTAAGAATTCTTTTTTCCAAAAAAATTGTAAGATTTTTTTCCAAATTGAAAAAGGGTCTCGCTCCCCCTTAATGTTTGTTATAGCGGAAATATTTGAATAGCTGGTGACGTATTGCAACAGATGCGCCTTTTTTGTGCTGTGTCTCCTCTCTTGTCGTCACCCTTGCATCTTCCTTTTTTGCGAAATTTTTTTTTATCGCCTCGCTTCGTTAAAAAACGCGAGAACACTCGAGCCTCTGATCCCGCGAATGGAGCAAGATAGAGAGATCCATAATGGAATGTAAAGAAGAAAATATTTTTAAAAAAAAGTACCTCGGTGTTTCTCACTCTCGTCGGACCAGTCGCGCTTATTAAATCCAAAGACCAGGCGGTATAAACGCGAGAATCAAAGGTCAGGGTTTCAACGTCGTTGGTTCTTCCCCCTCCGTCTGTTATTTTTTCTTTTATTTTCCACAGAGTCCGGATAGCAGCGCCACTTGTATTAATAATTTACGTTCACGAATCGTCGAATCGCGCTTCTCGTTTGGGAGCCCGGAAATTTATATCAAGGACCCTCCACCCTCTTTCCCATTTATTTGCCAGGGGGATAATATATAAAGTCAAAAATTTCAGTAATTATTTAGAATCATAATTACTAAAAAATTTCAAGCTCCCAATCAAATTTGGGAAAATAGTTCATTTGTACTTTGACAAACCCAAAATGAGGTTTTTCATTGATGATTTACAAGGGGGGATGCCAGGGTGGTCGAAGCTCCCAATTTCAGTAATTATTGAGAATCATAATTACTAAACATTTTCAAGTTCCCAACCAAATTTTGCAAAATCGTTAATTAGTACTTGGACAAACCCAAAATGAGGTTTTTTATTGATGATTCACAAGGGGGGAAGCCAGGCAGGTTGAAGTTCCCAATTTCAGTAATTATTGAGAATCATAATTACTAAAAATTTTCATGCTCCCAACCAAATTTTCGAAATTCGTTAATTAGTACTTTGACAAACCCAAAATGAGGTTTTTTATTGATGATTTACAAGGGGGGATGCCAAGGAGGTTGACGTTCCCAATTTCAGTAATTATTGAGAATCATAATTACTAAAAATGTCCAAGCTCCCAACCCAATTTTGGAAATTCGTGAATTTGTACTTTGACAAACCCAAAATGAGATTCTTTATTGATGATTTACAAGGGGGGATGCCAGGGAGGTTGACGTTCCCAATTTCAGTAATTATTGAGAATCATAATTACTAACAAATTTCAAGCTCCCAACCCAATTTTGGAAATTTGTGAATTTGTACTTTGACAAACCCAAAATGAGGTTCTTTATTGATGATTTACAATAGGGGATGTCAGAGAGGTTGAAGTTCCCAATTTCAGTAATTATTTAGAATCATAATTATTAAAAATTTTCAAGCTCCCAACCAAATTTTGAAAAATCGTTAATTTGTACTTTGACCAACCTAAAATGAGGTTTTTTTATTGATGATTTACAAGGGGGGATGTCAGGGAGGTTAAAGTTTCCAATTTCAGTAATTATTGAAAATCATAATTACTAAAAAATGTTAAGCTCTCAACCAAATTTTGGAAAATCGTTAATTTGTACTTTGACCAACCTAAAATGAGGTTTTTTAATGATGATTTACAAGGGGGGATGCCAGGGAGGTTAAAGTTCCCAATTTCAGTAATTATTTGGAATCATAATTACTAAAAATTTTCAAGCTCCCAACCAAATTTTCGAAAGTCGTTAATTAGTACTTTGACAAACCCAAAATGAGGGTTTTCATTGATGATTTACAAGGGGGGATGCCAGGGAGGTTGAAGTTCCCAATTTCAGTAATTATTGAGAATCATAATTACTAAAAAATTTCAAGCTCCTAACCAAATTTTGGAAAATCGTTAATTTGTACTTTGACAAACCCAAAATGAGGTTTTTTATTGATGATTTACAATGGGGTTACCAGGGAGGTTGATGTTTATCTTCATCATTGAAAATTTTCAAGGTCCCAATCAAATTTTGGATAGTCGTTCATTTGTATGTTTTTAACCCAAAACGAGTTTTTTCAAATTAAAGATGTCCAAAAATTTGGAGGATTTAGGATAACTCAACTGACAGTCTCTAATTTTTTTCACGTTTATGTGGAAAATGAAAGAAATTTTGTAATTATTCAAGACAGAGTAAAGTTTTAAATTATTGAAATTGCGATATTCAGAGGTTTCTAAAAAATTGACAAAAAATAGGTGATATTGTTGTTTTTTTCATTCAACGTTTCAGAACGATATTGTTATGGGAAATCGAATGCTGTTCATTTAAGAAATCCCGCAGAGTTTTTGTGGGGACAAAAATGAATGTTTTTGATGAAAATTCATGCAAATTTGAGTTTTCAAAAAACTACGTCGACGTTAGATTCTACAAAATTAAATTTTTTTGCACTTTATCCAAAATGTAGTCTACTAAATTCTCTGCAATTTTTATTCTATATAAAATTTTGTTTTCAATCTACGCTCATTCCTTTCGTGATTGTTAAAATGTCAAAATACCGTTCTATTCATCCATCTCCAATTATTATTATTATTATTTTTAATGATTGGTTTTTTTAATAAAAAAATTGAATTTTTAATCTGTTGAGTCATATTCGAGCAAAAATGAGTTGGAAATTCTATCGAGATTATAATATTATCAATTTTGATCCCCCGGCTTGATTCCCATCGTGTTTTCTCATTATCGATTACGGATGTTTGTGCATTATATCAAATTAAAGAATGTACGAGGAAGAAAAAAAAGTAAAGTTTGTGCGAGCAAATATAAATCAGGCCGCAGACTTTCGGCCGCCCCCGGGATCGATTTCGCCCGATGCGCTCTCTGGCAATTGTTACATATATATGTGTCATTCCATACCATTTCGACCTGGGTCTGACCCTTGACCTCTCGGATTTGACTCGCGATTTTTCACATGATTGTTCTCACTTTGAGAGGCACCCAGTTTTTTTTTAACAGATTTTTCAGATTCAATTTGAATCTTCTACAATTTTTTAAACGATTTTATTGATCGACGCAATTTAAAAATGTGAAAAAATTCTGAAAAATCGTGTGTCAGATGTCAAGATTTTTAAGCTCAGAGCCGGAGTGGCGAGATTTTTCCTTCTTATTATTTTCAAGCTTTTTCCAAAAAAAAACGTTAAAAAATTAGAAGCGGGAGTCATTTTAGTATGGACAATTGCTGAAACATTTTCATATGTCATATCAGATTTTTGAAAAAAATTTCAGACTTTCCGTCAGAGATTTTGTTTGTTCTTTATTTTGCTAATAAATGGTTCCGAAAAATCTGAAATTTTTTTCAAAAATCCGATATGACATATGAAAATGTTTCAGCAACCATCCACAGTAAAATCACTCTCGCTTCTAATTATTTCAGCCAAGCTTAGTGCCGGAGTGGGGAGATTACTATTTTCAGGCTGTTTCCGAAAAAAAGGTTAAAAAAATTGGAAACGGCAGTCATTTTACTATGGATGGTTGCTGAAACTTTTTCATATGTCGTATCGGATTTTTGAATTTTTTTTCAGATTTTTCGGAACCATTCATCAGCAAAATGCAGAAGAAAAAAAATCTCTTGCGAAAAATCTGAAAATTTTGTCAAAAATCCTTCATTACATACGAAAATGTTTCAGCAACCATTGATAGTAAAATAACTCCCGCTTCTATCTTTTGTAACGTTTTTTTTTTTCGGAAAAAGCTTGAAAAATAGTAAGAAGGAAAAATCTTCCCACTCCGACTCTAAGCTTAAAAATTTTGATATCTGACACACGTTTTTTCAGATTTTTTTCAGATTTTTAAATTGCGTCGATCAATAAAATGGGTTAAAAAATTGTGGAAGATTCAAATTGAATCTGAAAAATCTAAAAAAAAAAACTGGGTGCCTTTCAAAGTGACAACAATCATGGGAAAAATCGCGAGCCAAATCCGAGGGGTCAAGGGTCAGACCCAGGTCGAAATGGTATGGAATGACACATATATAACACGTTGGCTTCCTGGATCGCGAGGCCCTCTCGGCCTCATTGCAGACGAGTATAAGGAGTACAACTATTATACCTAAAGACCGCGCTTCTTCGCCACGGATGCTCCGCGTGGATCGATCGAACCAACGAAAATGAAAATGAGTTCCATAGACCAAAAGCGTTCAGAGACACGCGAACTGGAGACCGAAATTTGCAAACATTCAAAACGCTTTTGAAACATGGACTCAAAGTTCTGAACATTTAAGGTTGTTATTTTTTGTATTTGTTCAAAAAATTGTTTTTAACAAAACGTTAATTTCTTAATAACAAGCTTCCTAATCGTCGTGAAATTTTTACTTTCAATTAAAAGAATTATTATTTACCAAGTATTAGTCCAGCTCTTCGAATTTTTTGTTAAACAAATAAATTTGTCGATTTTTCGTTCAACCGAACGTTCGAATATTCAAGTATATTTTTAAACCCAAGAATTAGCGTTGGAGGATAAAATTTAATTCATTCACCAAAAACAACAAAATTCGAATTGTTTGTCAAATAAAAATAAAAAATTTATTTCGTGCTATAATAAATTTGGTTTTTGTATACTTTGAATCCACTTTTGGTTCATAAATTTCACTTGGCAGAGATTCAATTCTATTTTTATTCACTAATTCTGGTATTTGTCCAGCTCTTCTAATTTTTTGTTATACAAATAAATTTGTCGATTTTTCGTTCAACTGCAACCTGCGAAACCTCAAGTACATTTTGAAACCCAAGAATTAGCGCGGGAGGATAAAATTTAATTTATTTACCGGAAACAACAAAATTGGAAAAATTCTATTAAATTAAATTCGAATTTTTATTTGAATAAAAATAAAAAATTTATTTCATGAAATATGAATTTGGTTTTTGTATACTTTGAATACACTTTTGGTTCATGAATTTCACTTGGGATAGATTCTATTTTATTTTTATTTACTCATTCACATTGAAATGAAATTTTGCAAAAAATTTCATCGTATGTTACAATAGTTATTTTCATTATAATTATAATATTATTATACATAATTAAGTTATAAAATAAAAAATCGAGAAGATTTTTATTAACCTAAAATTTAATTTTATTCCGTAGAATAAAAATAAAATTAGTTTTTGTATAATTTGAATACACTTTTGGTTCATAACATTTCACTTACCACCAAATTTCATTTTAATCTACTAGTTTTTATAAAAATGAAATTTTGCAAAAATTTCAAATTTTGATGGAAATAAATTCAACAATTATTCTGAAAAAACGAGAACGCTTTTCTACTCTATGATTGTGTTATAATAATAATTATAATTATAATGTTTTAATGATTATGCGATAGAATAAAGGAAAAATTAAAATTTTTATTAAGGTGAAATCGAATTTTTTAAAATTAAAATGAAATTTCAGTTACAACATTTTACTTGGTACAAATTCAATTTCTTTTTTATCTACCAATTCTTATTAAAATTAATTTTTTTGAATTAAAATTAAATTTCAGTCATAAAATTGCACTTGGCACAAGTTGAATTTATTTTTTATCTACTAATTGTAATTAAAATTAAATTTTGCAAAAAAAAGGACCAAATCGTCGCAGTTAAAATATATAAGTTCATACATTATTCTGAAGAAACGAAAACGTTTTTTAACTCGATTATAGTGTTATAATAATGGTGAGAGTGACGATAACCTCCGATGACTCGAAAAAACTAGCTGCTGCAAGAGCCGCATATTAAAATATGTACCGGCGAGTATTTACTCGCGTGATTTGCACGCTCTCGCAATCTCAAAAGCTTTGTAACTATCATGTTTTTCTTTGATCGAATATTTCATTTTTTTAATCGAACAATTGCAATTTAACGCAAATTCTGTAATTTCCATGTCATTTAAATTATTATTTTATCTCTTGGCAGATGGGAAAAGTGCAAACATCTGGTGATCGCTTGAATTTATCAGAGTCGGAGCTGAAAGGCGATTCACCTTCTCTCTCGCTATCTCATCGAGGAGCCCGATTTTATATCTTGTATCGTGAGACGATATCTTGCAACCGCCGAGAGACGAAACATCGCATATCCGAGATAACAAGGAATAGGGAAAAAAAACAGCGTCTCGTCGATTGATGTTGAGTGTGAGGATTCTCAAATTTTTATCAAGAATTTCAAGGCTCGTGCGCCAGCTGTATAAATTTTTTTAAACTCGCTCGTTCTGTGAAAAAAAAAAAATAATGAGAGTAAGAATAAATGATATCGAAAAATTATATCAGCATTTTTCGACCCCCCTCGTGCAAAGTTCGAAAATATCGAATTTTTTTTAGGTCACGAATGACACAATATTTTGACTGATTGGAGAAATAGCTGAGAGTCAAAATTAACTGTAAACTGCCGGATAAGGATTTTTCGCTTTTTACTGAAATTTATTAACTCGTGAACCTTTTGAATTGATTATTCGTGATTAATATTTTTTTGTAGCAAATACTAAAAACAGAATTCTTTGTTTGATCTATACCAAATTAAGTAGCGAATATTCTTTGGGGATGGTTTATTCGAATAAGAAAATTAACACTCGAAACATGAGCAAACTAACAGATAATTTTGAAAAAATTTCAAATTTTCAATTTTTCAATTCAATTCAATTGGAAAATATTCAAATTTCGATCAAATTTGAGGAAGTACCTTAAATTAGAAAAATTGAACGAAAAAATGTTTTTATTAACTCGCTTTCTAACCTGTTGATATTTTTCCAAAACACGTGACTGAAAAGCAGAAAGTAATTATTTAAATAAAAATGAAACTTTTAATACGACACGTTTTTAAAACGGAGTAAAAAGTAATAATTTGTGATTGTGGATTTTTATTAGCTACGAAAATACTTGAAAGATTTTTAACGACAAACGTGAGGCGCGTGCAATAGATAATAGTAAATAGTGAAGAGAGTAGCTGTCGTTGATAAGCTCCCGCAATAGTTTATATTATTTGCGGTGCAATTATAAAATCGTCAGTGACTCGAGTGAACTAGTCGTGGATCAATTATCTATTTCATGCGCCCCACGTTTTTCGTTCAAAATCTCACAACTATTTTTATAGCGAATAAAAATGCACAATCACAAATTTTCAAGACAATCTGTATTGGTTAGGAGAAATTATTTTATATTTTCTGGTTCGTTTGAGAAACGTTGTATATTAAAAATTTTATTTTTGTAGTTTTTAGGCTTTTCATTTTAATTTAGTAATTTTATTTTTATTTAAATTATTTTTTTCATTGATAATTTCTCTTTGTTGACAATTTTCACTTGATTTGACTATTTTCGAAATTTTTACCGTTAAGATTTCTTTCGAATTTTTTTATTTTGGCTCCACCCTTAAAAATCATGATGGCAGAGTTGTTACAATAAGAAACTACATGTACTTGGTAATGCATGTTGTGAGTTTCATGTCTATTTCACAACTTTTTGTAAGAAGACTAAACTAGAGATACTTTCGTAAATGTACTTGTCTCCAATTTTCATACACCATTTTTGGTGTTTTGGGGGGTTTTTAATATTTAGAATAATATTGGCTTAATCCATTTTTTCTAAACATAATTTTCAAATTTTATACACTACCGGCGAAAAGTTTCTGTGAAACTCCAAAACTGAAAAACTCCAAAAATGGTCTGGAACGTTTTTTTATGCTATTTCGTCAGAAGTCAACGTAAACTAATTTAACAAACAGCATTTTGAAGGGGAAGAATTCGGCTTCATTTCCTGTTTTTTAAATTATTTTTACAATTTGTTTTTAAATTTGGGCTCTATTTTGAAAACAACTGTTTTTCGCTTTTTTTTTCCCCTCTCTTCAAGTCCACCCATCTTCTAGAAGAAATTTGTTTAATACATTTTTACGATTTTTTTTCCCAAAGTTGTTCCGTTTTTTTTGAAAAAAAAGAATTTTGAAAAATCTCGTATAACACGAAAACAAAGAGGATTCATGAAAAACTTTAGGATAGCAAAAAGTTGCGTCTGCTCTTGTTGAGTTTAGAGGAATTTTTTCAGATTTTTTTTGTCCAATATTTTTTTTTCTCAGTCTCTGGGTCGGAGCTCAGATAATTAAATTACCAAAACTTGAGAACTGTGGGATTATTGATAAAATTTGAAGAGGGGAACATACTTTATTTTACCACTTCCAAAATTCCAATGTGTTGACATTGGAATTTTTTCACGTTTTTTCCCCAAATTTTGTTTTCTCATGTTGAGGATGGAAAAAAAAATGTTGGAAAAAAAATCTGAAAAAATTCCTCTGAGTTCACCGAAAGCAGACGCAACTTTTTGCTATCTTGAAGTTTTTCATGAATCCTCTTTGTTTTCGTGTTATACGAGATTTTTCAAACTTGCTCTTTTTCACAAAAAACAGAAGAACCTTGGACAAAAAAATCGCCCAACGTTTTTAAAAAAAGAAAATTAAAGCTCAAACTTTATGAATCCAATCGTAAAAATGCATTAAAAAAAAAATCTCTAGAAGATGGGTGCACCTGAAGAGAGGGAAAAAAGGCGAAAAACAGTTGTCTTCAAAATAGAGTCCAAATTTAAAAACAAATTGTAAAAATAATTAAAAAATTAGGAAATTAAGCCAACTTCTTCCCCTATTACGTTTACGTTGACTTCCGGCGAAATGGCATAAAAAAAACGTTCCAGACCTTTTTTGAAGCTCTGTCCGAGACCTTTTCGCCGCTACTGTACATATTCAAGTATCCTCGCACTAAATACTCGATTTTTCTTTTTTCATCATGATAAGCAGCAAAAGGAAAATCCGCAACGGAAGAATGAAAATCGCCGAATCAATGAGAATCGCTGTTTCAACACAAGCGATCTTCGTACAGCCGCTCAACGCTCTCCAACACACGAGCCTCGAGTGTGATGTATCAGAATCAGCGTGTGCATCCTCAACGAGGGAGGCATGAGGCACGAGTTTTCCATTAGTAGCAGTTAGGTCTCTGTCTGCAGCAGCGCCGCTCGTCGCTCAACGCACAAATGGCTTTCAACGTTGGTGAGGTTGGGTCTATCCGCTCTCCGGTGCGGTGTCACGTGGTTGTCCCTCGGCCGCACACGGACTCATCAACGAGGCAACGAGGTTAATCGAGAGTACAATACGAGCGCCGGTGCGACGAAATGAAATGAAAACGAACCATCAACAACCAGAAGAAAAGCGAGAGTCTGGCAGAAGCTTAGAAGTATAAAATCCCAGAAGACATGTAATCCTGGTCACGAGTTCTATCCTCAAAACTGGGTTCTCCACCAACGTGAATTTTCGCCCGGTTTGCATCAATTTGCATTAAACACTGGCAACGAAGAACGTGAAACAAACAACGATTCAGCGAGACACTGACAAATCGAGAATATAAATACCACACGAAGAAAATCACATTTTTCCAACTTTAGAGGAAAAGCACAAAAAAAAAGCTGCCACCAGCCAAATTCCGACTGAATCGCCTCCGAAGATATCCCGGAGAATTACGACGAGCCAAAAAATATCTCTTTAAACATCACCCACACATGGACACAATTTTCTGGCTTGGATTAATTGAATAATTGATAGTGGCAATTGAGCCAGAGAGGCCAGACCTTGATGCCTGGGGGAAAAATTGTGGCGAGAAAAATGGAATTTGAAGCAAGATACAAAGATTAAGATGTGTATATATATATATATATATATATATATATTTATAATATATGCATATTACTCACCGATCAGTGGAAATATACTTGGCTGATCGAGGAGTGACTTGAGGCTGTTTTCTACCAGGGTGGGAGATGAACGGTCCTTTTCACTCATTTCACGCACTGCGTCACGAATTAACACACCGACGACGAGAAACGACGGCGACGACAACGACGACGAGGATGTTGGAGCTCACTCGGATCACGCGCACTCTGCTTATTATTATTATATTTCTTTTTTTTTTAATTTTTAAAGGTATCCGACGATGTTCCTTCGCCGTGACCCGGCCCCGCACGCGGTCCTCGGACAACACTCAAATTTCCGATACGCGGGATGGGGATTGAATTATCAACGTTTGCTCGTGTGCGTGTGTTTGTACGAAAATTCCACCCGCCGCCAGGGGGAGAGGAGAGGGCCGCGCGCACACCCTTTACCACCGCCACACGACACGGAATCGCACCGCAGTATCCCTCGAGTAACCCCACGGCCCGCTTGTGGCACATTAAAATAAACTGCTGAGCGGCTACTTTGCTCTGGCTTTGGCCTCTCTCTCTCTCTCTCTCTCTCTCTCTCTCTCTCTCTCTCTCTCTCTCTCTCTCGCTCTCGCTCTCTCTCGGTGCCTTGGTTTGCAGAGTGCTGCTCTTGAAAATCAATCTAAAAGTAGCTCGCACGGTGGCGCGATCTTTGGGCTCGATCCACGAACGAGAGATTTTTTCGACATCCACAACTTCTTGAGGAAGCGCGACGTCCAAGAGTGTTCGTGCTGACCGACCATTAGATACTGCGATTTTTTAAAAAAATGTGTAATTCATATCTCAGTAGAGAAACGATAAGATTAAGTCCATTCCCCACCCGTTTTCCTCGTTGGACTTTGAATAATAATCACGCGCTACTCGGTCGGTAAGAGTCTCTCGCTTCTTTGGACCTTTAAACGAGTGATCTAGTTGGGTATGGGATCCTTTTTTTTTTTTTTAACGTTCATTGGAGGTCGGGAGAAAAGGAAAATCTTGTTGGACTTTTTTGTTCATCGATACTAAGCTGTGGATTTTTTTTGGGAACGCTCGAGGCATTTATGAAAAAGTTTGGAAATGAAATTTTCAGTGGGAATACACATGCTTTTGCTCAAAGTTGTGTTTCAAGAGTTTAATGCTTGTGGGATATCTATTATTGATCTGTAGATCAGAGTTGGGTCGTTTAATATTTTTGAAAGTAATCTTTTGATTATTTTATTCGTATCGATGTCTCTTTTAATGATAATTGTTTAGTTCTTTAAATTTTTTGAATTTGTAGATCGTGGCTCTATCTTTTTGTGCAACCCTTGCGCAACTTGCAACGCGTTGCTAAGTGGAAAAAACGCAGAAACGGCAAAAACCACGTTGTTCATCAACTTTTAAAATAAGTCGAAACAACGGCAAAGCAACTCCAAATTTTGTACATACTTTGGTTTTCTGAGCGTCCTTTTTACCACCGACGGTAAAGTAGGGAGCTGCGAAAGCTGATTTTCAAAAAATTTCACTTGCCGTTGTTTTGGCGGTTGCGCGTTGCACGCCCTTGTTGCGTTGACACGTTGCTTTCACCGTTGTTTTACCGATTTTGAAAGTTGAAAAGCTTTTGGTGTTGTTTGCTAGCGTCAACATCCGCTAGGGAAAGTGTCAAAACGCTGATTTTGTCTGGAAAGACGTTGAAATATTAAAAATATTGAAATAATTGTCCCAAGTAATTGGAAAATTAATTGTATGATTACTTTACTCAAGCAGTTCACTTTTTATCAACATTAAATTCCAACCAACATTCCATTCAATTCCAAATATTCGATCCAGTTTAGCAAAATCTCAAAAAACTCGATATTTTGAGCACCCACAACGTGACCATTTTTTGGCTTATCGAATTTTTTGCTTTTTTAATCCATTCGTCTTAAGAAGACAGCAGCGTCAGATTTATCTCGTTATCTCAACATTTGTCGCTGCTGGAAAAGTTAACAGATTGCAAAAAATCGAATTCAAGGCATATTTTGGGATTCGAATATTTCGCGAAATTGTTCTTTCTTCCTTAACCCTTTAGCAGCTTTATTTCTTGGGTCTCAAGCATATTAGATAAATCAATGCGATCATTTCTCCCGATGTCTCCTCAGATAAAAGCCCAAAAACCCATCAAAAAAGTTGTATCACATCTTTCGTTACCATCCGCGAGGATTCCACAAAATTTTCCAACAAATTTACCACCCACAGAGATCTACCTTACCGACACCCGCAATTCTCATCAATGATACTCCAAAACCTGCAGAATGAATCCCTCGCCCAAGGACGGGTAGATAACAAACATACCAAACGATGAAATTGTTGCATTGGACTTTAATTCGAATAAGACACAATATTTTCATCATTTATCTTTACCTTCAATGTAAAAAATACATTTCAAGTTGAACGAATCTCTCGCAAACGGAGCGAGCGTTGGTCCGGTGGGGTTTCGTTAAAAAAAAAAGTTCGGTTCGTGTAAAAAAAAAAAGAAAAATTACAGAGATAAAATTATCGAGACAATGCCACTAAAATCTTGACACAAATAGATAAAACACAATTACGAATATCAGACGAAGAATCATGACACTTGATCGATTGAAATTTTTAAACCTAAGAAACACACATATATATCTATACATATATATATATATTCATAAATACAATGGAGGCAAACATAGTTATGTACATGTACGTGAATAGCGAGATTTGATCACCGGAGCCTGGTTATTCTTTTTTTTGTAATATTTAATTTTTTATTTTCAAAGGAGGAAAATGGTCAGGAAACAAGGGCGGAGTCAAACCCAAACGCTAAGTGACTCGGAATTGCTCGTACCACCGGCAAAATGAGTGCTGTGCCGTTTGAACATCGCCTGAATTTCCAACGGTGTCGAGCTCCATCTTCTGTGACGTACCTTGTCCATCGGTATTTCCGGTAGACCGACTTCCGTGTGACAGCCGCCCTTTATCGGGCTCAATTGTGACGTCGTGAAAGCCAACGGTAGACCAACTTCTTGAAACGAGCTCATCGACGAGAAGCCACTTTCGTCCTCGGCGCTGCTGACGCTATTTGCTGGCTTTGACCTCACCGGTTTCGTTCTTGACCATCGATTGACGTTCTTCTCAATTTTCTTTGCAGATCGACGATTCGGCGTCGACACCGCCGGCGATGATTCCCTCGCTGTGGAGAAGGTTTCCCTAGAGACGGTCGTCGAACTCGTTGAATTCGCCGGTGTCTCATCTTCATCATCCTCCTCGGTTGTTTTGCTGCTCGCCGAATTGGAATTTATCGATGTCGCGTCGATAGATCTTCTCCCGCGTGGAATCAACGATTGCAACGTACTGCTGCTGCTCATCGAAGCGTCGATTATGCTCGTCGAGGATTTTGCGAAACTCGCGCGTTCGCTCTCAGCGCAAGATTCAGCGCTTCCCCGATCGCTCGATGAACAACCGCCGTTGTAGGATATCGCATCGTGAAGCAGCGTCGAATTTGCGAAACTGTTGCTCCTCAATGATGACAGCTCGTTGTCCAACGTTGTGGAAAACAGTTCCTCGTCGTTCGACGATATCATCGCCAGATCGGGCTCGCGCATCGCCAATAGAGACTGCACCGTTCTCATCAACCTGTCGAGACAAAGTGTGAGTTTTAGCATTTTTTTCAAAATGAAGGAACTACGAAAGTTGATCAGATTCGAGTAAAATGCTTTTTGAAATTTGAAAGCATGATTCATCAGGAATGTCACCGTCTCAAATTTCAAATTCGTATTCCCCAGACAATTTCTCATCACGGATTAATTCGAGTTGCCCCTGAAAGACGGAAAATTCTCGACTGCCCCAGTCGATCAGCCAATGATTTGACAATTTGTCTATTCCTTCAACTGATCATCAGGGTTTCGAAATTTTTAGTGAAAAAGTAATGCGTTAATCATTACTTTTTTAATGGCTAATAGAAATAATTTCCATTAACCATTAAATGTTAATGGTCAGTGGGAATTATTTTTATTAACCATTAATATTTAATGGTTAATGGAAATGATTTTCATTAACCATTAGAATTTAATGTTTAATAGAAATGATTTTAATGGCGAATGGAAATGTTTTCCATTAACTATTAAATGTTAATGACTAATGGAAATGTTTTCCATTAACCATTAAATATTAATGGTTAATGAAAATAATTTCCATTAATCAATAAATATTAATGGTTACTGAAATTTATTTTCAATTATGAATAAGAGTTAATGGTTGATGAAAATTATCACCATTAACCATTGCGTGTTGATGGTTAATGAAAATCATTTCCATTAATCATGTAATGTAACCATTAAATTTAATGGCTAATGGAAATGTTTTCCATTAATCATTAAATGTTAATGATTAATGAAAATAATTTCCACTAGCAAATAACATTAAATGATTAATGGAAATAATTGCCATTAATGAATAAATGTTAATAGTTAATGGAAGTTATTTTCAATTATCAATAAGAGTTAATGATTAATGAAAATTATCTCCATTAACCATTGCGCGTTAATGGTTAATGAAAATAATTTTCATGAATCATTTAATGTTAGTGGCTGATGGTAATTATTTCCATTGACCGTTGAAATTTAATGTAATTAAAATGGTCGTAATCAATTATTTAGCTATTCTTAGCGGTTTTGGTCCCAACGTGCTTGAAGTGGGTTAACTAAGAAACGTTTTCCGGCTCCTACATCGTTCTCTCTCCGTCTCTAAATTTTATCTTTGGGTTATTTGATCCTAAATCAATTAGTTGACCAGTCCGCTGCTGATCGCCCCTACGAATCTTTAAAGTTCCTCATTGATATTTCGTTTACTTAACTAGTGACATTATTGGTAAATATTTCACGGCTAATTACAGTTAGTACCATTGGGTCATTTTGACCCAGGATAAAAACAATCGATGACTACCATTTTAATTAAATTCAATGTCAATGGTTAATGACAATAATTTCCGTTCACTATTAGCATTATCGTTAATTGTAATAATTTTCATTAACTATTAACATTAAATGGTTAATGGAGATAATTTTCATCAAACATTAACTCTTATATATTAATGGAAATAACTTCCATTAGTCATTCACATTTAATGGTTAATCGAAATAACTCCCATTAACCATTAACATTTAATGGTCAACGGAAATAATTTCCATTAACCATTAACATTTAATGGTTAATCGAAATAACTCCCATTAAACATTAATGCGGAACGGTTAATGGATATAATTTCCATTAACCATTCAATGGTAATGGTAATCCATTGACCATTAACATTCAATGGTTAATGAAAATTATTTCAATTAATCAATAAAAGTTAATGGTTATTGAAAATGTAAATGCGTTAAAAAAAGTAATGCATTATTTGCAACCCTGCTGATCATCAAGTACTACATTCATCGGAATGTTGCCAGCCGATCTCGAATGCAATCAGAAGAATTGAATTTCCACGAGAACTTGGTTAAAGGTCCAAATAATTGCTCTCAAACGACGACAATACTTAATCGAATCAGCGAAAAAACCGGGGCGTAAATTTTTTAAATCTGATAAATAATCTGCAAACTCACCGGAAGGCTTCCTGTGACAATTTTTCCGGTGGCACGATATCCGGATCGATCTCAGCCGGATGTTTGGGTCTCGTGTAGACGACGCCCTCGTGCGTCTGATTGAGGTCCTCGTGAGGGACTTTTTTCGTTGTCTGCTGTTTGTTGCGCGACTGTGAACCGTGTCCTGGGTCATTTTTGCGCAAAACCGACCAGGTGAAGTCGCGAAAACCCGAGGAAACCTGCGGCGATATCTGAGCGACGGATTTGGCCCTCGTGAATCTGGAGGAAGAGACGTTGTTGTTGCGGCTCGTTGATGTGGAATTTGAGCACGAGCTTGTGATACTCAAGTCCCTTGTTTTTGTGTTCAACGAGGTTTCAGCTGCCGCAGCTGCTGCATCTATCCCATGAATGCTTCGACTTCTTGGCACACGCGCCATTTTGCCTTTAGGATTACTCTTCTCGTGAAGAATGTCCAGGCTCTTGCGAGCTCGCTCCAGGAAGCGAACAACCTGACCCATGATGGAACGGTACATTTGCCTGTTCGCCTCGGTCTGAAAGGCGAAAAAAGAAAAATTGGTTTTTAGATACCGAGATGAGCGAGCGAGAGGAAGAGAAAGGTCATCAACGGTGATTCACCGCTCAGTTGATGTTTAATGTATATTTTGTGCACACGATACTCTTGTTTCGTGTGTGAATACACATCGGTGGATTGTTGTATAATTGGAGGAAGCGACGGGGCTTTGTTCCGGATTTTTAAATGGTCGGCCAACAATTGCCGAGATATTTGAGGGAAGCTCGAACATCGAGTTGGTTTTGATGGGTATTGAGATGGGCAAAGCTGAGCTGCAGAAAAAAACGTGCAATTCACCAATTTTGGTCATTTGTAAAGAAACTTTGTTTTCGTAGAACTTTTTATTTCACCATTTTAGGTCCAGTTCAAAACGTCCCAAAATGTGGAGAGACAAATGTCGAAAGAATCTTCGGATGTAAAATTCAAACGGATTTTATATGGAGAATATTCGATACGAAAGTAGACCTGCCATTTACAGTCACTCGGTTCAAATTTTTCCGAAATTTTAAGAAAATTGCTATTTGGATTGATTTTAATTTTTTTGGAAAATGGCTGCGTGCTCGAACTTTCATAATTTTACAGATATCAAGCTCAAATTTTTTGGGCAGATGCGTATAATGATAAAGGCCATTGAGATTGAATTTGGAAAAAATCGTTTTAGATGTTCGATATTGAAATTCTGAGATTTTCAAGGAATGCTTGTGAACGCTCTGATTTTTGTAATTTTGCAGCTTTCGAATTCAATTTTTTTTCGACAAATGCTCTGAGTGACCAAAATGATTATTATCAAATTTCTAAATGATCGCTCAAGAGCTTAACTTTCAAAAAATTCTCAAACAAAAAAATTCTTGTAAACATTCCAATCTTCATAATTTGGCATTAAACTTATTTCTTAATTTTTTGCTTCCTCGTAAAGGAAGCTTTGTTTTCGTGAAAACAATTTGTTTCGAGATTTTCATGCCAATATGTTCAAAATGTCCGAAAACATCGAGAAATCACATTTAGAAAAAATGTCCGGATGGATGCGTGCGTGCGCGCGCGCGTGTGTGTGTGTGTGTGTGTATCCTGAGTTTCAAATGTAAATAATTAATAACTCGAAAACGCTTTGAGATATCGAGCTAAAATTTGGCACACTTATCGAGCACGAATTGCTCTTCATTATGAAAAAAAATGTTGTTTTTATTATAACGGGTGTTCAGATTTTATCGACTTTTTTGTTTTTGCAAGACTGGCGTAAACGCTCTAACTTCTGCAATTTTGAAGGTATCGCACTCAAACTTTGTACAGAATTTGTATAGCTATTAAGGTTGTTTGGTATTGAATTTGGCGAAAATCCATCGAGGAATTGAATTTTTATGAAATTTTGAATTTTTTGTACAATAGCGTAAACGCTCTAACTTGTTCAATTTTTAAGTTATTGTACTGAAACTTTGCACAGAGCTAATATAGCTATCGAGGTTGTTCGCTATTAAATTTGGCAAAAATCCATCGTGGGATTAAAATTGTAATGAAATTTTTAATTTTTTAAAAAATAGCGTAAACGCTCTGACTTGTGCAATTTTTAAGATATTGCACTGAAACTTTACACAGAGCTAATATAGCTATCGAGGATGTTCGTTATTAAATTTGGCGAAAATCGATCGAATGATTGAATTTTTATCAAATTTTTAATTTTTATAAAAGAAGCGTAAACGCTATGACTTTTGAAATTTTTTAGATATTGCAATGAAATTTTGTGAAGAGCCAGTATAGCTATCAATGTTATTCGCTATCAAATTTGGCGAAAATCGATCGAATTTGCACATTGATTACTAATATTTTTCAATAGTTAACAAAGCTTCCTTTATGAGGAAACCAAATTTGATCGCCATACTGTGTATTAAAAAAAGCTATGTGAACTATGGATAAAGATGAGGAAGCAATGTGCAATTTTCAATTTGCAGGTTTTTTGCAAAAGTAGTTAGACGATTATGTTGGTATTCAATTCAGAAAAAAAGCGTTTTTGGGGTTAAGAATTTATGAATTTTTTGAATTTTCCAAAAGTTTAAAAAATCGTACAAAGTTGAGCTAAAATGAGGAATCCTTTGTCAAATTTCAACTTTTGCATTTTCCTTTTATTGACAATTATTCAAAGTAATTTGGGTTGAAAAAAAAAAACAGAAAATTCAGGCATTACCTGTTTGAGCTGCCACTGAAGAGTATCGATCTGCGTTTGTAGAAAAACATTGTCGATGACTTGAACTCGTGGCACTTGATTGGCCTCAAGTGACTCGGATAGTCTTCGATTTTCCTCCGTCAGGGTCTGACATTGCTGAAACAAATAACGAAATTGTGAATCCACGGTATCGCGCGAGTGTTTCATCACGATCGTGATAAAAAAAAAGTAGGAGCGAATGGAAGAATATCAGAGGGACAAAAATGGAAATGAACAAGTGAATATAAATTGTGATCCTCGTGCGCGCTCTTTGGCTCGATCTTTTCAAACGACTTTCACGAAATCATAGTGGGAATATATATTTCTGAACCGATGCACGGAACACAAAGGCCTTTCACTTGCAAGTAAACTACTGGTACACGCGCTCGTGCACTCTTCGAAGAAGGGGAAAAATTGTAACTACAGAGCAGAGAGCACTCGTAATAAACTCAGCTCGTTCAATTCTCGATTCGGTAAATTGAAGAGTGTGAGAGAAAAATTTGAAATTTTTTTTTTTTCTTTCACGCTCTGGGCTCAAAACGGCGCTTTCGTCACTAACGATACGGTTGTAAATTAGATGCCTGATAGACGAGAACCATTATTACCATTCCTGTTGAAATAGTTCCGAGGCCTAAAATTTATGACCAGAAAAGGTCGACCAATCGAACATATCCGATGATTCCACCCCTCCATATAATTATTTTTTCCATCCTCGATATTCCAAATTCAAGAAGCTGCTTGATTGAAGATTTATGAAGATAAAGATTCACGAACATTACAAAATTTTTTGAAAGCTCAAGAAATTGCAGTTTTTTTTAAATTACTGGTTTATGTGAAAAGGTTTACTTTTAAAAAAAAGGGTTTTCCTCTGGAGCCAATTTTTCCAATTTCAAGAAGTTCTTTCATTGGATGAAGATTCCCGTGGATTACAATTTTTTTTGAAAGCTCAAAGAATGGCAATTGCTTTTAATTGCTGGGTTTTTATGGAAAAAAAGGTTTACGTAAAAAAAGGGTTTTTTCAAGAGCCGATTTTTTCAATTTCTAAAATTTTTCTTCATTGCAGATTTACAATGATAAAGATTCACGACGTCTACAAAATTTGTTGAAATCTCAAACAATTGTAATTTTTGTTAATTGCTCGTTTTTTATGTAGAAAAGGTTTACGTAAAAAAACTGGGTTTTTTCTAGAGCCGATTTTTCTAATTTCAAGAAATTGTTTCATGGGAGATTTACGGAGATAAAGATCCACGTGGATTACCAATTTTTTTTTAAAGCTCAAAAAAATGCTGGTTTACTGGAGATTTACAATGATAAAGATTCACGACGTCTACAAAATTTGTTGAAATCTCAAACAATTGTAATTTTTGTTAATTGCTCGTTTTTTATGTAGAAAAGGTTTACGTAAAAAAACTGGGTTTTTTCAAGATCCGATTTTTTCATATTCTAGAAGTTGTTCCACTGGAGATTTACGAAGATAAAGATTCATGTGGATTACAAAATTTTTTAAAAGCTTAAAAAATTGCAATTTTTGTTAATTGCTCGTTTTTTCATGTGAAAAAGGTTTACGTTAAAAAAAGGTTTTTTTCTAGAAGCAATTTTTCCAATTTCAAGAAGTTGTTTCATCGGAGATTTACGAAGATGAAGATTCACGTGGATTACAAATTTTTTTGAAAGCTCAAAAAATTGCATTTTTTGTTGAATTGCTGGTCTTTTATGTAAAAAAAAAGTTTCCGTAAGATAAAGGTTTTCTCAAGGGACGATTTTGTCAATTTCTAGAAGTTGTTTCATTGGAGATTCTCGAAGATAAAAATTCACGTGGATTACACCATTTTTTGAAAGCCCAAAAAATTGCAATTTGTTTAAATTGCTGGTCTTTATGTAATAAACGTTAACGTAAAAAAAGGGTTTTCTCAAGGGACGATTTTGTCAATTTCTAGAAGTTGGTTCATTGGAGATTTTCGAAGATAAAGATTCACGTGGATTACACAATTTTTCGAAAGCCCAAGAAATCGCATTTTTTTTAAACTGCTGGTTTTTTTATGTAATAAAGGATAACGTAAAAAAAGGGTTTTCTCAAGAGCCGATTTTTCAATTTCTGAAAGTTTTTCTACTGTAGATTTACGATGATAAAGATTCACGTGGATTATAAAATTTGTTGAAAGCTAAAAAAATCGTGATTTTTCTCAATCGCTCTTTTTTGATCTAGAAAAGGTTTACGTAAAAAAAAACGGTTTTTTGTAGAGCCAATTTTTCTAATTTCAAGAAAAGGTTTCATTGGAGATTTACGAAGATAAAGTTTCACATGGATTACAAAATTTTTTTCAAAAGCTCAAAAAATTGCAATTCTTTTAATTGCTGGTTTTTTATGTAAAAAAGGTTTACGCTAACAAAAGGATTTTTTTTAGAGTCGATTTTTTTCAATTTCAAAAAGTTCTTTCATTAGAGATTTACGAAGATGAAGATTCACGTGGATTACAATTTTTTTTTTTTAAACAAAAAAAAGCAATTTTTCTTCAGTGCTCCTTTCCTTAGAGCCGATTTTTTAAAAATATTTCCAGACGAATCTTGGTTCGTATGGGGCATATTTTTTCTCTTTGATCCACGAGATTTCGACGTTAGAGATAGATAAAGAGCGAAAGAAAAAAAGAGCAATCGACGAGTTGCGAGATATCCGTCGATCAAGTCGCGGTGATAAGAAAATAAACCGGGGCCTTAAGGAGGGCACACCAAGAGCCTTACGAAATCGAGAGGTGCTCGATCTACGAGACGAATTTTATAGTTAAGTGGGATGCATACAGATGAAACATGCGTTTACCCAATGCATTATTCTCTCGAGTACGAGATTATACGAGAATATACGAGACCATCTTTTGTATTCGTGATCCAAGAATAAGTCGTTTTGTTTCGAGTTTCGATACATTACATATTACAGTAGAATTTAGTGGAAATCTGTGAGACGATTTTAGAAGTGGATTTTGAAAAATCAGTTTTGTCAATCCGTCAAAAAATCTCATTCAGCAATCTCCAATCTAATCGTTTTTGATAGTATTCTGACTGTCCCAAAAAAATTCTCCAATTATACAAATTTGTAAAAGTACTTGGAAAGAATGTTCAAAAATAAAATTTCACTTACAACTTTTCAGATTTTGGTCGGGCAAATTTTTCAGATTTTCAGATCATGAACTATTTTTAAATATAATTTATTTAATTAATTTAGGGTTTTCTTGATTCAGATCATGGAATTTTTTGAAAATGGTCATGAAAAAATTTAAAAAGTTCATAGTTTGATAAACCATTGTTTTAGAGCTCCATTTTGGAGCTTCAAGAATAACGGTCCTTGTAATTAGGTGTAATTTGGAAAAAATTGTATCAAATATCTTGAGAAATCCTCGTAACAATGAGTAGTCTTTTTTTTTAACGAGAAGACCCAATTCAAGTTTTGAACTTTCCGTGGAAATTTCACGATGCCCTCGCCGCGAGGTCTCCTCCATAAGGTGAATGGTGGGGGGAGCTACCAGCGGATGGGGTTACGCATGGTTGCTCACCCTGAACCGTCGTCCACCGTGCTTGATAGTGCAGTGACGTCATTCGCTACGGTCAGCGGCTCGATTTTTTTTTCCCTTTAATTTTCATATATTCAGGGCTCCTTGCAATTTTCAAGCGATGCAGATACGAAGGATCTGCAAATACAGATTGAGAGCCAAATGGCGATTTACCCCTTAAGGAAAAACTCAAAATTCGCTATACAAGACATTTGCTCTTGGAAAACTTATTTATTTTCTTTGGCAATTTTTTTTTAAGTCCCCTTAAGGGGGAAAGTGGTTGTAAATATTTAAAAAATGTTGTGCTATTCTTTAAAGCATGTATTTATTTTTAAAAACATGTAGGTCAAATTTTGAAAATCTTGAAAATTGACTTAGTTATAGTCAGTTTAGTGAGAGCAGGTTGCGTGACCGGTTAGAAAACTTTAAACTAGTTTTTCTGAAAATGACTTTTTTCGACTTTGTCCCAACGAATATTCAAATTTTTATGAACCAATTTTAAATATTTTTTTAGATATTTATAATTGCAGTGTCTAAATCTGTACGCAGACAATTTCAAAAATTTTGATAATTACTATTTTTGAACCCTGCATCGAATAAAAAAGGGCTTTACGGGGGTCGTCTAGTGCGGAACCTGTTTTTTTAATGTTCTTTTTCGGGCATTTTTTTTTGACAAACCATTACAATAAAATAATTTATGAATTGTGTATCATTTTTATTAACATTTGAACAAACTTTTTGAATTTTTTGAAGTGAATGTATTAAATATAATCGGAGATACACCGCCCAACAGGAATACGTATTTAAAAAAAAGGTGCTCCACTGCTGCCATCATTCCGACCGTTCTGCTTACCTGAAATCAAAAAACCAAATGCCATTTCAATTGTGAGACTTGAGGTTCTACCGTGAACCAAGATAAAATCAGAATTCCAAAAAAATCATTTTTTTGTTAACGCTTTAGAAAAAATATTCAATGCGAAAAATCGATTTTTTTTTCTAAAGCGTAAAAAAAATGATTTTCTTGGAATTCTGACTTTATTTTGGTTCACGGTAGAGCCTCAAGTCTCACGATTGAAATGGCGTTTGGTTTTTTGATTTCAGATAAGCAGAACGGCCGGAATCATGGCAGCAGTGGAGCACCTTTTTTTTAAATATGTATTCCTATTGGGCGATGTATCTTCGATTATATTTAATACATTTACTTCAAAAAAATCACAAAGTTTGTTCAAATGTTAATAAAAATAATACACGATTCATAAATTATTTTATTTTAATGGTTTGTCAAAAAAAAATTCTCGAAAAAAACATTTAAAAAACAGGTTTCACACTAGACGCCCCCCTTAAGAATGAAAATAATTTCAATTCTTCGCCATTTTGTAATTAATTTGAAAAAAATAGCTACGCATAACGATAGCTACATTCGTATAGATATTAAAATATATATTTTTTTAATGCCTTGATAGCTCTTGAGCAAAATGTCAATGGCACAAGGGAGAGAGAATTTTTTGTTGTCATGAAGGGGGAAAAAGGGTCAAAAAATTGATTTTTTTTCTGATACTACAACTTATAAGAAATATTGAGAAATATATTACTCTGAAAAAAAAATCACAAAAATATGCTTTTTTTTGTATCTCAGACCCTTTTCCCCCCTTAAGATAATATCTTTGTTAATTTTGAAGATTTTTCAATCGAAATTTCTATGAATCAATTTGAATATATAATTAATAAAATAACAATAACTCGATCCTTCAATAATTAGTTATGTCTGTGAAAAAAATTCTCAAACATTGACAATTTTTTCAACCCTCACAGTGACTTCCTCCTAAACCATCCCCTTTCGATACATTAAAGCTCTGGAGATGAAAAATTGCATTTCCCAACGAGAAATCATAAAATCTCAGTCTCAATCTTATCGTTGAAATATTCATGAATTTTAATGAATTTTTTGAACGATCGGCTCGATTTGAAATAATGGTTTCGACGATGGAAATGAGTGTGGGAGGTTTTTGGGACGCTGCTTGCGAACGTCACGCTTTCGCCGGGCATTCGACGACGATGATGATTTTTCGTGGTTGCCCTGGAAGCAACGTGGCAAAAGCATAGCCGGAAAGAAAATAAAATGAATGAGTTAGAGAGGAAAGAAAAAAAAGGCCAGTCGCGACGACGGGAGCGTTGATGTAGAAACGCCAGGAGAAAGAGAGAGTCAGAGAAAAGCGAGGGAGACCAGCGACGCCGAATTTATTTTTGGTGCATTCCGGACCAATCGCGGGGCGCTTTTGTGTGCACCCTGATATATAAACGCAAACGTGCGGCAACACGATCCTCAACTTATCGTGCGTTTACCCCTGTGGATTAAATTTCCCCTCGATTAATTTATCTTCCTGTTTGAGCACTGCGAAAATTTTCATGTATCTTCTCGAGGCTCCGATTCACCCTCAAGCATTTATTTCTCACTCCGTGTAATTACACGATTTTTATTTAATTTTCCATTCTACAGTATCGCGGTTTTTCTAAATATTTAAATTTTTTTTAAATATTCTCTTTTAATCAAACGATTTTTTGACGATATTTCAAACAATCCCTCCATTTTCTCAAATTCCAAAATCTGATTATTATTATTGGCACTAAAACCATTTTTTTAATCCTCCAAATTGGAAATTTGCAGAGCAGATTTGAGAGTCATGTACAAATTTCCAATTTGCCCGAACTTCTTAATTAATTTTCGAAAATTGATAAATGTTATCAGTTTTGAACCCGACAAGTGATTGTTTTTAAACATCCACAATCATTTTTATTTATTTAAAAATTTATTTCAGGTGGAACAAACAATCTTTTTCTAGTTCAAAGTTCCAAAAGTTAGAGCTTTAACAAGATTTTTTTCAAAATTTAATATGATTCTGCAAATTAGCACATTAAAAAAATTCAACAAAATGTTTTTATGAGAATAAAGCTTTCTCCACGAGAGGAAGTAAAATTAGCAATTTTTTTCCTTCAATAGAATCAGCCTTTTTTTATATTAATACCAGTGAACGGCAAAAAAAATCTATTTATTTTTATTATCCAATTTTTTCGAAAAATAATAATTAGCAAAAAAAGATTACTAATTTTTTTTTGAATTAGTAATTAGTGACAAAATATTACTAATTTTTCTAATAAATAAGTAATTAGTGACAAAACATTTCTAATTTTTCCAAAAAAATTAGCAATTAACGATAAAAATTACTAATTTTTCCCAAGAATTAGTAATTGGGAAGAAAGATATTGCTAAATAACCAAAAAAATCAATAATTTTTTAAGAAATGTTGTATTATTTTTGGAAAAAGTAATAAATAAATAAAAAATAACTAATGCATTTTTTAATCTGATTAAATATTCAAATTAATAAAAACATTCGATGCAATAAATACTAATGTGTGAAATATTCAAAAGATCTAGTTATTATAGAAAATGAAACAACTTTTTGAATAGAGTTGTTTGAGCTTGTACCCATGACTCAATTCATACACACATGTATGTAAATATACACAATACTTTTCTAAAAATTACTGTTTTTTTTTAAAATTAATTAGTAATATCTTTCTTACCAATTACTATATTTAAAAAAAAACTTGGTAATATTTTTCCGCTAATTACGAATTTTCATAAAAAATTAGTAATATTTTTTGACTAATTATTAATTTTTCGAAAAAATGATTAATATAATCAATATCGTTGACGAAAAAATCGATACTGCCGATCAATTATTAATACGAACCCCGATGATCTCTTCCACTCTTTCACATGAAAAAAGTTGCCTATTTGAGAAAGCTTTCACGGAGGAAGTCTCGCCAAAAAAAAAGAAGTTTGGGAGGAAGCGATAAAAGTTTCTAAAGTGCAGTTATCGTTTTTTTGTTTTTTTTTTGGAGTCGTATGAAGTAAAAGAGAGATGTCCTGTCGTGAATGTTAAATAATTCTGGAGTGCGAGGGAAGGGGGGTGGGGAAAAAGGAGGGTGAAGAGGGACTCTGGTCGAGGGAAAATGTGTCTGGCATGTGGCGGCGCGGAATAGAGTCGGTTGTTGGTTCTCGCGTCACGGTACGAGCGCGTGGCATCCGCCGGAGGCTGGGCTCCTCCTCTCCTTTTCCCTCATCTATGCCCTCTCCTCGACGAGTTGTGAATCGCCGTAGCTTCCGCTCGTCGGCTTTATAATACGGCCTTATACTCGGAAATCCAACGATCAAAGTAAAAAAATAATAAATCGACCCTCTGTCCATCTATTCCTCGCTATTTCTTCTGTGAGAAGAATGCCGAAGTGGCGAATTCCTCTTAAAACGAGCAATCCTGTTTTTCCTCCTTATTCCACTCACTTAACTCTACAATCATCTTCCTGCACCCAGAAACAAGATTTATTCGATGCGAATAAATTTTTTCGATTTTATTTGAATATGGGCCTGATAATCCATTACAACCGATATTTGAATGAAATTTTATTTATTTCAATAAATAAATCTTGACAAATTCTGGCACCCCGATTCGTCATTAAATTGAAAAAAATGCTAAAATTTCGTTTTGTTTTTTTTTTTATTTGCAAAAAATTCAAATTCTTTAGTGTAGTTCTTGTAAAATTCGTTAAATTCATTTAGCTTGATAGTCATTATTTCAAGTTCATCTATCAACTTTGCTTTCTCATAAAATTTTGATGGAATTTCTATGAATTACAGAATTTTGAGAAAAATCATTTTTCGTCATTTCTTCGTTATCAGAAAGACCAAATGATTTTGGTATTCCATTATTTTTAGTTCATCTATCAACTTTGCTTTGTCATAAATCTTTGTTGGAATTTCTATGAATTACAGAATTTTGGGAAAAATAATTTTTCGTCATTTCTTCGTTATCAGAAAGACCAAATGATTTTGGTATTCCATTATTTTTAGTTCATCTATCAACTTTGCTTTCTCGTAACATTTTTTTTTGAATTTCTTTGAATTACAGAATTTTGGGAAAATTAATTTTTCGTCATTTCTTCGTTATCAGAAAGACCAAACAATTTTGGCATTGCCTATTATCCATTGATAATACGAGAGGGATGATTTTTCACATATTTTACAATTCAACTGTATTTCCAATCTTCCCGGATGATTCGGTCGACCTGGAAATGTCTCGATGGAAAAAAGCCCCCATAATGCTCGCAAATAGATTAGGCACTTGTATCATCAATTGATTCAATTTATTATGTGGGTCAGCGATCCCCGATGAGCCTTTAAGAACCTCTGAACCGTTATAGCGAGTCCAATTTCTTCCCCCATTTTTTTTCTCGCTTCACTGTAAACTAACGCGCGATATTTTTAAACATTTTGAAGAAAAAAAAAGCATCATCTATTCTCATTTTTTATCCGCAGATCTTCCCCATCCTCTTTCACTCCTCCATTTCTTTCCATTGGGGAAAATATCGTCAACGCCCACGCGTTGGAGTCTCCGCTCGTTATTTCTTCCTCTGAAAACCCAAGACCGTTGCTATTTCAATATTTTCATTTCGGATTCTCGAAACCCGGACGAAAATATATCTGGAATAACGAGAGAGAGAGAGAGAGAGAGAGAGAGAGAGAGAGAGAGAGAGAGAGAGAGAGAGAGAGAGAGAGAGAGAGAGAGAGAGAGAGAGAGAGAGAGAGAGAGAGAGAGAAGGCCATTTTGTTTCTCGAATTTTTCTTGAATTTTTTCTTGATTTTTTTCCCAACAACACCGTTATGAGAATCAAGCTCGAGGGTAATATCTTTCTCAGATGTAATATCATATCTTGAGGCCCAATGAGCATGCCAGGAGAGAGAGAGAGAGACGAATCTGAAGCCAGTAATGTAATATCGAGTGTCTGCTCAGCTTCCCATGAACCACTCCGAGAACTTCTTGCCCGATGAGCGTAACTTCCCATAAACAGTTTTGCTTTATATACTAGATATATTTATATATATATGGGGCATTCCATACCAAGTCGACCTGAGTGTGACCCTCGACCTCGCTGATTTCGTTTACGATGTTTCATATGATTCTTCCAACTCAAAATAGCATTCAGAATTTTTTTCAGATTTTTAAAACCAAATTTGAGTACGTTATGATTTTTTCAACATTTTTTTCGAAAACCTCGACGACCGTAATTTAAAAATCTGAAAAAATTCTCAAAAATCCGGTGTCAAAAATGAAAATTTTTACCCAGAATTCATGATGTTCAGGCTTTTGCTTCTACCTTGATTTTAGGTTTTTATGAAAAAAACGTAAAAAAAATAGATGCAGAAATTAACCGACTATTTTTGGAAATTGTTGGTTAACGATAAAAATATTCAAGCCACTTTCCACGGTGGATCAATTTCTGCATCTTTTTTTTACGTTTTCTTCATAAAAACCTAAAATCGAGGTGGAAGGGAAATCTTGGACATCATGAATTTTGGGTCAAAAATTTTCATTTTTGACACCGGATTTTTCAGAATTTTTTCAGATTTTTAAATTATGGCCCTCGAGGTTTTCGAAAAAAATGTTCAAAAAATCATAACGTACTCAAATTTGGTTTTAAAAATCTGAAAATAATTATGAATGCTATTTTGAGTTGGAAGAATCATATGAAAAATCGTAAACGAAATCAGCGAGGTCGAGGATCACACTCAGGTCGACTTGGTATGGAATGTCCCATATATATTTATATAAATATATATATAGATAGCTGCACTCTTACGTAATTCCTCTCGTCATGTGTGCTAGTTCCAGACTGCGTAACTGCATTTCAGAATCGAAATACAATATGCAAAGCAAAATTATCCGATCGTCATTCCCCATCATGCTCCAAAAATTAACAGACTTCTTTCAAAAATTTAGGCAGTGACAAAACACGATGATTTTTTCAATACAATCATTCCTCACAATATTCAATACTTTTATAAATATCTTTAAGATATATTTAATATATCTTTATTTTTTTCCATTATTAAAATTGTTTCCCTCTTTTGTTTTCTCAGAATAAGTTTTTTTCTGATGATTATTTTTCCGACCCAAATGTCGGCCAATAGAATTGCACCATTCGACGTCACGTGGTACAACCTACATGGTATTATACTGATAATTTTTTGATTATTTTCTCTGGTAGTTGCTATATATAAAAAACAAAACATGATCCAGTCAAATTAACCACACGTCAAACTGACAGGTTGAATTCAATTGTGAAAATTGGAGATTTTGCATGAAAATGAGTCGATTTGGAGTTTGTTCTCTGTCCACCATTGATAAAAAAGTCAAAGGAAATGTTCCCATTAATACGGAGAAGGCAAAAAAAACAGTTTGGAACCAATTTACTACTGTTAACTGTTCATTTCATCTCATGGTGCAATTCTATTGGCCGACATTTGGGACGGAAAAATAATCCCCCGAATACCACACGAGCTTCAAAATTATCTGGCATTTCCCTCAAGGTTCCCTGCAAACAAATAAAGTCGTCAAGTTTTTCAGGAAAAATCACTCGCGCTTCGCGCTCGTGATTTTTTAACCTGAAAAACTTGACTCCTTCATTTGTTTGCAACGAACCTATCGGGAAATACCCGATAATTTTGAAGCTCTTGTGGTATTATAAGTGAAAACTCTACATACTTTGCAATGAGTGGTAAATTTTTCAGGAAGTGTACTTCTAAAATGTCGAATAAAAAATGCTGACTCACTGTTGGTTCGTTTTTCGGAAATTTCAAAATACCGAAATTTCGAGAGCTCGTTATTTGAAATTTGTAATCCAACAAGAGAGAGTTTCCACTCTGGCTTGATTGATTTCCAATCTGTGTTTCCACTTAAACATGGACAAAATTAGGCTACTTGGTTAAACCCCAATCCTCCAAATTTTTTGAAATCTTCGTTAAAAAATCTCGCTTTGGGTTTGAACACATAAAAAACGTATTTCAAAAATATTTATAGAGATTTTATTACAAGATAATTGCTCGAGAGTTCAATGGAATTATTTATCTTCGAGTGAACTAAAAATTGCTCCGATTATCTTTAATCATGTTCATCATATTCGCAAATGAAATTCTAGTGAAAAATGACAAGAGAACTTTTTTTCAAACACAATTATTGCGCACAATGGACTGAAAAATGATTATCGCAAAAGAATAATTGTTTCACATTACAATCTTTTGTTCTATAAATTTTTTATTTATTAGCGTTGGAAAAGTATCTTCAATGATTCTCTTTCATGAGAATCCCTACTTTGCAATTTATATTATCACATTAATATTAATTTATAATTGCTCGAGACTTCGTCAGTAAAATCGTTCGATTCAAGAAAAATTTACAAATCTTCCGATCTCTCATCATCTCACTATATATATATATCTTTATTTGTATCTTGTAACGAGATATTTTACCAGCTATTCGAAGTTAGTGATTCGCGCTTACGGTCTGCATATCGCGAATCAGGTGCTTTTTTTCCCACGGTAACACATTAGAATTCCAAGAAAGTCTGTTAAACCGCACGATGCACCTTGTTCCATCGAGGGAACCCACGAACTCGCCCACGCGATCAGTGCTTCGGGTTTTCTGGATAAGAGAAATAATATCGCGAGAAACAACGAAACGAGATGTGAAAATGAAGCGAAAAATGAAAGCGGCGGTTTTTTCTTCGCAGAGCAAAGTGTTAACGGGGAAGAATACTTTTCTTCTACTGAGAAGAATGTTGAAAAATGAAAAATAAATTTAAGGCGGTATTCTGATCGAGAGACGTACATTTTGAGCGTTTTGTCGAGTTCGATGAAAAAAATATATGTATATGAGGCATTCCACGTCAAGTCAGCCACCCCATTTTTTGAAATCGCCAAAAATCGCATACAAATTTTTAGAAAGTAGTTCCAACTATCACGAAAATTTGTGATTTTTTTCAGATTTTTAAATTACATTTTTTAGCCGGAAAAAAATACAAAAATATTTGTTCGTCCCATTTTGTAACTCGAAAGTTATTCATCGTACGAAAAAAAAAGTACAACATAAAATTTAGGATTTTCAACGTGCTTTTCACTGAAATTTTTTACACACTCCTCCGAAAGCTCTATATGCCATTTTAGGAGCAAATAATGTTTTGGTATTTTTTTTCTCAGAATTGACATCTTCGATTCGTCTGTAGTTTTAACATTTTTTTACTTGATATATTTACAGACTATAAAAAAATTGGCGTAGTGGAGAATCCATTATTTCAAATTCATTTTTATTGATACAATCTATCATTATAGAGTGATTTAACGAAATAGCGTAGATATTGATATCATTATTAATCGCAGACAGGGAAAAATAATAAAATAATCTCGTTTTGATACTGCGAAGACGATTCCAGGAACAAAGCAGTATCATTGCTTCATTCCCAAAAATCATGCCCAAATCGAACTAAAAAAGTACTCATTGGCCTTAGAAACGTTGGTGTATCCAAAGAGGGTAAATTAATTCTTTTTTGCAATCGAGAGACGAGAGTAGCCTTTGACATGGGTCCATTGATAAAGTTTATTAAAGTGTACGAAAAGATATTTAAAAAAATAAAAATGAAAAAAGTTAAAAAAATTGAAAAAGTACAAAAAATAAACAAAAATGCGGGCTTTAGAAAATATCTATGGATAGTCTCAACCCTGTTAATGCACAGAGAAATTTGTATATTTATTTGGGATGAAAAACGCATGGGAAGGTATAGATTCTCCACTGAGCCAATTTTTTTATAGTCTGTAAATATATCGAGTAAAAAACTGTTAAAACTACAGATAAATCGAGGATGTCAATTCTGAGAAAAAAAAATCAAAACATTATTTGCTCCGGAAATGGCATATAGAGCTTTTGGAGGAGTTCGTAAAAAATTTCAATGAAAAGTACGTTGAAAATCCTAAATTTCATGTTGTACTTTTTTTTCGTACGAAGAATAATTTTCGAGTTACGAAATGGAACAAGAACATTTTTTGTATTTTTTTCCGGCTAAAATATGTAATGTAAGAATCTGAAAAAAATCATGAATTTTCTTGACAGTTAGACCTACTTTATAAAAATTTGTATGCGATTTTTGGTGATTTCAAAAAATGGGGTGGCCGACTTGACGTGGAATGCTTCATATATTATTCTTTTTTTACAACCTATTTATTACTATTTTGACAGTAAACAAAAAAAAATTCGAAAAAATAAATGAACTTGGGTTTAAAAAAAAGCAACTTTTCTAGTCATCCAATACAAAATTAAAAAAAAAGATTCTTAATACTAATTAAGAAAAGAAGATTCTTAATGAGCATTAAGATCGAAAATAGCTGTAACTTCGTAAATGATTAAAACTTGAAAATTTATTTTCGAGGATATATTCTTAAAGGTCTAAACTTTAAGAATATGCAAAAAAAATCAATTGATTTTTTCAATATTCTGGACCAGAATACCGCCTTAATGATTTAATTGGAATTGAACAAATGTATAATTGACCAATTCTCGATGGAAAATGTGTGTCAACGACTCAATGATTTTCGATGATTCATCGTGTATTTAGATTTAAAAAAAAATAGAAAGATGTGACAAAACCGGAAGCACTTGATCAGTGGTTCGTTGATGATGATTAGGGTTTGCGAGGGCGCTCACCGAGAACGGTACATTTGCCACTAGTTGTCCCGCAATACTCTCGAATAATTCAGCGTCTGTGCGCGGATGAGCGATTTGATACTCGCAGGTTTTGTCATGTGGGCGTCCCAAAATTATTTTCATAGTTGCGTACAGAAACAAATAATACCGACCCTTGCGACACGGAGCAATATTTACAGTGACGTTTTTCCATCGTCCACCTTTCCTCACATTTTAAGGGATTTTAAGGGGTCTGTCAGTAATATCTTTAAAAAATCAATTTTCATATTTTGGCAATTTTTTGAAGCATTACATCAAAATCGTCCATCTGATAAAAATAATTTTTTTCCCTATTAAGGATGTTGAGTCCCAAAGCGCAAATGATGAGCAAATTCTGAAAATTTGATATGTTTTTGGATGAAGTATTTAAGAGGTCGTGTAAAAATTTCACGACGATTAGGAAGCTCGTTATCGAACAATTAACATTGACAAATTAAATCAAATTAAATGTAGTCTTATGAAAACTGATATAACTTTGCGATAAGTTTTTTTTTTGACCTCTCAATTTTTTTATATCTACAGTCTATTGAAAGCAACGGAAACAAAACGAAGTTTATTGATAAATATTTTTTTTATTTGTTTAAAAAATTATTTTGAACAAAATGTTAATTATTTAATAACGAGCTTCCTAATCGTCGTGAAATTTTTACACGACCTCTTAAATACTTCGTACAAAAACGTACCAAATTTTCAGAATGTTCTCATGATTTTTCATTTTAACCCTTAAGAAGATTGAAGTAATGATGATAGAATTCTGAAAATTTGGTATGTTTTTACATGAAGTATTCAGGAGGTCGTGTAAAAATTTCAAGACGATTAAGAAGCTGTTTATTGAGCAATCAACATTAACAAGTTTCATAGGGACTCAACATCCTTAAAAATCTCTATTATTAAAATTATTGTCCATTATTCCGTATTAAAAAATCTATTATTTTTCAAAGTACTAAAATTGAATCAATGAGAAGGGACAAAGAAATAATTTATTCAATTTTAGTATTTTGGAAAATAATAGAGATCTTTTAATAGGGAATAATAGAGAATAATTTTAATAATAAAGATTTTTAATAAGTAATGTTTTCCAAAATTACCAAAATATGAAAATTGAATCAATTAGAAGGGAAAAAGAAATAATTTCCTTTGGCCCTTCTCATTGATTCAATATTAGTATTTTGGAAAATGATAGAGATCTTTTAATAGGGAATAATAGAGAATAATTTTAATAATAAAGATTTTTAATAAGTAATGTTTTCCAAAATTACCAAAATATGAAAATTGAATCAATTAGAAGGGAAAAAGAAATAATTTCCTTTGGCCCTTCTCATTGATTCAATATTAGTATTTTGGAAAATGATAGAGATCTTTTAATAGGGAATAATAGAGAATAATTTTAATAATAAAGATTTTTAATAAGTAATGTTTTCCAAAATTACCAAAATATGAAAATTGAATCAATTAGAAGGGAAAAAGAAATAATTTCCTTTGGCCCTTCTCATTGATTCAATATTAGTATTTTGGAAAATGATAGAGATTTCTTTGCTTCTTCATCATTTTTCGTAGTTCTTGATATTGATTTTAACTATTTGAAAAATAGTCTTACGTTCGATTTTATTTATTTATTTGTATGTAATTATACTTTGGACAATATTTTATTGACAGAGTAAAATACTTTATAAATTTTGTATATCGCGTAATCATTCGCAAATTTGGAAAAATTATTTCAAACAAAGAACGACAATTTGGATTTTAATATCCAGCATTTACTATTGATTTTCACTATTCATAAGTTCGATTGTATTTATTCATTTTTTATTATACTTTAGACACTTGATAATTAAATTATATTACATTAATAAATGATATTAATTTTAATTAACATAATGAATATGATTAAAAATAAGGTTTTGAAAAACTTTTAAATAGTCGAAATCAATAGTCAGCAAATTCATTGATTAATGTTGATATTAATTATATAAGTAAAAAAATATCGATTGTATTGTACTTTAGCCACAAAAAAACCCTTTACAAATTTTCTTAATTCGTGGAACCATTAGAAATTTTCAGGAAATTATTTTAAACAAAGAACGACAATTCGCATTACGAAATTTCCTTAAACGTAAATTGAATGGTTACGCTCTGTCGTATAAACTCGTAGCAATAATTTCACCTGACGTAATTATACACAGTCTATTGTATTAATCTCATCAATGTTCTTTTTGCCCACGTCTATCCTTAAAATGGAAGCAAAAGCGCGCAAGGTATTATATTCTACCGTGACAAAGTGCCATCCCGTGACAAGCACGTCAAAGTGACGATTTAATCTCCTTTTCTTTTTAGGTTCGCCATTTTTGTTTTCTGAATTTGAGTAGGACAACGACGCCGATGCGTGCGTACAGTCTATTATCGTCAAAGAAGCTTTCACTCATTTTCCTTCGTTCCTTTGTTCCCCACTCCGATGAGGCGCAATTTCCTCACGCCAGAACGATGAGAATATTTTTTTTCTTCAATTAAATTCACGCTTTATCCTGCGGAGCAAAGTCCTCTCTTGTATTTCGTGAGTCTCGGTTCGGGAATCGTTTCTCTGAGATTGCGCACTCAAAAGCCGCGAAGAGAGGAAGAAAAGAATGAACAAAAAAGGTATGGCATTGAAATGCGAATCATGGGACACACGAAACGGTATTCGAGGAGAGAAGGGGCCTTAAGGCACCGTTCAGCCATGTGTACCCTTGATGAGACCAGAAAAAAAATATATAATAAAATAAAACGGGAATCGTATAATCGCGAGGGAGAAAAGTCAGCGAAACGGCAACGAGTATATACATACGAGGCATTCCACGTCAAGTCAGTCACCCCATTTTTTGAAATCGCCAAAAATTGCATACAAATTTTAAGAAAGTAGTTCCAACTATCAAGAAAATTTGTTATTTTTTTCGATTTGTCTGTAGTTCTAACAGTTTTTTACTTGGTATATTTGCAGACTATAAAAAAATTGGCGTAGTGGAGAATCCATTATCTAAAATGCATTTTTATTGATACAATCTATCATTATAGAGTTATTTAACGAAATAGCGTAGATATTAATATTTTATCATTATTAATCTTAGACAGGGAAAAATAATAAAATAATCTGGCTTTGATACTGCAAAAACGATTCCAGGAATAAAGCAGTATCATTGCTTCATTTCCAAAAATCATGCCCAGATCGAACTAAAAAAGTACTCATTGACCATAGAAACGTCGGTGTATCCAAAGAGGGTAAATTAATTCTTTTTTGCAATCGAGAGACGCGAGTAGCCTTTGACTTTAATTTGGATAGACTTTATCGGTGTACATGGGTCCATTGATAAAGTTGATTAAAATGTACAAAAAGACACTTTAAAAAAATAAAAATGAAAAAAGGTTAAAAAAATTGAAAAAGTACAAAAAATAAACAAAAATGCGGTCTTTAGAAAATATCTATAGATAGTCTGTTAATGCACAGAGAAATTTGTGTATTCGTTTGGGATGAAAAACGCCTGGGAAGGAATGGATTCTCCACTGAGACAATTTTTTTATAGTCTGTAAATATATGAAGTAAAAAACTGTTTGAACTACAGACAAATCGAAGATGTCAATTCTGAGAAAAAAGTTATCAAAACATTAATTGCTCCAAAAATGGCATATAGAGCTTTTGGAGGAGTTCGTAAAAAATTTCAGTAAAAAGTACGTTGAAAATCCTAAATTTCATGTTGTACTTTTTTTTCGTGCGATTAATAATTTTCGAATTACGAAATGGAACGAGAAAATTTTTTGTATTTTTTTCCGGTCAAAATATGTAATATCAAAATCTGAAAAAAATCACGCATTTTCTTGACAGTTAGAACTACTTTATAAAAATTCGTATGCGATTTTTGGTGATTTCAAAAAATGGTGTGGCCAACTTGACGTGGAATGCCTCGTATATATTAGTAGGATGAATATATTTTATATTTTCTATTCATATATATCCTTGCGGTATAAACGGTGAATTCCCTCAGACAATGGCCCACATTGTGCGATTCGTTCTCGCAATCTCTTTATCACACGTTGAAAATCTTTATTTTACCATTATTTTTCTTCTCCCCTCGTTCCCTCCCTAAATAGCTCTCTTTTTCTTCTATTTTTCATTCACCTGCCTCACCAATTATTTTCTCATTTCATCGGTTCGCTATTAAGAAGGTTAAAAAAAATTAGAATTAAGAAATAAAAATTGGAGATGACGAAAAAGAGAAGAAAGATTAAAGAAGGAATTTTAATTGAAGAATTTAAAATTAGAAAAATTGGAAATAATTGAAAGCTATTTAAAATTTATAAAATAGTGGCAAGATCCTTAAGGGGGGAAAAGGGCCAGAAAATCGATTTTTTTCCCTGACACTACAGCTTATAAGAAATATTGTCAGAAAATTTGAAGTCATCCGGAGCAAAACTTTTCGAGTTATAGACAATTGAGTCTCCGGTCTCCGGACAATTGAGTTTATAAAAAAGTTATTGAGGCCCAACCATATGGCCAAGATTATCAAATAAATAAAAAGGAGTGTGTCGGTCATGCAGCAGCTGCAGGCGAGTTGCTTTATGGAGCTGGAATCTACGATTCTATGTACGTTTGAAAAAAAAAAATTCTCTATTTTATTCATTATCAAACTTTAATCGCGTTTTTCTCAAAACTTTTTTTTTAAGTCAGTAGTCAACTTTTTTCGAAAACCTTTGGACCGATTTCGCCTAAGCTTTGCACACTTCTTTTACATACTAAATACGCGGTTCTGAATGAAGAATTTTTGTTTCAATTGTAACTTATTTTTTAATTAAACAAAAAGAGCAGTTTTTGGAAAAAGTCAGAGTTTTTTGATTGCACCTTTACCAAAAATTCAAAAATGAATATTTTGTTAATTTCTTCGTTCAAATCCAAGATAAACTTATGTACTAAAGAAATCTTTTTGGTTTTTTATCGCATAGAAACTTTTTTTTGAGGTGACTCGGTTCTCACCACTACACTAGCTTATTTTTCAATATTTTTTAATGAAAATTTAGCAGAATATTCTTAGAATAATGCTTAATAATGTAGAAAAAATTAAAAAATATTAATACATAAGGTACTCTGAAAAAAAATAACAAAAATATTTTTTTTTGTATCTCAGACCCCCTTAAGTTATCCTTAAAATAGTCCTTGTGGTACAGTCGAGTCGATCGAGTACTGCGATTTCCAGAATTATTTGTACGCGTTTTGGAGGTGAAATTAGTGGCAATTAAGTCGGATCGTTCGTACTTAGTGTAGAAAAAAATTTGTAACTATGATTTTGGAGAAAAATAGCTTAGCTTATGCCAAGAAGTATACTGACCTAGTTTTACGCAGTTTTTGTAGTCAAATTTGTAATTTTAATTTGATCTAGATGAAGGAAAGCTCATTTTGTTTCCCAATACATTTTCTGTGGATTCACCGAAAATTAATTATAATAAATTACATAATTTACAAATTAGAGCCATTTCTTCATGGGAAAAAACTGAGCTGTGATATTAATTAGACTTTTCCATTAATTAAGAATTTAAATAACAAAAATAAATTCAGTGAATTCGTAATATATATTTCAATAATGAGAATGAGCCGTCACTCATTAATATCAAACTCAAATTACAAATTTTATTTTTAAAAAACTCTAAAAATTTGTTTCTGGATCAATTGCCGAAAAACTTGATTATTTTCCTGTAAAACCATATTTCGACGATGTTCAAAACATTGAATAGAAACTCTGCAAATAAAATCTTCTTTGTTCATGCAAGTTTCTGCTTCAAAAAGTGTACAAAATTTTTTTTAAATCTCAGTTCTCCACTGATACGATTTTGCCAATGCAATTATCCAAACCAAAATTTTCCAGAATTTTTTGTGACGAAATCTTTGAAGTTTTTTAAACAAATTTTGTTGCACATCAAAAAGCATCTTTCCTAGAATCTATCATTCATTTATTCGTTAAAAAATATCGCTATCTTAGCCGAAAAAGACGTTTTGAGAAAAACGTCATTGAAATTCCACGTCGAATTTATATATTTTCAAAACCTGCGTAACTCTCGTTGATTTCAATCGGATCGGCTTGAAATTTCTAGGGAACATTCTCGGAACGTCACATTCCCTGAAAGAGAGACTAGAATTTTTCCAATATTTCAAGCAGACTTTCAAACCCTTTGAAAGAATGCTTTGAGATTTCAAAAGCGGATCTGACGCTCTGAAAAGTCTCTTGAAATACTTGGAAACGATTCTGGGAATATTATAAAATCTAAGAAACCCTTTAGATTCCAAAAAACGATTTTTTTTGAATTTTTATTTTTGAAAGGAAGCTCAGGGATCCCCAAACTGTATTTTCCGCCTCGCAAAGTTGATTTCGCTTCGCCTGAAACGTTTCTCATGTCTCGGAAGTTTTTTTGTTGTGTTTTTGGATGTGTTTCGGTACAAAGTCCTGGGGATCGCGCTTGTAACAGCATGAACAAGGAGAAGAAAGGTCCCCTCGTACTTTTGTTACAATCGTCGCGAGGAGAATTAACGTACCGAAACCGCGCTCTCTCACAATCGTTTGGACACGCGTAATAGTCACGAAAAAATCGGTTGTGCAATCGGTTGTGTGTATATTTTTAGGCATAATCCTGTCGAAAGGAACCCTTACCTCGAATTTCACTTGAGAATTTCATACGGATAAAAAAATATCTTTCACAAGCAAGGTGAACCTCGAGGAACATTTATTTTATCAAGGTGACTCAACCGCTCCTTGTTTTTGTGTCCTTTTTCGGTGATTCTGTCTCCAGGTTCTCTCCACTCGCCAAGGATCAAGGATCCTTTGTGGGCTACGTTCTGTCCCGAGGTTCTTTTTCTTCAATTCTTTTTTCTTTTTTATTTCTCTGTCGTTGCAGCAATGAAATTCGAGCGTTCGGTAATTAATTCCAGAATGATTTATTGGCGGAAAGTAATTTTTTTATTGGAGTTTAAATCCAAATTTTATTGGAGCTTAATTTTTTATTGGACTTTATTTGCGTAGGAAAAATTGAGATTCGATGCAACAGAATTTGGGACAAATAAAAAATGCTATTTTTGCTGTAATTGACAATGGAGTGAAGAATGTTTGGAAATTATTGGTGGATCTGGATTACAGAGTTTTTATTTAATATTTTTAAAAAATGCATAAGAATGACTCGGTAATAAAATAATAGAGTTGATGCTAAAAAAACAGGGAGATATTTTTACGCAGTTTTTTAAATTAAAAAATCTGGTATTTTAGTTCAATTTTGATGACTGAAAGCTCGTTATGTTTGTTGAAATATATTTTATGGATTCACGGGAGTTTTTTTTCTTACTCTAGATTCTCAATTCAAGGAAAAATTTACTTAACGTCATAGCTCTCTTTTTTTTATAAAAAAAGAATATTATCATGTATATTGTTCGATAAATTAAAAGGCTATGTGTCGAGAAACAAATTTGTCTTCACAAAAAATGCGCAAAAATATGTCTGTAGATTTATTGGTGTAAACTAAATTATTTTTCTGTAAAATTATTGTAATTCCATGTCAAATCGACCACTTTTAAACCCGACCCCTTTGGATTTGACTGAAATTTTGTTTTCCTTTTCTACCCAATTAAAAAAAAATTTCAGAAAATTTTCAAATTTTTTTATCCAACCCAAAAGAAAAATGTTTTTTTAAATGACTATAACTTCTTCAAAAATTAACTAATTGGGACGAGTTTTTTTTTTAATTTTCGTTTTTGAATGTACTTTCCGAAAAAAAATACAAAATAAATTTTAAGTTATTAAAATCTATGACATTTTTCACTGTTTCGATAAAAATCATCTTTTTATCGAAGATCGCCATTTTTAATTTATTTTTTCACACAAAAAATACTTTGATCAATTCCGGAAAAAAATGCCGCCTAGCTTGGAGTGGCTCGACTTTTCCTTCTATTTTTTTTCACTTAAAAAAAAAAAATTAAAAAATTTCGGCCATTACCACTTTCAATTTTTTATTTCTTCTCAATTTTTTAAATTCCGAGGTCCTTTTTAAATCCCCAAAAATTTCCAAAGTGCTACTTTGTGAAATAAGCCCAATTGGGAAATTTTTTTTTTCAATCGTTAAAAAAAAATAAAAGAAAAGGTCGAGCCACTCCAGGTTGGGCGGCATTTTTCCGGAATTGATCAAAGTATTTTTTTAGTGAAAAAAAAAATTTTAAATGGCGAACGTCGATAAAAAGATGATTTTTCTCGAAAAAGTGAAAAATGTCATAGATTTTTAATATCTTAACATTTTTTTGTATTTTTTTTCGGAAAGTACATTCAAAAACGAAAATTTGACAATTAAAAAAAAAAGATTTTTCTTTTGAGTTGGATAAAAAATTTTGAAAATTTGCTAAAAAATATTTTTAATTGGGTAGAAAAGGAAAACAAAATGTGAGTCAAATCGAAAGGGGTCAGGCTTAAAAGTGGTCGATTTGACATGGAATGCACCATTATATATTTTTCTACATTAAGAAGGAACCGTTTAATCCAGATTCACCTTAAAATTTGCATTAATTTCTTCTTCAGCTCATGAACAAAAAAATTTCGAAATATCTATATCCGATTAATTGTCTGCATCGCAGGAATTACCTTAAAAAATTACTCTGAAATTTTCAAATTTTTTTTTATTAAAATTAATTTTTCAAATCGATGATTCGCCGCCAGACTCAGAGAATGCACTTGAATTCTTACAAATATTTCAAAACAACTCCTACAATGATAACGATATTTTTAAGATTCTTGCGCCGAAGGAAAAGCACTTCAGATAAAAAAAAATGCGTTTGCCTGTCTCTCGTTGCTCTCCTTCGATAATCCGGCTATCTGGATATTTAATCGCCGATCTAGCGAGTCCCATAAAAGGATGAACCAACGAGCACGCATTCCTCGTTATCATATTTTGTTATCACTGCAAAAAAAAAAAAATCGTTCAAACTCAAGAGACCGCGTTGCGGATACGAAATTCTCGCTCGAAGCGTTTGCAAACTTTTCGAGAAAGTCTCTCGGCGATGATCGCTCACGTTGTTGGAATTCCCCACTTTTGATAATCTCACAAAAAAACCAAATTCTTATATCTTTTTTTTTCCTTTGCAGTTCAGAGTCACGCCAGCTTTGCTCGAGATTCAAACGGCGAAGGAGAAATTGGAGAGGGAAAAAAATGGCATGAAAAGACGTAATCGGGAAAAGCGTGGTGGAAAATGAAGGAGAGTTCACTCTCTCGTTACTAATGCTTCGAGCAATTCAACGCTGCGCATTTGTGTGCGGATTTATCGACACTGGTTGATGTTTCGACGAGACCACACAGGCGCAATTATGCGCACGATTCCGTGATTCGCAGACGTTGAGGCATTATCACTTTCTTCGATGTCCTGCCGATAATTATAATCAACGTTTCACGGCCGTCGAGAACGAGTCGTTCACTTCCGTTCTGAATGATCTCTCTCGCTCTCTCACGCAGGAGAATCCTTTGAACATCATTGCTCGATTAAAAGTCTAAATTTAGTTCTCCTTTTGGATTCTCCTTTTTCGTACCTCCGCCAATATTCAAGCCCACCAAACGAGATTTCTCCCCCGTGTCTAGTCCAGAAAATCCTCTTTTTTTTTGTCCTCCACGGAGTCGACGACTCTCCGCAGCATTTCATACCGGTATATTCTCGTTCCCTCTCACGCATGATCGCAAGATGGTCAGCATATGGACAGCTGGAGTCTCTCGCATTCACGTGGGACCGGAATTACGTTTTGTCCGCCTCGACGTTGTAACTCATTCCATTGAGAAACGGATTTGCCAATGGAGGGAAGCTTCGCGAGCAAATGGTCCATCGACGTACGAAAATGGTCTCGTTGAAATTTTGGACACGAAAAATCATGCAGAGGCACGTTTTCGTGATGTCATTGAATCTTTCGGGTTATTGGCAACGATAGCCACATGGCAGACGTTTTTCAATTTCGTTGAAATATTATTAATTTTGCAGCTGTTTTCAAGTTCAAATTTGTTAGGAAAGATAAGAAGAAAAATAAGTCAGAAAAAAGATTTATTTAGGATTGAAATCAAATAAATTTTTGTGTTGAATGCTCATACGATCATATCTGTAGATTTGTCAGTATCTTAAAAATCTATAAGATTTCAAGTTCGTCTATGTTTGATATCCTTATTTTTTAGTATGGATATTTAACACTGCGCCAAAATGCAAAATGGTCGAATCCGATAAGGATTTTTATAAAAAAGGGTCTTTTCATGTTAGTATGTTCAAAATGTCCCAAAACGTCGAGAAATCACATTTAGAAAAAATGTCCGGACGTATGTATGTGTGTATATGTGTGTGAGCGCGCGCGTGTGTGTGTGCGCGTGTGTGTGTGTGTGTGCGCTTTGTGCTTTCCTTAAAATGAATATGTCTGGAGAACGCTTTGGGCGATCGACTTGAAATTTGGTATACAAGTAGACTACGTATGTCCCTGTTCTAAGTGCAATTTTTTTTTATACTGCAAAATAATTGTCTATTTGGCTGGATTTTGTATTTTCTATAAATTGTTTGTTAGTCGTCTAACTTTCGTAATTTTGCAGTTACCACCCTGAAATTTTATGTGCAGATACACTTTATAATAAGGACGGTTGGGATTGAATTTGGGAAAAATCGGTCAAGAGGTTCGGTTTGAAAAAAAAATTTAATTTTTCGCAAAAAATTTGTAAGTTCTCTAACTTTTGTAATTTTGCATCTATCGAGCTGAATTTTTTTCTGACGATACACTCAATGACAATGAAAAATAATACCGAATTTCATAAAAATCGCGTGAGGGGTTCGGTTAAATTTTTTTTTTGAAATTTCCATAAAATTTTTGTTAACGCTCCAACATCTGCATTTTTAGAACTATCGAGCTAAACCTTTTTGCAGAAATACACTAGATGATAAGAATGGTTAGGGTTGAATTTGGTGAAAAACGCTCAAGATGTTCATTCACAAAAGAAAATTGAAATTTTCGAAAAATACTTGTTAACACTAAGTTTCCTAATTTAGCAGCTATCGAGTTCACTTCTCTAGCACCAATACACTGGACGACAAAAACAATTAATAATGTAATTGAACGGAATTGCTAAAAAATCATGGAAATTATAAATTTGCACATAGCTTCTTCATTTTTTTCCGTCGTTTTTCTTTTGCCTTCCATTAAAAAAAAAGCTTTTGAAATTTTAAGCTTCATATGTGTAGCAACATTCAGATGTAATGTTACTTTACATTTAAATTTTACATTTCTATTTATTCAAAGATTGAAATGCTTAAAAATATTGTGTAGACATAAAAAAAGTTATTTGGTTCAAATACATATTTGCTCAGTTTGAAAAAAAAATGTATTCGTGTTAAATAAAAATCTATTCGCAAAGTATTTCCTACTAGGTAAATTCAAATAGAAAAATATCGTCGAAATGAATAGAGTCGTATTAGTCCAGCCTCCAAATTAAAAAGTTTATTTGGATTAAGTAGGATTTACTTAAATCGACTTGAACTTGTTTCTGGGTGTAAGCTTTTGCGGTTTATTTGAATAGAATATTATCCTGGAAATAGTCTATTGGATCGATATTTAAACATATTTTTATTCCCTTTAAATGAAAACATAAAAATTAAAGTTGAAATAAAATATTTCTATCGGTCTATCGTTAAAAATAGGTAAGTAGGGAGAAGTATTTTTGTTTTCAAAATTGAGCTATTAATGTTTTTTTTTGCCTATTTACTGAAATGCAGAATAAATAGAAAAACGCTGGGGATTAAATAAGAGAAAAAAAAAGCCAAAGAAATACTGCATCGTTGATTGAAAACTGTATCACATTTTTTTAATTGAAAAATGGCAAAAGTTCGATACTTTATCAAATTTGCAGGATATTTGAAGCACGAATTTTTTAAATAACTAAGTAAATAACAAATAAGTTTAAATAACAAATAAGTTGTCAATCCTCGATAACGAAAAATATTAATTACCATAAATTTTTTTGAATATTCAGCTACTTGGATAAATTCCAATGAGATTTATTGGCTTTTAATTTTTTCCAACAATAATTCGCAATTTTCGTTCAATTCCAATGATTCAGAGCTCATTCAAGCCTTCGACAAATTCTCCATCAAATCCCCACCTAAAACTTTATCAATTATCGTCAACAAAGAACAGTCATTTGTTTATTCGGAGAGGACAAATCCGTTACATAATTTTCCAACGAGAAAGTGTGCCAATCACTGAAATTGACCAAAGTCAATTCTGGAAAAATGTTGAAAGATAAACCTCGACAGGAATTGACGTCAAACAGCTGATACCACTCAAACTAATCGCTACGAGTGTTTTCCCGGATTAAGGACATAATTTTACAGTAAAAACTGAGCTTCCTCATTGGCAAATCATGAACAGATGTCTTTAGAGACGATTTCTAAAATTGAGCACGGATTTGATGAGCCCACAACCTTCAACCTCTGCAAATGTCCTCCAAGATATCCCAGACACGAATTTCTCAGCATCATCCTCTTTATTTCCTCTTCCCTTTCTCAAAATCTTGCTTCTGGTATACTTTTCGCATCTCACGCAATTCTCTCACACAGGTAAACCGCTCACACATTATTCACACGAGTCGATATACAAAATACTGTAATCGTGGGGAAATACAGAGTCAGGAATAGGAGCTCCTCCGTTGCTTTTCACTCGTTGATTGTTGGCGTGTCGTTGGCCTAGAAACGGATGCATATTTCCAGACCGGTAGTCTCGTTTCCGAGACCGATCCTACAATCCACCACGTGAGATTGCGTGTGTGCGAGATATTTTTTGCTTTTTCTCTATTTTTTTCCTTCCTCCACCGCGAGAAAAGCATCGGAGAGAAAATTCGCCGAGACAGCTTGGAATTTATGATTCAGGATTATGAGATTTACGAGAAGAGCCAGTTGCGCTACGATTTTAGAAATAGAACGAGAGGAGAATTTTAGCTGAGAAAAAAATATTTACCAAACAATCTGCGTGGCTCATTTTTCCCTCTCTTTTTCTGGGTGAATTAACGAGCGCCTTCAAACGGATTGGAAAGATAAAAGCTGGAGAACGTTGGGCTGAATCGAGAGGGAATGGAAAGAAAAAAACCCTGCAAATTGGAATTTGCACATGGCTTCCTCATCTTTGTCCATAGTTCACATAGCTTCCTTTAACACACAGTAGCGATCAAATTTGGCTTCCTCATAAAGGAAGCTTTGTTAACTATTAAAAAATATTAGCAATCCATGTGCAAATTCAATCGATTTTGCCCAAATTTGATAGCAAATAACATTAATAGCTATACTGGCTCTTCACAAAATTTCATTGCAATATCTAAAAAATTTCAAAAGTTATAGCGTTTACGCTTCTTTTATAAAAATTAAAAATTTGATAAAAATTTAATCATTCGATCGATTTTCACCAAATTTAATAACGAACATTCTCGATAGCTATATTAGCTCTGTGTAAAATTTCAGTGCAATATCTTAAAAATTGCACAAGTCAGAGCGTTTACGATATTTTTCAAAAAATTAAAAAATTTCATTAAATTTTTATCCCTCGATGGATTTTTGCCAAATTTAATAGCGAACAACCTCGATAGCTATATTAGCTCTGTGCAAAGTTTCAGTACAATATCTTAAAAATTGCACAAGTTAGAGCGTGTACGCTATTTTTCAAAAAATTCAAAATTTCATACAATTTTAGCCCCTCGATGGATTTTTGCCAAATTCAATACCAAACAACCTTAATAGCTATACTTATTCTGTACAAAGTTTGAGTGCAATATCTTGAAAATTGCAGAGGTCAGAGCGTTTACGCCACTCTTGCAAAAATGAAAAAAGTCGATAAAATCTGAACACCTGTTATAATTAAAACAAAATTTTTTCATAATGAAGAGCAATTCGTGCTTGACAAGTGTGCCAAATTTTAGCTTGATATGTCGAAGCGTTTTCGAGTTATTAATTATTTACATCTGAAACTCAGGATACACACACACACACACACACATACACACACACGCGCGCGCACACGCGCACGCACACACACACACACACATCCATCCGGACATTTTTTCTAAATATTATTTCTCGATGTTTTAGGACATTTTGAACATATTGGCATAAAAATCGCGAAAATTTTTTTTTTCACGAAAACAAAGCTTCCTTTATGAGGAAGCAAAACAAGCCGGTTCGTGCGGAGAGAAAAATTATAAAGAGAAGAAGAATCCGGAGTGTTAGAAATTTTCCAAGCTCGATGTTGTACCCGGCAACCCGGAACGTTTTTCCCGACCGAGGTGGATGTACGACGAGCTATTATAAACCGGTAAAGGGACATATGTAGACGAGGGACGGCGGATATTATATCGCAGGTATAACTCCGTTCAAAGGCTTAACTCCGTCGCTCATCCACGATTAGGCTTCGCTGTCGAGCGTGAAAGATTTTTTTTCTCTCTTTTTTGCACCGAGCGATTATTCCCCTATGTATTTTTTATTCGCCGGACGGGGAGGAACAAAAAAATCGCAAGAATTTCTAGAGTCGTAAAAAAAGAGGATGAAAGGAGAGGCACAAAAAATTTACCGGAATCTCGGTAATTAAGATTTTTTTTTTAGACGAGGGTGCAAATTTCCTGAGAGACATATTCACTAATCTGAATAAATGGGAGGAAAAAAATTGGTCATTATGGAACGTTCTTTAAAAAAGGATAATTTTGAGAGTCGTGGAAGAAAATGATGAAAATTTGATTTAGAAAATTTTTATTTAATCCGGTAAAATTGTGGAGAGAAAAAATCTCAAATCTAATAAAATAATTAAAAATGTTATATGATAAAATCGAAAATATATAACAAGGGACGAAATAAGTCCGCCGAAATTTTGAGAGTTGAAAAAAAAGTTCAATAGTTGAAATTTTTGAGGATGCCAAACACTATTAGATAATTTATCTATCAGAAGGGACGAAAAGAAAGATACGATACATTTTTTTTAAGTAGAGGGTGCGAATTTCCTGCCAGACATTCATTTTTATTTCATCATATTAATAAATATGATTTAATGGGGAAAAGATAGTCGAGAGTCGTAAAAGAAAGATTGAAAAGACAGGTTAAAAAAGATTATTTAAAAAAATGATTCAATTATTTAAAAAATGTTGTAACCAGACTTTTGACATTTCCAAGAATGCTATAATTTTTATTTAATCTGATGAAATTGTGTACAGAAAAAAAATCTCAACTCTTATATATTAAAATATAAAATTTAATAAGAAATGAAATTATTTCGCCAAAATTTTGAGAGCCATAAGAAAAGATTGAAAAAAGCTACAATAGCTAGAATTTTCAAGAATGCTAGGAATTTTGATAAATCCGATAAAAAAAAAATCACCAAGAATCTTGACCGTAAAAAGATGGAAGGAAAGAAAAAGTTTCAATAGTTTGAAAATTTTTGAAAATAAAGGATAAAAATTTTCGGAAATTCTAAAAAACTTTGATAAATTCGCTCGAACGTGGCGAAAAGAAGGATGAACGTTATTTTTATGGAATTTATATTGCTTTTGGCGGAAGGGGTATCGAAGCGTACGGAAACATTCAACGTCCACGCAAACATCAATGTTCGTGTATACGCAATATACGTGAGCATCCTGTGACTCGTTTTGCTCGTAGACTGGAACTTAAAAAAAAACATACACGAGGGGCACACGTTTGTTCAGGGTACACATTCGCCTCTATCTACCTCGATTTAATAACCCGTGAATCACAGAGTCACGAATAGCGGGTGTCCTTTCCACATTGTGTTTAGGCCTGTGTTTGCATTTTATATACAATCGAAAACGGAACATTTTCGACGAAGTGGCAAAATGAGCTGAACGCTTTTTATAGCGTTAGATTGCCGGGATGACGCATATTAATTTCCTATCTCCAGAAATCTTATCTACGAAAACAGTTGAGACTCATTCGACACATGATTTTTTTACTTTTGCCCAAAAATGTGAATTTTGGAGCAACTTTCTAATCCAAATGAAACACACTCTCAAACGTTTTCGCCACTTTTTCGGAAATTTTGAACCGTCATATGATTGTTTTACTTTTTCACAAAAGAAGGAATTTTGGAGCAATTGATACAAATCTCATTGGAAAATTTTACATCCCACAGATTGCTCGAACGAAAAAAATATTCTCAAAGATTTTAGTAATTTTTTCGGAAATTTCGAAACGTCATATTATTTTTTCATTTTTCCACAAAAAGAAGGAATTTTGGAGCAATTGATCCAAATCTCATTGGAAAATTTTCCACCACACAGATTGCTAAAATGAAAAAAATATTCTCAAAGATTTTTATTATTAATATTTTTATTCTCAAAGATTTTTGCCATTTTTTCGACAATTTTGAAACGCCATATGATTTTTTTTACTTTTCCACAAAAAGAGAGAATTATGGAGTAAAATTCTAATCTAAATTATTAGAAAATTTTCCATCGGACAGATTGCTAAAATGAGAAAAATATTTTTGTCATTTTTTCGGAAAATTTGAAACGTCACATGATTTTTTTACTTTTCCACAAAAAGGCGGAATTTTGGATTAAAATTCTGATATAAATTATTAGAAAATTGTCCATCAGACAGATTGCTAAAATGAGAAAAATATTTTCAAAATTTTTTAAAAACTTATAAATTCGAAGAAACTCTTCACTTTTTTCGGAATCACCGATTTAGAAAATTTAATCTTGGTTCACTCTAAATTCTCAATTTTCCTTTATTAGAAAATTAACAAAAAAAATATGTGAATAGTTTGATAAGTTTCTTTTGAAAGGTTTTTTTTTTCTTTTGAGAGCGATGGAACTTTTATGTCGAGTTGCTACAGTTGTGTTGAAATATTAGGTGCATTGTCATGTAAAAACATAAACAATGTGACTCAAAATGCCTCGTTCTCCCCTGTTATATTTTTTCATTGGATTCGAGATTCAGCGAGGGCGCACGCAGGAGAGCAAACTGTTTGCGAACAAACGGCAATAATTGGGGCGACAGTAGGAGGGATCCCGAACGGACTTCCGGTAAAAAAAATAGCTTGGTTTCATGTAAATGTACACGGGCGGTCTGTAAAAGGGGTTCTTATTCATTCATCGAGATCCTTCTACATAAGTTTCCACTCAGAAATGCCTGCATTTCAATTCATTAGTTTCTCATCGATAAAAATTCTATAATCAATCAATTTTCACTCCAATTCCTTTAATTTTAATCGTAAGAATATTGCAACATTTTCATATCAGAAAATTCATGATTATCTTAGTGCACAAAAAATCCACAATTTTTATTGCTGATTTTTGGATTTTATACCTTTTAATTATTTAAAAAAATAACTTTTTTACAAAAATTCAAATTTGGGGGATTGGAGGGCAAAAATTAGTCAATTACCTGAAGTTCATACTTGATAACTTATTTTTTAATTTAATTGCTGTTTTTCAATTTAAAAAATTCCCATTAAATTTAAATTATTCAATTCAATTGAGCTGTCAACTCTATTATCACAAACCATTGAAATAATTATTTCTCGGAAGATAAAAATGATCGAAATTAATTCAAAAATATTTTATTCAAAAGGCTCAAAAAAAGTAACTAGATTTAAGAATTCCTTATCGATAAAAATTATCCGATTCTCAGGAGCTTCCAACTCGATTATCTCAAGCCAATCAAATACCTTCGAAGCTAAAAATATTTGAAATTAATTTGAAAGTCTTAAAACTTTCCGAGAGTTTTTCTCGCAATTTTATTATATCCCTCTTTCTCTTGAATGAATAATTTCCTTGGTTTTTATTCTTTTCACCGACGTTCGTATTGTTGAAGTTGGGTGTATCCGTGCATACCGATTCCTTCGCCAATTTCCTTTGTTCTTTCGCGAGGGACAAGGAAGGCCCTAACTTTACGAACTCGTACCGTTCGTCCTGTACTTATTATATCCAATAGTCTGCGCGTTCACCTCAAAGCGTTTCCCTTCCCTCTTCCCCCGTTTTTACCCTTTTGCCACCTGTCCCGGAAACCGTGCTCTTATCTTCCCCACAATGAGCGTTTCGTCGACTCTCGGCCAGTCCACATCGAGCAAGAACGATGAAGAAAAAAAAAGAAGAAAAAAAATAAATTCAACTCGGAGGACGTGGCTTCGTCAGAGCTCTCTTCCGCTCGCCACGTAATCTACCTGATACGAGCACACGATTGTTACGCTGTAATGTGTATTTGGTACGGCTCTTTTTTTCCCCTCCCTTCAACTTTAACAAAAAGATTCCCGGACGCGAACGAAATTTCCATATCTGCAGGTCGAGTTATCGAATAGTTCATTCTGTATATTCCGTTCCTCGAGCCTTGCTCGAGAAGTGAAATTTTTTATCTTTTTCAACTCATCAATCACAAAAAGATTTTTTTCCTCTTTCAATACAACAAAAAGTTCCTCGAATGTCTTTGTTCGCAACTTCCGAATGGATATCACAATTATTTGGGATGGTCGAGAATGTTTATAAAGAAAAGGCTTCTTCTGAAGGGTACAAAAATGTTTTGATGAATAGTCAAATTTTTGTTTTAAAAAATTTGAGCGCTGGTGAAGATTTGTCTTAACTAACAAATGAGATGCAAATCATCTGTAAAATATTTATTGTTGATTGGTATTGAATATTATACTGAATTAATCTGGAATTGTTTTTTTTTTAAATTTTCTTTAGAATTTTTCTAATTGCAGAAACTTTCCCAGACTTACAATGATTTTGGGATGGTCGAGAATGTTTATAAAAAAATCCTTCTTCTGCAGGGTACAAGAAAATTTTGATGAATAGTCAAATTTTTGGATTCAATCGCTGGTGAAGATTTTTCTGAATGAATTTGGAATTATTTTGGTTTTTCTGAAGATTCAAGTCAACGTCTTTTAATTTGCTTTGAAGATGATCTCTCTTGAACAAACAAATGAAGTGCAAATCATCTGTGAAATATTTATCCTTCATTGGTATTGAATATTATACTGAATTAATTTGGAATTGTTTTTTTTAATTTTCTTTAGAATTTTTCTAGTTGCAGAAACTTTCCCAGACTCACAATTATTTTGGGATGGTCGTGGATGTTTATAAAAAAAGGCTTCTTTTGAAGGGTACACAAAAGTTTTGATGAATAGCCAAAATTTTGTATTCAATCGCTGGTGAAGATTTTTTTAAATTGATTTGTAATTATTTTGATTTTTCTGAAGATTCATGTCAACTTCCTTCAATTTGCTTTAAAGATGATCTCTCTTGAACTAACAAATGGAGTGCAAATTATTTGTGAAATATTTATCCTTCATTGGTATTGAATATTATACTGAATTATTTTGGAATTGTTTTTTTTTTAATTTTCTTTAGAAGTGTTCTAATTGCAGAAACTTTCCCAGACTCACAATTATTTTGGGATGGTCGAGGATGTTTATAAAAAAATACTTTTTCTGAAGTATACAAAAAAGTTTTGATGAATAGTCAAATTATTGTATTCAATCGCTGGTGAAGATTTTTCTAAATTAATTTGGAATTATTTTGGATTTCCTGAAGATTCAAGTCAACGTACTTAATTTGCTTTGAAGATGATTGATTTCTTTCAAACCAACAAATGAGATGCAAATCATCTGTTAAATATTTATCCTTCATTGGTATTGAATATTATACTGAATTATTTTGAAATTGTTTTTTTTTAATTTTCTTCAGAATTTTTCTAATTGCAGAAACTTTCCCATACTCACAATTATTTTGGGAGGGGCGAGGATGTTTATAAAAAAATGCTTCTTCTGAAGGGTACAAAAAAGTTTTGATGAATATGGTCAAATTTTTGTGTATAATCGCTGGTGAAGATTTTTCTAAATTAATTTGGAGTCATTTTGGTTTTTCTGAAGATTCAAGTCAACGTACTTCAATTTGCTTTGAAGATGATTGATCTCTCTTAAACTAACAAATGAGATGCAAATCATCTGTGAAATATTTATCCTTCATTTGTATTGAATATTATACTGAATTAATCTGGAATTGTTTTTTTATAATTTTCTTTAGAATGTTTCTAATTGCAGAAACTTTCCCAGACCCTCATAAATGAATAGCTATGAAATTCTTGGCCTTAATCGTTGAAATCTTTTTAAATCAATTAGAAATTATTTTTTATTAGTGATACAAATTTCTTAATGGACTAAAAAATTCAAGTTTGTCGCCTCTTGTTTCTTCAGAAGTGTTGAATCTCTCATAAATCAATAGTTGTCTCATTCTTATGCTTCATCGCTAATGAAGATTCTTTAAAATTAATTTACAATTATTTTTTGACCTTCTTCAATAAATCTGTTCGAATAACTTTGAAAATTTGAGTTTCAACTTCTTTCATTTTGCTTCAAAGACATTGAATCTCTCACAATCTCTCATAAATCAACGCTGATGGAATTAGTATCCTTAATCGCTGCCCAAGATTAATTTAAATCGATTTATAAATATTTTCCTCTCTACCGAATAAAATTGTTGAATGAGTCCGAGAATTCAACTCTTCACGCCTTTCATTATGGATTAACGACGTTCGATCTCTAGTAAACAAAAAAAAAAATTCTCCAAACTATACCCGTAAACTTACCTTTCGAAGTTTGTCCATTTCGTCATTATCCTCGTTACTCGGGATCGCCTGTGAAGGAAAAAAAACGAAGAGAGTGAATGTGAGGATCGATAAATCAATTGACACTCGATGAGGGTGATTGTCAGACAAAAGGTGAAGCTTATCATCGCCGTAATTCACGACAGAGTATAATTTGAGAAAATAATAATATTTCGCGCAATATTGCCCTCATACATTGTCGATTTTTATTTTAATTTCAACGAGAAACCATTTTTCGCGTTTCGACATACTCGTACAACAATAGAGATTGAGAACGAGGGAACATTTTTATTCTCCTCCTTTAATTTTACAACAGAGAGTTGCAAAACATTTTCTCCGGCAAAAGTGAAGGTTCGTTTGTCCAAAAAAAAAAAAAAAAAATTCAAAAAATCGTTCGAACGCAACGAAAATGGTTTCATTTTCCTATTTTGATTATTTCTAACCTTTATCTTGGACTTTTAGGATGTTAGATCCTTAATGGAGACACTAATAAGTATTTTAGAGATTTTTCCTTTTGAAAATCCATTTACAGGGTGAATAAATTTAGAGAAAACATTTTCGTTGAATTTCAACAAAATGCCAATTTCATGAAATTATTTCAGCTTTTTGCAATTTTCATTTTTCAAACTCACCTCGTTGAAGATTTGCCAGGACGAAGATTTTGGTCCGCTGGAATCGGGAAAATCGTTGGATCCAACGAAGCTCATTAGCGAGAAGAAATTATTGTTGTTTTTCGTGTCATTGAAGAGATTGTTCTCGGATTCCTCGGTTATAGTTCCGTTATCGAGAAATTCGTGATCCAGAGATTTTGCGTCACGGCAGTTGGTCACGAAGGAACGAGCGAAGGAACTCTTGAAGTAATTCCCCGGTGAAATTTGGCTCCCGAGGGCAAATTCGACCTTGGGACCGTTGTCACTCATCTTCGATTTTGCAAAGATAACAGAGAATTTAGAGAAAAACCCAAAAAATCGTTAAAATCCTTCTCAAACGTTTTCAGCGTCTCTTTTGGAGCGAGCTTTTCTTCGTTGCACCAGTTTGAGCCCAAAAAAGGCACTTTTCAAAGTGCCATTATGGAAAAATGAAAAATTTGCGCACGCACACGCGCACACACACAAGCACCTCTCTATTTATCTAACTTATTTTACAAATCGTCGATAAAAACACAAAAAAACTCGCTATTCACGATAATCGTCGCCACTCGGATGCAAAAAAAAAATTCACATATTATTCGTTAATTAAAAAAATATATATTCATCTGGAATTTAAAATGTTGAAAAGAATTTTTAGATGATCTCGTTTTTTTTCACGAAGGATGTGCGTTCGACGAGAGCGCGCCTCAAACTGAGAGCGAACATAGTTTACAATAATGAGCGTCGCTGGTGGAGTCGCGCCGGAATTTTCGAGCGAGGAAAGAGGGATATTTCTTCCGCGCCAATGAGAATCCCTCGATTCTCCCTTCTCTTCGCTCCGAGCGGAATATTTCGAGGGTTGCTCAACGGCGAATCCTTCGAAATTGCTCGAATTATTGTCAGTATCGTGAAGTGGGGGGAGAGAGAATACAGGCGCCAATGCGATTCTCCGAGCACTTATTTTTCTATACCTGAATCTTCCATCTCTCTCGCTCCGTTTCCTCCCTCATTCTCTCTCTCTCAATGGCCCGGTCATCATAACGCTCATTCCGTCCTTTGGATTTTTGCAAAAGTAACTCGGTTTTCCGGCCATTCGTACAAACGCGATGGGCCATCGATTGTTTCCTCACAATACGAACAATCCTGACCGTTTTAAATTCCACCTTTAAGCCCTTGACGCCGTAACTTCTCTACCTGTTTTCTTCCCTCGTCCATCGTAAAACCACCCTTCAGTATTACCTGCAATTCACGCGCGCTCCGTACTCGCATTGTTTGAGAATTTCAAAGAGAAAAAAAAGAAATCCAACGACTAATCTCCAGGATATATTTTCCATTGTCGTTTCGGATTTTATTGCACCGTGTTTCTCGCAAGTTTGAGGAAAATCGTTCATTAACGAGGAAAGCAACATTCAAAGATTTTATAATCCTTTATTCGGTCCCAAAATATTTCCATTCGATGGTCAGATATTTTCGTCACCGAGAAGGAAAATTAACGATAAATCGCGAAGTAAGTGTATTATATTGTCGTTGGCATAAAGGCACTGTATTATTATTATTATAAACCAGAGCTGGGCAGTACTTGAAAGTACTCGGTACTTGCAAGTACAAAGTACTTAAAAAGTACTTCAAGTATTGTACTTGAATTTTTCAAGTACTTCCTGTACTTGGAGTACTGTACTTGAAAATTTCAAGTACTTTTCTGTACTTGAAGTACTTTTTTCAAGTACAAGTATCAAGTACTTTTGAATGTGACTTGCTAATGGTTGCCTGTGCAAAGCCTTTGAATATGGGTCATTCCATGTCAAATCGACCAATATTTGGATCCGACCCCTTTCAATTTCCATGAAATTTGGTCAGAAGTTTTTTTTAATCATAAAACAAAATTCTAACAGGAAAAAAATTAAATTTTTTTTTCGAAAATTCGAAAATTTCACCATTTTTCCAAGTTTATTTTTTAAATATTTCGAAAACTATGATAGTTGCGAAAAAATCGTTCTGGGTTCGTCTCAAAGAGTATACTTGGAGCTACGAAAAAAAAAATATTCCGAAGAAATTTTTGAAAAATGATGAATGTGGAGAATTTTGAATTTTTCAAAATCGTGAAAATCCACGATCAACATTAAATTTTTGGTTCAATTTTTTTTATATAACACCTTGTACTGATATTGAAAGATCCTGAAATTTTCAGAAATGTGTTTTTTTTTCGTTTCAAAAATATGAATTTTTGAATTTTGGTAAAGCTTTTTTTTTATCTCTAAGTTAAGTGAAGTTGATCAATCATGTAATTTTGACTGCTCAAAATTACAAAATTACATGATTGTTCATCTTAAAAAAATTCATATTTTTGAAACAAAAAAAATCACCTTTCTGAAAATTTCAGAATCTTTTCAAATCAGTACAAGGTATTATATTTAAAAAATTGAACGAAAAATTCGATGTTAGTTGTGCATTTTCACGATTTTAAAAAATTCTCCAAATTCATCATTTTTCAAAAAATTTTGTCGGAATATTTTTTTTTTTCGTAGCCCCAAGCATCCTTCAAGACGAAACAAACGATTTTTCATAACTATCATAGTTTTCGAGATATTTAGAAAAAAAATTTTGAAAGATGGTTAACTTTTGAACTTTGCATAACTTTTGAAAAAAAAAAGTTTTTATTCCTTGGTAGAACTTGGTTTTATGATGAAACAAAACTTCTGACTAAATTTCATCGAAATTGAAAGTGGTCGATTCCATCTCTTGGTCGATTTGACATGGAATGACCCAAGTACCAGAATTTACGAGACGTACCCGAAAACTTGAAAAGTACTTGATACTGGTACTTGATTTTTTCAAGTACTTATACTTAAAGTACTCGTCTTGACGAGTACTTGCAAGTAACAAGTACTTTGTACTTCAAGTACCTACGGTACTTTGTACTTGATACTTGAAGTACTTTCAAGTACTTTGCCCAACTCTGTTATAAACTCTTGAAGAATATAAATAAAATTGAAGAAAAATAGTTGAGGAGGAAGAAATAAAAATCTTTCAAGATTTTTTCGTTGGGGTCAGAACTGGCGACCGAAATACCGAGGAGAGATTCTTCGAACTGTTGTTAATAACGATCGTTGGTAATTTTGGTGGTTCTCCGTAAACCTCGAGTTTCTCGATGCGACGCATTATCGATGATTTTCTTGAAACTTCGTTTCTCGGTGTCGTTTGATTGACGTTAGCGTCGATAGTTCCTGTCAGGTCACGAGGACTCCAACCGGGTGTCGTGTTATTATTGTACATTGTTGTTCCGGCTTTGTAAGGCGTGCCATTTCCCGGTGTTCTCAGTGCCGATTTCTTCGCTATTTCATCCTTTATTAAAGCCGCTGAAGTGGCGGCGTAAGCGACTGGATCCTGCGTGAAAACAGAATTTTCCCTCGGCTTATTATTGTTATTATTATTACGGCCTACTCGCATTGTTTCATAGTCACATATTTTCTCATAGTCCTCGTGTATACATATCCCGGTTAAAGAGTATAATTAATCTAGGATACACACAATCCACCGTAAATATTCTCGCACTTGGGATTTACATACATAATTATTAGCGTAACGTGACACAAGAAAATCTCTCGTTTTCTCCAAACTTTTTCATCATTTCCCACAGAGCAATTAGAGATGTGATCTCCGAACGAATGTGCAATTGTCGAATTTGACGTTTATCGAATTGAGTAGCTTGTGTAGAATTTTTCGGAGCAATTCCTTAAATTGGACGTACGTTTTTTTTATTTTTAAAGGTTTGTTAGAGTGGATTGGAATAGGGACAAAAATAGTAATATGTCAGATGGAGAATTGTGCGAGAATTGCCATTTTTTTTTTGATTGGACATTTTTTTTCCTTTTTTGGGTTTTGATGAGGTGAGATTAGAATTGAAAATTATTTGGGAAACACGTATTTAAAGTAAAAAAAAATAGTACAATTTTAAACAGAGACATTTCAGAGAATGACCGTAGAAACGGAAACAAAAAACAAACGAGTTTTCTAAAATACACTACCGGCGAACAGTTTCCGGACAAAACTTCAAAAAAGTTCTGGAACGTTTTTTATGCCATTTCGCCGGAAATCAACGTAGACTCATTTAACAAGGGGCATTTTAAAGAGCAAGAATTCGGCTTCATTTGCTGATTTTTTAATTATTTTTACAAATTGTTTTTAGATTTGGACTCTATTTTGAAAATAGCTGTTTTTCGCCTTTTTCCCTCTCTTTTCAGGTGCACCTATCTTCTAGAGGACATTTTTTAAAATACATTTTTACGATTGGATTCATGAAGAAGAAGTTTGAGCTCCAATTCCCTTTTTTTTAACTTTCAGCGATTTTTTTCCCAAAGTTATTCTGTTTTTTGTGGAAAAGAGAAAATTTGAAAAATACCGTATAAGACGAAAGCAAAGAGGATTCATGAAAAACTTCAAGATAGCAAAAAGTTGCGTTTATTTTTGGTGAGTTCAGAGGAATTTTTCAGAATTTTTTTTTCCAAATTTTTTTTTCTCATTTTTTCATGTCGACGTAAAAAATTTGAAAGAGAAGATTCCAATGTGTTAAAAATGGTAAAATAAAGTATTTTCCCCTCTTGAAACTTATCAATAATCCCATAGTTCTCGAGGTATGGTAATTGAATGATCTGAGCTTCGCTCAGAAAATGAGAAAAAAAAATGTTGGTAAAAAAATCTGAAAAAATTTCTCTGCTCTCAACAAAATCAGGCACCACAATTTGCTTTCTTGAAGTTGTTCATGAATCCTCTTTGTTTTCATGTTATACGGGATTTTTCAAATTTCCTCTTTTTTCACAAAAAACAGAATAACTTTGGAAAAAAAAATCGCTCAGTTTAAAAAAAAAAAGGAAATTGAAGCTCAAACTTTCCCCTTTATGAATCCAATCGTAAAAATGTATTTAAAAAACGTCCTCTAGAAGATGGGTGCACTTGAAGAGAGGCAAAAAAAGGCGAAAAACAGTTGTTTTCAAAATAGAGTCCAAATCGAAAAACAAATTGTAAAAATAATTAAAAATACAGGAAATGAAGCCGAATTCTTCTCCTTTGAAATGCCGCTTGTTAAATTAGTTTACGTTGACTAGCGGCAAAATGGCATAAAAAAACGTTCCAGACCTTTTTTGAATTGATCAATTTTGAGGACAAATTTTTCGAAATCATTTGAACGATACCCTGATATTTTCATGTGACTGGGTTGTTGAATAAATTATATACGGTTTGCGAACCTTGATTCGATGGCGCAAAATCTCAAAAGCTCGACTGAGATACGCCTGACGTGGATTTTTCGTAAAGACCGAACGTTCGGTGCAATAAGCCGTTGGTATGCTTCTCGAAGTGTTTCGTCGCCACTCGAGATTGCTGCAGGCTACGAGAGTACCGACTGTCAAAATTTTCGAGTAGCCATGAGTAGATACTCCTTGCCAAAATAGAACCGAGAGAAAATCCGACGTTCCTTCGTCATCTTGTCTCGGACAAGCCAGATTCACCGTCTCAAAATTCTTCATACCCTGAAAAAATAATCTCAATTGGAATTTGCTCGCTCCAAAAAATTTATCCGTCAAATATTCGTTGTTGAATTTTAAATTCTCAAAATAAAAAACTACCCATGACTTACATGTGGCGCTGCACCACTCGACGAGACTATTCCCACCGTGTCGAATTCTCCATAAACAGGATTAAATCCTGGCTCTCCAACGTCCATCAGAGACGTAAAAATTCTCTCCGGATAAATTATTCGTCGCGCGTTTTCCGTCTTGAAAAATGTGCTTCTACCGGCGGTAATCTGCAGCTCGTTTGATCTGTAATTCAAAACATTCGATTAAAAATGGGTTGCAAATAATGCATTACTTTTTTAGTGCATTTGCCTTTTTATTAACCATTAAAATTTAATGATTAATGGAGGTTATTTTCATTAACCATTAAAATTCAATGGTTAATAGAAATTATTTCCATTAACCATTAAATGTTAATGTTTAATGAAAATACAATTGCTTTCAAAAAAGTAATGCATTATTTGTAACTCTGCCAATTACAATGTAGTGTGTAATAGAAAAAATTTCCATTACCCACTGCAATGTAATGTGTAATGGACAAAACTTTGATTGCAATTTTGGAAATGGAAAAATATAGATGAATAAATTATTGCAGTTTTGCATTACATTTTATTGACTTAGGACTTAGATTTTTAAAATTATAATATAGATGCTTTTTAGAATTTAAGGTACCTGAAAATCTAAGTCCTAAGTCAATAAAATGTAATGCAAAATTGCAATAATTTATTCATTTATATTTTTCCATTCCCAAAATTACAATCAAAGTTTTGTCCATTACACATTACATTGCAATGGGTAATGGAATTTTTTTCTATTACACACTACATTGTAATGGGCAGGGTTGCAAATAATGCATTACTTCTTTTAATGTAATTGCATTTTCATTAACCATTAACATTTAATAGTTAATGGAAATAATTTTAATAGTTAATGATAATAATTAAATTTTAATGGTTAATGAAAATAATTTCCATTAACCATTAAATTTTAATGGTTGATGAAAATAATTTCCATTAACCATTTAATTTAAATAGTTAATGAAAATAACTTCCATTAACCATTAAATTTTAATGGTCAATGAAAATAATTTCCATTAACCATTAAATGTTAATGGTTAATGAAAATAATTTTCATTAAAAAAGTAATGGTTAATGCATTGCTTTTCCATTAAAAATTTCGCAACCCTGATTTGGAAATAATTCCTGAAGGCAGTCAATTGTGAAAAAAGGTGAAATTAAAGTGCAAATTGGAAATTAGGTGTGCAAATTGGAAATTTATGAGGCAGCAAACTTTGAAAGCTCCATGAATTAATTTTTCTTCATTAAAAATTGACATTCCTTTTCCATAATATCATTTTTTTGACTAATCACTTCAGTATCCGTCACAATTCTATTGAAAATTCGAAAGAACTATACCGTTGCCACGACGCAAATCCGTTGTAAATAACGATTGACGATCCTTCGCCGAAAAATTCTGTATTATCACGATCGGTCGACCAAACAGTCATCATCGCGCTTGTGTCGCCCTCTGCTATTCGTATTTTCATCACCGGTGTGACGTCCCTCGGTGGTGGAAGACATTCGCTCAATTTCGACGCAATCATTTCTCGAATTTCCTCCTCTCTGTGGCTACTCGTCGATCCGGAATGAAAATCGTTACAGGCATTCGCGTATATCTCTTCAATTTTCGACTGATAACGGGACTCGTGCGCACGAGCCGCCTCTTCGTCGCATCGAGCGTTTCTGAACACTAACGAGAAAAAAAAACCAATCAGTTGTCATCCGCTCGCTTCTCATTATTGAGAAATAGATGAAATCTCACCAAATTGACCATCCGGTAGCTTCTCGCGATACAATATCGGGTACAATCTCGCAACCGCGACGACTAACTTGCAGATAGCTCCGCCATTGGGCTTAACGGATTTCAGGCTAAGCGACATTGGACCACTATTCGGACGATAAAAATCCATTTTTGTATTCCATTTGATACGTCTCGTCGAGTTCGTGTGTATCCTCAAAGTTACGTTTCCCGGAATCTGATAAATGAAAAATATTATTTTACATGTTATAATCAAGCTTATAACCCAATTCCAACTTTCAATTTCAAAATTTTTGTTTTCTACCAAAATGTGAGCAAACTTGGAGTTCCGCTCATCCCAAAACTGATGGAAATCTTAATTTTTGAAATCTTGATTTGGGTTTGGGAACATGCAAACGATTTTCTAAAACGTATATGGGTCATTCCATGTCAAATCGACAAAGAGTTGGAATCGACCCCTTTCAATTTCGATGAAGTTTGGTCAGAAGTTTTCGTTTTTAATAAAACGAAGTTCTACCAAAGGAATTTTTTTTTTTCGAAAGTTATGCAAAATTTCACAATTTTTCAAATCTATTAAGTTTATTTTTTAAGTATCTCAAAAATTATTATAGTTTCGAAAAATTGTTCTAAATTCGTCTTAAAGAGTATACTTGGGGCTAAGAAGAAAAAATATTTCGAATTTTTTTTTTTTTAAATGATGAATTTGGAGAATTTTGAATTTTCAAATATCGTGATAATCAAAGTTCGTCATTTTGGTAAAAAAAATATTTTTTTTTACCAAAATACTGTTACTTTTACTTTTTTTTACTGCTCAAAATTTCAAAACTACATGATTGCTCAATTTTACTTAACGGAGAGGTGAATAAAAAAAAAAAATTTCTACCAAAATTCAAAAATTTATATTTTTGAAACAAAAAAAAAACACCATCCGAAAAATTTCAGGATCATTTAAGATCAGTACAAAGTATTATATATAAAAAAATTGAACTAAAAATTTAATGGTGGTCGTGGATTTACATAATTTTAAAAAATTCAAAAATTCATATTTTTGAAACAACCAAAAACCCCTTTCTGAAAATTACAGGATATTTTAAGATCAGTACAAGGTATTATACAAAAAAAAATAAACCAAAAATTTAATGTCGAACTTGGATTTTCACGATTTTTGAAAATTCAAAATTCTCCAAAATCATCATTGTTCGAAAAAAAATTGAGGAATATTTTTTTTATCGTAGCCCCAAGTATACTCTTCAGGACAATCCCAGAACGATTTTTTCGTAACTATAATAGTTTTCGAGATATTTAAAAAATAATCTTGAAAGATTTAAAAAATGGTGAAATTTTGAATCTTTATAACTGTCAAAAGAAATTTTTATTTTTTTTCCTTTGGTAAAACTTCGTTTGATTAAAAACGAAAACTTCTGACCAAATTTCATCGAAATTAAAAGAGGTCGATTCCAACTCTTGGTCGATTTGACATGGAATGACCCATATAGATTTAAGGACATTATTCAATATTTTTTTATGCATTTGTAAATCCATGAAATCGCGGCATGTTGAATCTTACGTCAAGAGCAGAACATCCTTGATCGAGATTCATCACTCGTGCGCCGAAAGTTACGACTTTCGTTCCTTCGCGAATTTTTCCAGATTTTATTAAATTTATCATGGCAATGTCTACGGTAGCCGCGATGCTGTACCATCCATCGGTCAATCGCATTTCACACATTGTCGAATTGTAAGAGCCCGGTGTACTCGATGCCACTGGAGTTTTGGTCTTTTCCTAAAAAAATAAAATTAAAAAAACAATTTTTACAATATACTTTTGAATATTACGATCTATGACCACTGAAATATGAAGCGAACCTCAAGAATGATACTGGCCACACACAAAACTAATCGCGCCGAGGAGTCTTCGTTTTTTTCGAGAATTCTTCTCAGAGGTGGCCACTGAGAACGATAAATCTCTCTGTCGTAGCGATATTTCAATTCCAACATCACACGATCCGGTGTCAGCATCCTGTTTAAATTGAGATTTACATCATTATTTTTAGTTGTTGCAATTACACTCGTTTGGAGCAGGGTTGCAAGTAATGCATTACTTTTTGTAATGCATTGCCATTTTCATTACCCATTACAATGTAGTGTGTAGTGGAAAAAATTTCCATTACCTATTACAATGTAGTATGTAATGGAAAAAAATCTCGATTACTCATTACATGGAAAAAAATTTCATTACCCATTACAATGTAGTGTATAATGGAAAAAAATTCCATTACCCATTACAATGTAGTGTGTAATGGAAAAAATTTCCATTACCCATTACAATGTAGTGTGTAATGGAAAGAAATTTCATTACCCATTACAATGTAGTGTGTAATGAAAAAAAATCCCATTACCCATTACAATGTAGTGTGTAAAGAAAAAAACAATCTTTGAAATGGGTAATGGAAATTTTTTCCATTACACACTACATTGTAAAGGGTCATGAAATTTTCTCCCATCACACACTACATTATAATGAGAAAGGAAAAATTTTTCCATTACACACTACATTGTAATGGGTAATGAAAATGTTTTCCATTACACACTACATTGTAATGGGTAATGAAAATGTTTTCCATTACACACTACATTGTAATGGGTAATGAAATTTTTTTCCATTACACGCTACATTTTAATGGGCAATGCAAATTTTTTCCATTACACACTACATTGTAATTGGTAATGAAATTGTTTTCCATTACACACTACATTGTAATGGGTAATCGAAATTTTTTCCACTACACACTACATTGTAATGGGTAATGGACATTTTTTCCATTACATCTTCTAAAAGTAATGAATAATGCATCACTTTTACATTACAAATTTCGCAACCCTGGTTTGGACAGAATGGATCTATCCTAAGGTACCTCGGTAAACACTTGCGTCCAAATTTGACTCTGTCCATCGACGCCAATTTCCAAACGATCCAACGATAATGATTCCTCACCCATCCTGCAGGCACCAAATTCGGATCGACTCCTGGACTTGCCAAAAAAGCTCTTTCGAATTCTCGCGAGCCCGCGCAATTCTTCTCATCGAGAATCAAGAATGCATCATCACCGATTTTGATACCCTCGACATTTGCACGAACGTTCTTTTCCCTATTATGGATTTAAAAATATTTTAATAACAATATAAATTAAAAATTCAGTAAACATTGGAGGATACTCGAAAAAATTGATTTCAATTGAAAAAAAAAAAAAAAGAATTATAAAGATTGCAAAGTACAATTTTGAAGAATTTTGATGCCAGGAATTAATTGACGAACCAGCAAAAAAAACTGCTAATCTAATAGGCTGATTTAAAAAAAATGTTTCACCCGTAAAAATCGGCGCAACAAAAGCTGTACGAAGCCGCTGAAGCTGATGTGACCGATGATACATCGGATCCGATAGATTGGCCAGAATTTTCGCGCGGTACTGGCCCATTTCCTTCGGTCAATTCGTTCCACGAAATTCGCGAATCCTTGTGAGATATTCTCGTCTGATAGAGCGAACCATCCTGAGCAAGAGGTTTCGTTCGTCTTTTGGCTCTGATGGCTTCGTCCTGTTTCAGGGCCATTGCCAAACGCGCCTCCATTATCTTCATCGTTTCGACGATGAATTTATTTATCGTTTGGGACTGATCTTGTGAAAATTGCGAATCAAAAGTAAGATCATCGGGAATGGACTCGTGTTGACTGTCGATGGAATTTTTTCTGTTACTCGTTTTGTGGATCGTCGTTGTTGTAATCGCCGAAGAGGAACTTTTCGATGGGTAATTGGTCGCAGATGCTGGAGTAACGTTTGTTTTCGGTATTTCAAGATTTTTCGTGTGAACGTTGGAATTCTTGGATGAAGTCATTTTCAGAGTAAGTTCCTCGTCCTCTATAAGTGCTGCTGCACTAGCATCAATCTCGTCGGAAATGGGAATTTTTTGGGGCTTCGCTATCCGAGGATTGACCTTCGAACGAAAGATCTCGGATTTGTCGATAATCGTTGGGGCCTCGTTCATCATTTCATTATCTTCGTCAAAGAGTTTTCTGCCCTGAAGATCGCCAGTGTCGCGTCCTCTCTTTCTTTTCCACGATGAATCTTTTCTCAGTGGTGTGTCGTCGTCAATGTCCTCGAATTTACGCTTCTTGGACGACTCACCGTGATCCATTGGCTCGTCAAAATCTGCCTCGAAATCCTCGATATTCAATCCCTCGACTTCGTTCAAATCGACGGCGAATTTTTCCTCCGCCGTGGCGAGAGCCTCCGCTGTAATGTTGATCGTACGACCGCTGGCCGTTGAAAATCCACAGGAAGTTTTTGGGAATGCTACCTTTTCTTTTGGCGCATCAACTTTCGTACTCGTCTCGGCGAATTTCTCATTCAACTCGACTTCTATTTCATCGAATTGTGCCCTTGCCTTAGCCAATGCCTTTTGGGAGATTTTTAATTCCTTTCCTCCAGCAGTTTGGAAACCCAAATCCTTTATTTTTGTTTCCTTTCCTCCGCCAGTTTCGCATTCCAAGTCGTCGATAATTCTCTCGTTTCTATTCTGAGATAAATGCTCAACAAGCTCGTCGCCGATTTCAGCGAATTTTGCTTTTGCCTTCAATAATGCTTCCTGAGAGATTTTCAAATTTTTTCCTCCGGCAGTTTTGAATCCCAAGCTGCTAACGCTCGCATTTTTCAAATCCGACAAACTCTCGATATAGTCGTCTTTAATCTTATCGAATTGTACTTTTGCCCTTGAAAATGTTTCCCGTGATATTTTAAATTCCTTTCCCACGCACGTTTTAGAGTCCATTTCCCGCTCATTCTCTATTTTTTCCGCTGATTTCTGGGTAAGTTCGTTACTGATTTTCTCAAATTGTTCTTTTGCTCGTGACAAAGCCTCCTCTGATATTTTCAAGCTCTTTCCTCCCGCAGTTTTGAAATTCAAGCCGCTACCAACGCTCTCATTCTTTTTCTCAGGGAAACTCTCAATCAGCTCGTCTTCGATTTCGTCGTATTGTCCTTTCGCCCTTGACAATGCTTCCTGCGATATTTTCAATTCCTTTCCTCCAGCAGTTTTGAACTCCAAACTGAGCGACTCTCGTTCGTTTTCTTGTTCAACTGTGAAATTATCGATTATCTCGTCTCGAATTTCCTTGAAATGCGTCTCCGCTCTTGACAATGCTTCCTGCGATATTTTCAATTCTCTTCCACCGGCAGTTTTGAAACCCGAGCTGCTCAATTCGTACGAAGGTGAATTTTCAATATTTTCAAATTCAATATCCGATGAATTCTCAGTATTCTCATAACGAATCAGATCAAATTGTGCTTTTGCTCGTGATAATGCCTTTTCAGAAATTTCTATTTCGGTTCCTCTGGCGGTCTTGAAAAACACGCTCTCAATGTCGCTTTCATTTTTCAACTTTTTGATTCTCGGATTTTCATTTTTGCCCTTTAACTGGGAAACGTCAACGTCTTTGTACATTTTTCGAACTGTCGCGATGGCTTCCTCGTTCGCGGGTATACTGCGCCCGCCTATGGTTGAAAAACTGGATTTGACCTTGGAATCTGAAAATTTTGGCAAACTCTGCATAACCTGAGGATCGATATTTTTCGACGAATCTTTCTCCGTACCGTCGCTTGATTTCGCCGGAAAAACTCTTCCTATTGCTTTGAGAGTGTCTAAAATTTCCAACTTATCGCTGTCAACGAAAAATTCTTGAGATCTCGAATAATCGCTTCTCCCGCAATTTTCAGATTCTTTTTCAAGGGTCTTCTGATCGAGATTCTCGACTACAGATGCTTCCCCGATTATATCATCTATAGAATCCGAAAAATACATTTTCACAAGGGAATTCCAAGTTTTCGAGTTCTCTACGTTTCTGTCAAGGTCACTGGTAGTAAAACCTCGCAGCGAATCTTCGCCAGCTTCGAAATCATCCGTGTCCTCGGATTTTTGAAATTGACCGCATCGAATCGCAACTTTCTGGCTGCATTCGCTCTCGTAACTGGAAAAACCGTGAAACGTTATCGGCGATACAAAGTTTTTAGCATCGAAACTGTTGATTTCCTCGACTTTCTCATCGTCTTTGGTATCCGCGAACATATCTTCCTCTTTGTCCTCGTCGAAGGACAAGTGCGTCAGGGATTGACGATTTTTTCGGGTATCGTCAAGCTGGGTCTTGGCGACGAAAGGTACAAGACCCAAAATAGGAGAAGCTCTAAGAGTTTCAATGGGTTTATATGAATCACGAGCGTTTTCCAGGACTATCGTGCTTTTCGCAAATTCATCCACCGATATCTGCTCGTCATTCAAGATTCCGCTCGATCTGAAGGAACGTTTGCGCTTCATGTTTTTCAAACGGAGCAACATACTGTTACTGCCTTCGTCGGTGTTGCCGGACAATTTTTTGTCATCGAGAGAGCTTCCGGATAAGTAATCTTCCTTCTCGTCGCAATCCTGACTTTTAAGTGGAAATTTGTCTCTCGAAGTAAACTCAACATTCTCGTCTTTAACTTCCAGTCTCTGAACTCTGCTTTGAGACGATTGGCCGGGAGCATTTGTTCTTCTTCTCTTTGTGGATTCGCACTTTGCATCATTTTCACGACTCGTCGAGGCTCTCGAGTCGAAGATGCCGCTCGACAATTTGTCTTTCGACATCTGTGAAAACGATACATTGGATAATACCAGTATAATAATGGGTGAAATATTAATTAAACATTCTTTCATAAAGGAAATTAATGCATTTGGCAAAAATCGATCGAAAGATTAAAGTTTTCTGAAATTCTGAATTATTGACCAATGGATACGTTGTAACTTTATTAATATTTGAAATATTGCACTGAAATTTTTTACACAGTTAATATACTTATGAAATTTTTTTTTTTTCAAAAATGTGGCATATGTACATTGTAATTGTATCGATATTCAAGATATTACGCTGTAATTATCAACACATTTAATATAGTCGTCCTCGTTGTTGACAAGTAAACAAAATTGAACAAAGAGTTACAGTGGACAATGTTTTCAAATGGAAAATATGAAACTTTCGTACCGTTGAATTGAGGTTATGTGCGTATTTTCGTTCTCCGCAACTCTTCTTCTTGATTTCACGTTCCGAATTGTTCGCGAAAATGATTTTTTTTCACTACATCACGGATATAAATGAAAACGTAAATACATACGAGAGATAGCGAGACAATACAAGGTTACACATGAAAGTAAACACAATCGCGCGGATGTGAAATGTGGAACACATGTTAATGTTTCTCTCTCTCTCTCTCTCTCGCTCTGCGGTAAGCACCATCTATCTCTGTCCCTGTCGCTCGCACGAATGTGTTTACAATCGTCTTCAAAAATAAAAGAAGAAAAAATAAAAGAAATTGCCGGTGTTTGAGAAAGAGAGACAGCTGAGAGGTAAAATGAAAGAAAAAAGCGTGACTTTGTGTGACGACTTCTGACAACTTTACACGCATAGCCTTGAAATTTTTTGTTTAATCGAGATGTAAATTCAATGTTAAATCGAACGAAATTTCTGTGCTGAAAAATATCAATTAAAATTAAACCCGAATTATGGAGCTGACGAAGAATAATGATAATGGCGGTGTTAGGACCGGCAAAAACGATCGGAATGATTCAATGAAATCGGGTTTCATTGAGGGACTAGAAAGTACAAGTACAAACGACGTTAAACACAAAATATCGAAGCTCGAAGCTTACAGCCGTCAATTGTGTCGGAATTTGAGAAATTTGCAAAAAAATCGTGCCGACATAACGAGCGAGACTTTGGCCCTCACTGAGGAGCTTCAAGGCGCACAAAAGGAAGCTATTTCTTCCGAGACGGATATTTGTGTTCTTCTTCGTGCAAAACAAGTACGCGGCAATGAAATATAAAATTTCACTCACATTTTTTTTGCAAAACGATATGTTTAATTTTTTACATAATTTTTTAATCATATTATTTATTATTATTTATTTTTTATATCATTTTTTATATCGTTAGGGCAACGTAAATTAATTTAACGAAGGGCATTTTAAAGGGGAAGAATTCGGCTTCATTTCCTGTTTTTTAAATTATTTTTACAATTTGTTTTTAGATTTTGACTTTGTTTTGAAAACAACTGTTTTTCGCCTTTTTCCCCTCTCTTCAGGTGCACCTATTTTCCAGAGGATTTTTTTAAAACCATTTTTACGATTGGATTCATAAAAGAGAAAGTTTGAGCTTCAATTTCCTTTTTTTAAAAACTTTGATGCGATTTTAGTTTCCAAAGTTATTCTGTTTTTTGTGAAAAATGAGGAAATTTGAAAAATCCCGTATAATACGAAAACAAAGAGAATTCAAGAAAAACTTCCAGAAAGCATAAAGTTACGTCTGTTTTCGTTGAGTGGAGAGGAAATTTTTCAGATTCTTTTTTCAAAAATTTTTTTTTCTCATTTTCTGGGTCGGAGCTCAGTTCATTCAATTACCATAACTCGAAAACTATGACATTATTTATAAAATTGCAAGAGGGGAAAATACTTTATTTTACCATTTTCAACACATTGAAATTTTTTTCACATTCTTCTCCCAAATTTTTTTTCTCCTTCAGTGTATATGGGGCATTCCATACCAAGTCGACCTGAGTGTGACCCTCGACCTCGCTGGTTTCGTTTACGATTTTTTATATGATTCTTCCAACTCAAAATAGCATTCATAATTATTTTCAGATTTTTTAAACCAAATTTGAGTACGTTATGATTTTTTGAACATTTTTTTCGAAAACCTCGAGGGCCGTAATTTAAAAATCTGAAAAAATTCTCAAAAATCCGGTGTCAAAAATGAAAATTTTTGCCCCAAAATTCTTTATGTCCAGGCTTTTGCTTCCACCTCGATTTTAGGTTTTTATGAAGAAAACGTAAAAATAATAAATGCAGAAATTAACCAACTATTTTTGGAAATTGTTGGTTAACGATAAAAATATTCAAGCCACTTTTCACGGTAGATCAATTTCTGCATCTATTTTGTTTTTACGTTTTCTTCATAAAACCCTAAAACCGAGGTGGAAGGAAAATCATGGACATCATGAATTTTGGGTCAAAAATTTTCATTTTTTACACCGGATTTTTGAGAATTTTTACAGATTTTTAAATTACGGCTCTCGAGGTTTTCGAAAAAAATATTCAAAAAATCATAACGTAGTCCAATTTGGTTGTAAAAATCTGAAAAAAAATTCTGAATGCTATTTTGAGTTGGAAGAATCATACAAAAAATCGTAAACGAAATCAGCGAGGTCGAGAGTCACACTCAGGTCGACTTGGTATGGAATGCCCCATATACTTTGAGAAAATAGGGAAAACAAAATTCGATTTTTTTCATCCCTTACAGTGGCGTTCCCCCTTAAATATCTGTATAACTAAGCATTGTTTTACACTTTTGTGCGTAATTTTCTACGCAGCAAAGATCATAAGCTTCCTTTTACCATCATTACAGCGCCCTTGAAAAATTCAAAAGCATTTTAACCAAAAATTTGATTCGCAGAGCGGAGATTGTTGCGGGACTCGAGAAGATGCATGGGAAAAAAATTTGGCAAATCCGCGCTTGAGGGAGAATCAGAGGACGAAAGAATTTCGAGTGCCCTTGAAAACGGCGAAGGTCAACGAATGCGATGACTTCGAGTGCAGCTGTTCTGCGTATTGCGAACATCCAATCGTGTCTTATGAATGTTCATGCGAAATGTGCGACACTGATGAGACAAATTTGGGCTCGAGCCGATTGACAAATAATTTGCCGAGCATGGAGAACATCAGTGGAACCGATGGGACCAATTTGGAGGAAGAAACTTTGTGCTGCACTTGCTGCAATGACGAATCATTCGTTCATGAATGCGATGGTGAGAAATTAATATATAAATATCGAGATACAAGATTTCAGAAGTATTTTATGGATATGAGCTCTTTTTTTATTTGCAATGTCGGTATTGCAGATTTCTTCCTCAAGGAATCGCCGCGCGAGTTTCGATGCAGAGGTGGAGGTACCGATGCTTTGCCACAATGTTTCGTTGATATTTATCCTTCGATGGAGAATAAGAAGAGAATTTACGATAATTGTGGGTGTAAATTACCGAAAGATGATTCCGGAAATGTTGAAGAATCATTTTTCCCATCTCGGCCTACTTGTCCCGAAGATAATGAAAGTCTGGACCAAAATCGTCACTTCGAAGCTCCAACGAAATGTGTGCAAGTACTAGAATTTTTTAATTTCCATGTTTTTCTATATTTAAGCTTTTTTTTGTTTCCTCGCTTTTCTTCTTTTTTTAAATCCATCTCCAACTATTTCGTTTTCCCGTTTATTCTTCATAGAGGAAACTTTGTTTTCTTGAAAAAAAAAATGTTTTAACATTTTTTTGCCGGTATGGGAGTTTTTTTTGGAAAAAAGAAGAAATGCTTGAGAACGTTCTAACTTTTGTAATTTTGCAAATATAGAGAGCAGATATTATCACATTTCCAAAAAAAATACTTGTAAACGTCTAAACTTTTGAAATCTTGTAGCTGTATCGGAAACTTCTGAAAACTTAAAATTTGAGGAGGAAAAGAAGAAATATTCTGCTAATTGGAATTTGCTTACTTCTTTCTCATATTTTTTCACTACGTTCAGAGAAGGGTTGGGAAATTTTTAATGAAAAAGTAATGCATTAACCATTAAAATTATTTCCATTAACTATTAAATGTTAATGGTTAATGAAAATGCAATTGCATTAAAAAAAGTAATGCATTATTTGCAACCGTGCCCATTACAATGTAGTGTGTAATAGTCCATTACCCATTGCAGTGTAGTGTGTAATGGTCCATTACCCATTGCAGTGTAATGTGTAATGGACAAACCTTTGATTGCAATTTTGGGAATGGAAAAATATAGATGAATAAATTATTGCAATTTTGCATTATATTTTATTGACTTAGGACTTAGATTTTCAGGTACCTTCAATTCTAAAAAGCATCTATATTATAATTCTAAAAATCTAAGTTCTAAGTCAATAAAATGTAATGCAAAACTGCAATAATTTATTCATCTATATTTTTCCATTCCCAAAATTGCAATCAAAGTTTTGTCCATTACACATTACATTGCAATGGGTAATGGACATTTTTTCTATTACACACTACATTGTAATGGGCAGGGTTGCAAATAATCCATTACTTTTTTTAATGCAATTGCATTAAAAAAATAATAGAAAAATAATAAAAGAAAATAATTTCCATCAACCATTAAATTTTAATGGTTAATGAAAATAATTTCCATTGACCATTAAATTTTAATGGTTAATGAAAATAATTTCTATTAACCATTAAATTTTAATGGTTAATGAAAATAATTTCCATTAACCATTAAACTTTAATGGTTAATGAAAATAATTTCCAATTACCATTAAACGTTAATGGTTAATGAAAATGCAAATGCTTTAAAAAAAGTAATGCATTATTTGCAACCCTGAGTTCAGAGGCCAAATTTAGAAAAATTCCTCATAACAAATTTTTGGAGAATAACAAAAAGAATAACTTTTTCTCTTCCCTTTTCTCTTCATCGATAGCAAAGTTTTTAAATAAATTGGCTAACTAAATTTATCGTAATTTACAAATATCTCTTTGTCCGTGTCAGATTCGCAAAATCGATGAAATTCGAGAGATTCTCGAGCGAATGACGGAGAAGGATGTTGAAGCTCTGAAAAAAATTCTCAAAGAAAAGGATCGTTTTACATCCGATAACGTTATTGATCGCACGAATATCGCTGAAAATGAGCGGAATTCGCCGTCTGTGAGACCTTCACCGGAAGTTCGAGGATCATCGATCAGCCGAAAATATTCACAGACGGAGGAATTTTCCCACAGAAGCATCGATAAAATGAAAACTTCGAGTTTCAAGGTCAAAACCTCCAAGAGAGACCTCTTTATGGGTCTTTTGGCGTTCGCGCTCATTATTTTTTCTCGCGCTTCTCGTTACTCCGCATACACTAATTTATCCTCACTCTTGTACTTCGCCAATATTATTTTTGTGCGGATCAATCTGATCATCGATAGCATCGCGATCGTATTGTCCGATCTGTCGAATAATTGCGTTAAATTCGCGAAATTTCTCTGCGAGGAATTAATCGATATTCAAATGATCATCGAAAGATCTGCAAATTTCGTCTCGAGTCATATATTTTTTTTGGGAACTCTCTTTGGCACAATTTTTCTGACCCAAATTTTCCTCTATCTTCGAAAGAAATTATCTTTGCATTCCCTATTTAATAATTCTTTATGGTCGTTGGAAAAATTACCAAAATTCATCAAACGATCAATGATCCATGCGACATTTTTCTCAATATCGCAGTATCGATTTTTCGCCTATTTTTCGTGGCTGACCCTCGGTTTTATCGTCGGTAAAGTATCGATGATAATCGACAAATGCCCAACAATGTCATCCAACATTTTGGAGAACGATTTACTCTCGTAGATCCTCGATCGGATCGCGAAAATTTGTATCGTCGATAAAAAATCGTTGTTCTTCACTGATGAATAAATGCTGTTTATGCGAATCATTTTTTTTTTTTGTAGATTTTGTGGGAAAAAATTTATCAATAGATGTCGAGGACCGATACTTTGGATTTCGCTTGGAATATCGATATTTCGTTGAAATTCCAATGATGGGAAAATCAATTTTTTGATGGGACATCGAGACCAGCCGCAGCAGCTGCATTGCCGCTTCCTGGATATGAATATGGAAATGCTTGAATATATTCGGCGCTGTTCGTCACCGAATTTCCCGATGACTCGATTCGACTGAATTTCAAGGATCCGCCCGGATGATACGAGCGCGAAACTTTTTTTCTTGGAGCTGAAAGTTTCGTTTGAAAGTGCCACGCGTTCTCCTTGTCGAGGTCCTGCGAAGGATCATTGCCGAACGAAAAGATTTTCCGTGTTGCCTGAGTCAGAGCACGTGCTCCGTGACCAAAACTGAAGGTACTCGAATTACCATAATACATGGTTTTTTTAACCCAAGTTTTTTGATCGTGGGAAACTCTGAAAAGGGGAAAAACAGAATCACGGAAGTGTCTCGATGGGGATTTGATCTTGATTAAAACTTACTGATTTCCTGTAAATGTGGAAAATTTTGTAAAGAGGAAAAACAGAAAAGTAGGAGATTTGATTTTGATTGGAGCTTACCGATTTTGTGAATCTGACGGCGTCCGCTCGATCTCGACTGATTGGAATCGATTCGACTTATCGTTGCGCAGGATTACCAGCTTGGAATCCTAATTACGTTATTTCAGAAAGTAATTTTTCTTGATCATTCTAAGGAGGTTTTTAGGGTCAAATTTATTCCTTTAGATTTTAATTATTTGACTTTTTCACGAAATCGGAGTGATTTCTTAATTTTTGCTTCCTCATAAAGTAAGCTTTATTTTCGTGATTTTTTTTCGAGATTTTTGTGCCAATTTCAATATGTTTAAAATGTCCCAAAATATCGAGAAATGATATTAGAAACGAATTTCTAACGGGTGTTCAGATTTTATCGACTTTTTTCGTTTTTGCAACAATGGCGTAAACGCTCCAACTTCTGCAATTTTCAAGATATTGCATTGAAACTTTGTACAGAATTAGTATAGCTATCAAGGTTGTTCGCTATCGAATTTGGCAAAAATCCATCAAGAGATTACAATTTTATGAATTTTTTAACTTTTTGAAAAATAACGCAAACGCTCTGACTCGTGCAATTTTTAAGATATTGCACTGAATCTTTCTAAGCTTCTATCTAAGCTATCTAAGCTATCAAGGTTGTTCGCTATCGAATTTGGCAAAAATCCATCAAGAGATTACAATTTTATGAATTTTTTAACTTTTTGAAAAATAACGCAAACGCTCTGACTCGTGCAATTTTTAAGATATTGCACTGAATCTTTCCACAGAGCTAGTGTAGCTATCGAGGTTGTTCGTTATTAAATTTGGCCAAAATCGATCGAATGATTAAGATTTGATCAAATTTTGTTTTTTTTTTAAATAGCGTATTCTTACTTCGGCTATTTGCGAGATATTGTACTGAAATTTTGTACACATAAAAAATAGTGACCAAGGTTGTTCGATATTGAATTTTGCAAAAATCAAGTTTGGAAAGAGATAAATTTGAAAGAATTTGACAAATTTGCACATTGATTAAACATGTTTTTCGGTAGTTAACAAAGCTTCTTTTACGAGGAAGCCAAATTTGATCGTCATACTTTGTGATAAAGGAAGCTGTTTGAACTATGGATAAAGATGAGGAAGCAATGTGCAAATGTGCAATTTGGAGGATTTTTTTTCAATTGCTTACACTGATAATTTAAAGATGCGGGAAGAAATCTATAAAATTAAGAATACCAAAATGCTTCCTCAACATTTTAACGCATTCACAAAGTCTCTTCTATGAGAATCTTCTGGAATGCAATTCAAATAGCAAATTTTTCAATGCAATATAGACTTTCATTATCAGGATGTTGAGTCCCAAATCGCAAATGATGAGAAAAATCTGAAAATTTGATATGTTTTTGGATGAATTATTCAAGAGGTCGTGTAAAAATTTCACGACGATTAGAAAGCTCGTTATCGAACAATTCACATTAACAAATTAAATTAAATTAAATGTAGTCTTATGGAAACTGATATAACTTTGCGATAAGTTTTTTTTCTAACTTCTCAATTTTTTAATGTCTACACTATGTTGAAAGCAACGGGAACAAAACGAAATTTATTGATACATATTTTTTTTATTTGTTTAAAAAATTGTTCTTAAGAAAATGTTAATATTTTAATGACGAGCTTCCTAATCGTCGTGAAATTTTTACCCGACCTCTTAAATACTTCATACAAAAACATACCTAATTTTCAGAATTTTCTCATCATTTTTCATTTGAACCCTTAAGGAGGTTGAAGTAATGATGATAGAATTCTGAAAATTTAATATGTTTTTACATGAAGTATTCAGGAGGTCGTGTAAAAATTTCACGACGATTAAGAAGCTATTTATTGAACAATTAACATTAAAACATTTCATAGGGACTCAACATCCTTAAGCACGTTTTTACTTGCCTTTTTGCCCTTTTCGGAAATCTGCTCTTTGAGAATGTGTGGAATTGGTTCATCGTTGCTCAATATCTTTCTGGTCTCATCCGTTTTTTCTAATTTCAACAGGCCCAAATCGTTTGGCAAAACATCCGATGGGTTTTGTAATTCGATGGGAATGGAAGGATTTTGGGATATCTACAAGGAGGGTCAAAAAGATATAATTTCGTTTTGGAATTGAAGAAAACAATTTCAACTGCTCTCAATAAAATCGTCAAAGTGTGCTTTATTGACCCAGAAAAATCTCAGGAGTAAACCTCGACGAGATATACTATTATCTAGCATTAAAAAAAAAGTATTAAACGATATCGTACATTTATCGTCACACAAACGTAAACCTGATGCATTCCATAATGGCGACAATGGATAAAAATCACATTTCCGGTTTAATTTATCACCAGGGAGACAGTTGAGAGTCTCGTTGGTCTCGTTTTTATTATGACCTGCATATAGAACTGCCATTTTAACTGGGCTCGAGATTGGCGAGAATCCTCTGTGACTATCGTGCTTATGACCTCTCTCTCTCTCTCTCTCTCTCTCTCTCTCTCTCTCTCTCTCTCTCTCTCTCTCCCTCTCTCTCTCTTCTCTCTCTCTCTCTTTCTCTTTATTTCTCTCACTCGCTCCCACTTGGTTTAGGCGGACAGACAATTTATAAACTCTGAGGAATTCGGTCCGAATGAATTGGCCCGATTATTATCATTTCCGCGACTGTTACAGGACACGCGAGATGGTAGCTTTCCAGCAGGGACACCGACAAAAGATTTATACTCGGATTCACAATTTACACAATTTGGCAAAATTTATAATTGCCACAATCGGAATAGTGCATCTCTATTAATACTCACTGCGAAAAGGTCGCAATATCTTTTCATAAAGTGCGTCGAAAAAAAAACATATTGCTGAACTCGTTTTTTCGTAATTATTTACATCATTCTCAAGAAGTCAAGATTGACAATTTAGGCAATTATGCAAAATTCATCATTTTGAAAATCGTAAAAATGCATCCTCGTTGATTTTGACTGTGAGAAGATTGTTTTTTGTAATATTATCTTTTTCGTAAAGTGATTTGTTCATTAAAAAAAATTGATATTGCTAAACTCGATTTTTTTTGTAATTATTTAGATCATTCTCAAGAAGTCAAGATTGACAATTTACGCAATTTGGCAAAATTTATCATCTTGAAAATCGTAAAAATGCATCCTCATTGATTTTGACTGTGAGAAGATTGTTTTTTGTAATATTATCTTTTTCGTAAAGTGATTTGTTCATTAAAAAAAAGTAATATTGCTAAACTCGATTTTTTTTTGTAATTATTTAGATCATTTTCAAGAAGTCTAGATTGACAATTTACGCAATTTGGCAAAATTTATTATCTTGAAAATTGTAAAAATGCATCCACATTGATTTTTACTATGGGAAGATTATTTTTGTAATATTATCTTTTTCATAAAGTGACTTGTGCATATAAAAAATAACAATATTGTTAAACTCGATTTTTTTGTAATTATTTAGATCATTTTCAAGAAGTCGAGATTGACAATTTATGCAATTTTGCAAAAATTATAATTTTGAAAATCGCAAAAATGCATCCCCATTGATTTTGACTGTGAGAAGATTGTTTTTGTAATATTATCTTTTTCGTAAAGTGATTTGTTTATTTTAAAAAAAGTAATACTGTTAAACTCGATTTTTTTGTAATTATTTAGATCATTCTCAAAAAGTCTAGATTGATAATTTACACAATTTTGCAAAATTTATAATTTCGAAAATCGGAAAAATGCATCCTCATTGATATTTTCTATGAAAAGATCGATTTTGTAATATATTATTTTTCTCATAAAAAGCTTTGTGTACAAAAAAATAGCATATTGTTGAAATCGTTTTTTGTCACTACTCAGATCATTCATGAGAAGTCTAGATTGACAATTTAGGCAATTTTGTAAAATTGATAATTTTGAAAATCGTAAAACTCCACATCCTCGTTGATTTTTACTGTGAGAAGATGGATTTTGTAATATCATCTTCTGCATAAAGTGATTTGTGCATTAAAAAAATAGTAATATTGTTAAACTCAATTTTTCTGTAATTATTTACATCATTCTCAAAAAGTCTAAATTGACAATTTATGAAATTTTGCGTAATTTATAATTTTCAAAATTATTAGCTCTTACTGTGAGAATATCAATTCTGTAATATCATACTTTCTCATAAAGTGAGTTCAACTCGATTTTTTTTGTCATAATTCAGACCCCTCTCGAGAAACCATTAGAAAGAGATATTCGACGATATTAAGAGATACAAAAAAGATATTAAAAAACTGACAAAACTACTCTCTTCGGCTTGAATAACTTGTGAAACTTTTATGTTTGTTTCTACAAAAAAAAAATCCCCTTGAGTTATCGCTCTCGACTGTCAGAGCTCTTCTTCTCGTCCGAGACAGCATTTTTATTTTTTATTACGTGTACATTTGGTATTCTTCGTGCGCGCACATAGCGTCGTTTGCGAGTGCCGAAAATGGGACGGTGTAAAAAAGATCGGAGAGAGCGAGAGAGAGACGGGAAGTATATTATAAGTGAGACCCGGGCTTCCCTTTTGCATCACCATAGAATCACGCGATATGAATTCCTACCTTGGCAAATATATATATGAAATCAAGTCGAAACGATGGAGTAACGCGAAACGCGATCAAGAATTTCCTCCTCAAATTGCATGTTGTTAAAAATCACGCTCACATGAAATTTAACATAAACGTGTACAAACATTACAGACGCTCTTTACTTTTTTCTGATCGTAACCCCTTAAGGCAACTCTTCCAAAACAGTGAAGATAATTGAGTTTCAAAAATGCTCATGTTTTACATGTATTACATGGCATATCGGCATGTCACTACTTAAAACTTTAATTGCATCGCAATTGCATTTTTAATCAGGCAGGAAATCAATTTCCAATCAAAAATAAATGCCAAGTTCCCATTTTTCACACTGTGGGAGTTGGAAGTGAATAAAAAAGTCCAAAAAAAACCTTTTTTACAAAAAAAAATCTTCAAAGGGTTGAAAAGTTCCTACTTGTTGTAAAAATAATGGATAAAAAATGGCTTTGTAGAAAAATAATAAAATTTTCAGCACTAAATTGATGGGCACATTTCTACACCATTTTTTGAGTCAAATTTGTAACTTCAGTTCGATCTCAACTGATGCTATTTTTTTATTAGAAATTCAACCAAAAATATTCATGATAATAATTGTCCATTGTTTACCAATCAGAACAATTCCTTCAAAATTCATAATCATTAATGAATAAATTTGTTTAAAAATTAAAACTGATCTTAATTAAGCAAACCACTCGGTGAATACACTCAACATATTTCGTTGACACAAAATAAGCTCTCACTAATCAAGATGCAATTACAAATTCAAATTTCTAAAATGGAGTAAAATATGCTCGCAAACTTATGGTATAAAAAATGAGTGATTTTACTGCAGAGTTAATGTTATAAATTTTTTTCTGCATCAAGAAAGAACTCTTCAATCCAGATCCACCTTAAATTCCATCAGACTTCCTTTATTTGTAAGTTTCGATCCTCCATCGATCGAACAAGATTTCTCCAAGAAAATTAAGAAAATCAAGTGGCACAATAATTTTTCACGGTTTTAGACTCTATGAACAAGCAACGAAGCATCTCTGAAATGTTTCCAAGTCAATGCCCTAAGATTGTCCTGAAAGATATTCGACGGTAAAATTTTGTGTTGGAAAAAGATATTGGGCGAGGGTGTTCCTCGATTTTTATCGCGCGGAATTTCACTTTGATCCTCGTTGCTCTCGAAAACTATATTTTTAACGCCCGGAGAATAAATCATCTTTCTCGTACGTGGATCCGTGTGAAACAAGCGAAATTTACAAGAACCACATAGAGCCGCGTGTAACAAAAATTTCGCTGATTCGTCCCACCAACGTCTCGCATCTAAACGTCTGGCTTCGCGTACCTGAAAACTCGAAGCAGCCTCGTCATTTTTCACGTGTCGTTTGTGCCTCGGACACGAGGATCTTTCCTCCTTATCGTACTTTCTTCTCGTGCGATTCGATCTCAATATCGACGAATGGGTCGCCGTTGCTATACGATCGATTTGAATCTAAAATTGATAATTTTCGTTCCTCGTTAATATCACCGTTTCATCGACAAACCATCAAAATAATTATTAAACGACTTTGGTAATTCAGTTGATTTTTCCGAATTTTCACAATTGTGGATTTTTCCTCAAGATGATTTTCCCCAAATAACAAAGAAATGATATTCAATCTGGAAAGTTCAGAGAAGAACCCAACTAAGGTTTTATTTTTATTTTCAGAATTTGGAATCGCGAAATTTCGGAGAAACCACCAAATTGCAAATTTTTGAGTCCTGTGAAAGAAGACCTTGGGACGTTTGTATCCTTTCCGACTTGAATTTTGCGAGCCTTGTCTGAGCGGCGAAACAAGGCGTTCCTCCTTCGATGATTCTCTCTTCTTCTGTTTATCAGGATCACCAAAAAGTCCCCTCGACTCGGCAACTTTGATCATGAACAAGGAATTAAACTGCATCATCTCTTTGCGCTTTATCAAAGCGAGATAACAGCCCTCGTTGAGCCATTTCGACGTTTCACCGTAAATATCGTTAGCCGAGACAATCTCGAAGATGTCACTCTCGGGAACCTGCAGCCAAAGAGACGTTGAATAGAAACAAGAATTAGGCAAATTTTTCTTTTTATTCAAAAACTTGCCTCGACTTCGGTCGATAATCGAGCAGCAGTTTCCTCGTCTTCGTCTTTTCCTCTCTCCTCCAGAGAGTCGTTCTTTTGATCCTGGGATTGCGTACGTTTTCCCGCTTTTCCAGACCTTGATGATGTCTTCCCGGGTGAATCTCGACCCGAGGGCTTATTTTTCCTAGGCTGAATAAGTTGATTCAAATTTGCAGAGCTTGGCAAAGTACCGGAAAGTACTCCAAGTACAAAGTATCAAGTACCGGAAAGTACTTCATGTACAAAGTATCAAGTACCGGAAAGTACTTCGAGTACAAAGTATCAAGTACCGGAAAGTACTTCAAGTACTAAGTATCAAGTACCGGCATTACTTGAAGTACTAAGTATCAAGTACCGGCATTACTTGAAGTACTACGTATTTATTACTTGAAGTACTTAAGATTTAAAGTACTTGAAGTACAAGTACTTGTAAAATCAAGTACCGAGTACCAAGTACTTTTCAAGTTTTAAGGTATATCTCATAAGTTCTAGTACTTACATTTGATTTCCCATTCTCATTTGATCTTTATTCGAGTACTTTTTGTATCAAAATATACTTTCACCTTGTGCAATACACTGAGATTAGGCTAGTTAGGCTAATTAGACAGATTGGAACAGAAGTACTTTACAAAGAATTAAAAATAATTAAAAAATAGCATTGGCGATTCTAATTACGATTTTTGATACAGGTTTGAAAAAGAAGAAATAAAGAATATAATACATGGATTGTTAAAAGTACCCCAACTTCGTCTTCAAAAAACTGTCGTAGGCGACAATTAAGGGACAGTATCTTCATACGTCACGAAATATTATTCTCAATTATATATTCAAAGGCTTTGTACTTCCAACCATCAGATAAAGACACATTCAAAAGTACTTGATACTTGCACTTGAAAAAGTATTTGAAGTGCAGAAAAGTATTTGAAATTTTAAGTGCAATACTTCGAGTACTTTCTAAGTACCTACTTGAAAATGTAAGCACAATACTTGAAGTACTTTTTAGCACTTGAAAATTTAACTACAATGCTTGAAGTACTTTGTAAGTACTTAAAAATTGAAGTACAATACTTGAAGTACTTTTTGGGTCCTTGAAAATGTGAGTACAATACTTGAAGTACTTTTTAAGTTTTTGGAAATTTAAGTACGATACTTGAAGTACTTTTTAAGTACTTGAAAATTTAATTACAATACTTGAAGTACTTGAAAATTTAAGCACGATACTTGAAGTACTTTTCAAGTACTTGAAAATTTAATTACAATACTTGAAGTACTTTTTAAGTATTTGGAAATTTAAGTACGATATTTGAAATAATTTTCAAGTACTTGAAAATTTAAGTACAATTCTTGAAGTACTTTTTAATTACTTGGAAATTTAAGTACGATACTTGAAGTACTTTTGAAGTACTTGAAATTTTTTTACGATACTTGGAGTACTTTTGAAGTACTTGAAAATTTAAGTACAATACTTGAAGTACTTTTTAAGTACTTGGAAATTCAAGTACAATACTTGAAGTACTTTTTAAGTACTTGGACATTTAAGTACGATACTTGAAGTACTTTTTAAGTACTTGAAAACTCAAGTACGATACTTGAAGTACTTTTTAAGTACTTGGAAATTTAAGCACGATACTTTAAGTACTTTTCAAGTTCTTGAAAATTTAATTACAGTACTTGAAGTACTTTAAAAGTACTTGAAAATTTAAGTACAATACTTGAAGTACTTTTTAAGTACTTAAAAATTCAAGTACAATACTTGAAGTACTTTCAAGTATTTGGAAATTTAAGTACGATACTTGAAGTACTTTTTAAGTACTTGAAAATTTAGGTACAATACTTGAAGTACTTTTCAAGTACTTGAAAATTTAAGTAAAATCCTTAAAGTACTTTTTAAGTACTTGAAAATTTAAGTACAATACTTGAAGTACTTCAAGTACTGCCCAGCTCTTCAAATTTGTATTATCATCGCTTCTCTGTAATGATTGATCTTTTTTTCAGACAAATTTCAAATTTATTACCGGATGCTCACGGACGTACTTGTCGGCTGCCATTTGATTCGCATACTGGACAACCTGATTCACCATTTCGACAGTCTCCGAGGGAAGAACACTGTGCGCCTCGTAGACGAGTAATTGGACGTTTGGCCGGGTCAGGGCGTACTTGAGGGTCGTCAGTTGTTCGGTCAAAAGTGCCCTCGGGTGTTCGGGCTCGATGTCAATGTTCGTCAGAGTCTCGAGCAATCCTGTGTCACCTCCTCGGGCAACCGCAAGATCGACGACATCACGCACCCCCGTGTAACTGCACGGGGGTGAAGCAAGAACCACCGTGGCACGTTCGAGCTCGGCGAGAGGCGGAGGAGTCACGTATCTGAGATAAAGAGTGGATAAACAAAGGACGATTCTTTTTATTGCTTCCTCGTAAAACCGGTTTTGTTTTATACCCGAAAAATATTATGAGATTTTTATAGCAGCGCAAAAGAAATAAACTGGGACGTTGAGAAATTGTATCTAGAAAAATAATAATTTTGTGGGTATTTGATGGCTCCGAAGAATTCAAATGGAGAACGTCTTGAATAATCGCCCTAAAACTTGGCACAAGATTATTTTGCTCTTTTTGTACAATTTTGTTATTAACAGAATTGCTGCAAAATTAAATTTGTTCAGAATCACTCGAAGAATTCAGGTTTTGTAATTTTTTGAAGTTCAAGCGGGAAAGCCACGAAAAATAAATTTTTTGTATATTTCTTTGAAGTATATATTTTGGAAAAAATGTAACTAAAATTTGTAGTTAAAATTCTGATAATTTACTGAGTTACTCAAAAACTTATGTACCAATTTTCAATTTTTTTTTCGTTTCTAATGTTTGTAATCGCAGGGGTAAGTCTGTACGTAGCTTTTTTCAAAAATTCTGACAATTATTATTTTTAGAAACCAGCTTGAATAGAAAAACGGGCATTAAAAACAAAAATTCCGAAATTGGTGAAAGATTTAGAAAATAATTAAGACATTTAGAAAATTAAGAGATTTAGAAAATAGACATTTATTCTTATAATTTAATATATATTCTAATATTTCTTAATAATTTAATATATATGAGGCATTCCACACCAATTCGATCTGGGTCTGATCCTTCGCCTCTCCGATTTTGTCCGCGATTTTTTATGGTTTTGCAGTACCGCTGACAAGCACTCAGGATTTTTTTCAGATTTTTTTAGAGTAGTTTGGCTTGGCTATAATTTTATAAACAAATTATTTTTAGGCCAAAGTGAAAAATCTAAAAAAAAATCACAAAAATCCCTTTTTTTATATGAAAAATTTCAAGCATTGAGCCAAAGTGGGCAGGGGTTTCATTCTGTTGATAAGCTTTTTCGAAAAAATTTTTTTTTTGAGGATAGAAGGAAGAACCTGAATTGAGTGGGGCGTTATCCAAACATTTTTTTATGAATTGAAGGTGTTTACAAATGTTTTTGGATAAGGACTCACTCAATTCAGGTTCCTCCTCCTATTCAAAAATTTTTTGTTTCAAAAAAGCTTATTCTCAACAGAAAGAAACTCCTGCCCACTTTGGCTCAACGCTTGAAATTTTTCATATAAAAAAAGGGATTTTTGGAATTTTTTTGAGATTTTCAAGTTTGGGCAAAAAATAATTTGTTTGTAAAATTATAGTTGAGTCAAATCGCTCCAAAAAAATCTGAAAAAAATCCTGAGTGCTCTTCAGAGGCAGTAGAAAACCATAAAAAATTGCGAATAAAATCGGAGTGGTGTAGGGTCGGACCCAGGTCGAATCGATGTGGAATGCCCCATATACAATTATAAATTCTTTCATTTTCCTCGTATACTTCTCTGAAAAGACTCGACACTGCTGCGGCGTTAATCCAAGTTTGCCGAGATATTCCTCATACTGATGACGCTTTTCTCCAGTCCCAAAAGCCAAAAGTCTTCCGGCATCCTCGATGTCGTCGATCAGACCGGCCAGATAAGCAGTGTGACGCGGAGCTATCGAGTGAGTCAAGACAACAGGACCGCAAAGACGATCGCAGCGAATCCTTTGGGCCAAAGCCGCCGCGCCAAGACACAAAGTTCTTTCCTGATGTCGATCATGAAAATCATAAATGGATTCCTCGCTAAGAATAACAAGGAAACTACGACATCTATGTATGACAAAGTAGTTAAGGAGGGAAAGAAAAAATGTTATTCTACCAGAAATACGAATCTGTGACTCGTCACGAGATCCGACATCGCCAATTTTTCTCTGGCTTTGTCGTGAAGATTCACGACTTTCGGACATATCGGGTCGAAAACGTAATGATCCTCGTCGAGTTCGGTCTCGTTGCAATTCAAACACAAACGTAACTCCAGTTTCGCCATTTCACCGATAAATTCAGCTTTGCTCGATATTTTTATGGTATTCACCCAACCTGAAGCCAATGTCGCACCCTCCTCGGACCAATTTACACCCTCGGCGGTGCGAAGATGAGCCGGCAGTAATTCGTCTATTTTGGTAAAAAAGAAAAAAAAATCACTCTCACATTCCATGTCAAATCGACCGATAGTTGGAATCGACCCCTTTCAATTTCGATGAAATTTGGTCGGGAGTTTTGTTCTGTCATAAAACCAAGTTCTACCCAAGGAAAAAAAACAAATTTTTTCGAAAGTTATGCAAAATTCAAAATTGCACAATTTTTGTTCAATTTTTAAAGTTTATTTTTTAGATATCTCGAAAACTATTATAGTTACGAAAAAATCGTTCTGGGTTCATATGAAAGGTATACTTGAAGCTACTAAAAAAACTATTTCGAATTTTTTTTTTTTTTAAATGATGAATTTGGACAATTTTGAATTTTTTTAAATCGTGAGAATCCACGATTAACATTGAATTTTTTGTTCTATTTTTTTATATAATACCTTCTACTGATCTTAAAAGGTCCTGAATTTTTCATAGAGGTGTTTTTTTTACATGTGAATTGTTGGACTTTGGTAAAAAAAAATTTTTTTTTACCTCTAAGTTAAGTAAAGTTGAGCAATCATGCAATTTTGTTATTTTGAGCAGTAAAAATTACACGATTGCTCAACTTTACTTAACTTAGAGGTAACACAAACAACAAATTTTTTACAAAAATTTGAAAATTCATATTTTTGAAAAAAAAATACACGTCTAAAAATTTCAGGATCCTTTAAGATCAGTACAAGGTATTATATTTAAAAAATTGGACCAAAAATTCAATGTTGATCGTGGATCTTCAGATTGTTAAAAATTTGAAATTCTCCAAAATCATCATGTTTCAAAATTTTTTTTCGAAATATTTTCTTTTTGTATACTCTTTAAGAGGAATCCAGAACGATTTTTTCGAAACTACAATAGTTTTCGAGAAATTTAAAAACAAACTTGATAAATTGAAAAAATTGTGAAATTTTGAATTTTGCAAAACTTTCGAAAAAGAAAAATTGTAAATTTTGTTCCTTCGGTAGAACTTTGTTTTATGATAAAAAAAACCTTATGATCGAATTTCATCGAAATTGAAAGGGGTCGATTCCAACTATCGGTCGATTTGACATGGAATGACCCAAATATATTTTTAAGGATGTTGAGTCCCAAATCGAAAATGATGAGAAAATTCTGAAAATTTGGTATTTTTTTGGATGAATTATTTACGAGGTTGTGTAAAAATTTCACGACGATTAGGAAGCTCGTTATCGAACAATTAACATTAACAAATTAAATTAAATTAAATGTAGTCTTATTGAAACTGATATAACTCTGCGATAAGTTTTTTTTTTATCTCTCAATTTTTTAATATCTACACTATATTGAAAGTAACGGAAACAAAACGAAGTTTATTGATAAATATTTTTTTTATTTGTTTCAAAAATTGTCCTTAACAAAATGTTAATATTTTAATAACGAGCTTCCTAATCATCGTGAAATTTTTACACGACGTCTTAAATACTTCATACAAAAACATACCAAATTTTCAGAATTTTCTCATAATTTTTCATTTTAACTTTTAAGCAGGTTGAAGTAATGATGATAAAATTTTGGAAATTTAATATTTTTACATGAAGTATTCAGGAGGTCGTGTAAAAATGTCACGACGATTAAGAAGCTATTTATTGAACAATTAACGTTAAAAGATTTCATAGAGACTCAACATCCTTAAATTCGAGTCTCTTGAATAACTAAACTTTGCAGGGGTGTTTCCAAAGGTATGAATTGAAAAAATGATCGGAAGAAAAAGATCTCCAAAAAAATAAATTCTAAATAATGTCACAGAATTTTATTTATTAATTTTCATTATTCAATTTTTGATTAATTATTTTTCAAAAAATTATTAGCCAAGTCTCGTCGGAGGAAACTTCAAATTATTAATGAATGCTCTTCTCAATCTCGTGATTGATGTTTTCAAGAGAATAGTCGATCGATTTATCGTGATAATATTGATATTTCGATCCTACCGAGACCAAGAGCGGAGCCACCGATTCGCAAACGCGAAACGCTCGCTGCCAATCGCGTTCTCGTTTCGACGAGGGCATCCTCGATGTCTTTGATCGATGCTTCGCGAAAAGCTCGATCGCGTCTCTCAACAACGGTGACGTCACTTCGACGTGAGAATTTTCTTCCTTGCATGTCGTAAAGAAGTAGCCAAACGATTTTTTCACGTTGCTTGTGCTCGTCGTAACGATACCAGAATCCAATGTCCTGAAGGGCTTGATTCAGAATCTGTTTGTCTGAGAGATTCAAAAATTTTGTCATTTTTTTGACCAAAATTTGTTAATTCATCATAATTAATTAAATTTGATCGAGATGAATGGCACATTTGCATCTCTACCGGTTAAAACTCATCCCATCGACTTTTTCCCTACGTCTCTACCAGTTGCAACTTAACTTTATTTGAAACAAAAAACTGTCTGAGAGAAAAAAGCATCAAAGAACAACTTTCGTTGATTTCTAAGGGCACTTCTTTTTATAGGCTTAAATTTGGGCTAAACATAATTTGTTTATAAAATTATAGTCGCGTCAAATAACTCCAAAAAAATCGGAAAAAAATCCTGAGTGCTCTTCAGAGGTACTACAAAACTATTAAAAATTGCGGACAAAATCGGAGAGGTGAAGGGTCGGACCAAGGTCGAATCGGGGTGGAATGCCTCATATATGAGGAGTTCTTTTTCAACCGGGCCACTTTTTTTTTCACCCTCTCCAATTTTATTTTAAAATCTGCCAGTTTAAAATATCAGTCAAAAGGAACGTCTGTGATTTTTTTTAGATTTTTTTAGGCGTCCGTCCAGGATTTTCAATTTTTCATTACGAACCCTGTATCTCAAAAAATATTCATCAACCAAAAAAAGTATAAGAATAAAAACTTATTTATTTTTTTCACTTTATCGAAAAAAATGAAAATCATAATTTTTCTGCATTGAGAAAAAGGAAATTTGGCAAAAAAATTGGAATAAATTTTGTTTAATCCTAATAATACACTTTCGATTTCGGTACAAATTTTACAGGATGTCTGTCATTGGGTAAAGAGTCTGCGAAAAAAAGTTCAGAATCGCAACTGCAATGGTTACGATGAAAAAAAATAAAAACCCTGTGAAATCTATATATGCGGTTATGAGATTTCGCAGGAGTTTTTTTTTTCACCGTAACCATTGTAGGTACCATTTTGAAATTGTTTTCGCAGACTCTTTACCCAATGACAGACATCCTGTAAAATTTGTACTGAAATCGAACGTGTGTTATTAGGTTTAAAAAAAAAATTTTCTCATTTTTTTTGCCAAATTTCAATTTTCTCAATGCAGAAAAATTATGATTTTAATTTTTTTCGATAAAGTGGAAAAAATAAATAAGTTTTTGTTCTTATGTTTTTTTTTGTTTGATGAATCTTTTTTGAGATACAGTGTTCGTAATGAAAAATTGAAAATCTTGACCGGACGCCTTAAAATGTCTAAAAAAAATCACAGCCGTTCCTTTTGACTAATATTTCAAACTGGCAGATTTTGAAAAAGAATTGGAGAGGGTGAAAAAACACGTGGCCCGGTTGAAAAAGAATTCTTCATATGTTGGGTTGTATTTCGGTAGAGACGTAAATGTGTCAAACGATTGGCAGCTTACATCGTAAAACATCGTAAACGAGTCCAAAGACTCTTCGCATTTCCGCCTCGTCCTTGTAAAACGGTGCTGGAGAATCTCTCTGAAGGACCTCAGCAGCGAGAATAATATCGCTTATTCTCCAGCCTGGCTCCACTCTGGCCTCTGTCATCGAGCCATTCGTGTCATTTATCGCCGCTGTCAAAGACGCTATCGATTCGTCAAAGTTACCGATCTTCGGTCTCAATGGATAGTCTCGTTTGCTGGGCTCCCATTCCCAAGGCTTTTCCTCCTTCATTTCCACTTCCGGTTGTGACTCGTTCATCCTTGATGTAATAATCCCCCCCACGAGTGATCGTTTGATCATGACAAAAAATTGTTTATAACCCCGTTACGACATTTTGTCATTTGTAACAAATCGGCGAAAACGATGAGGAATCGCCCTGTGATTGGCCCCAGCATTTTTGCCACATTTTGACAAACTTCATTTTTCTCGTCGATTGATTTCCCATCGATCAGGCTGGAGCCAATGACAGAGGAAGCGAAATTATTGTGCGCAGGACTCCCTTCTTTTTACGTCAGTTGTTTTTTCTTTCGATTATCGATTATTTTCCGATTATTGCTTCGCCATTTTTAAAATGGTCTAATTTTTTTAATGATTTAGATCAACAGCATTCTTTATTCAGAAATTTGTCTTAAAAAAAAATCGAGTTATTTTTGGAGGCTCCTTTCAGATGCTTCGCCATTTTTAAAATGATCTACATTTTTTAAATGATCTAGATCAATAGCATTTTTGAAGTCTACTTTTCTAAGTTTGAGGAAAAATGTGGTTTGAATCATTTCATCGAAAATGGAATTGTGCCTCAAGATAATGTTTTTTGAAGTTTCTCGAGTGTTGCAAAAATTTAGCAAAACTCAAACACTTTTAAAGTCGTTCTTGTTGTACCAAAATTTAAAAAAAAAAAAATCATTTGTAACCATTCTGACAGCTGGTGCTGACTAAGGTGGATCTAAATTAAACATTTTACTTCATGTAAAAAAATATATAATAATGATATTGTAGAAAAATAACTATTAACCAAATGACAGTTTGTGCAAAGTCAAAATTGTAATTTTAGTTTGATCTGGACGTACGTTGAATTGTTTTGTTCCTGGATAGATATTCCATGTAGGGTTGCAAATAATGCATTACTTTTATAATGCATTCACACTTTCAATAACCACTATCTCTTATTGATTAATTGAAATAATTTCCATTAACTATTAAATTTTAATGGTTAATGTAATTTATTTCCATTAACCATTAAATATTAATAGTTAATGTAAATTATTTCCATTAAAAGTTAATGGTTAATGTAAATTATTTCCATTAACCATTAAATATTAATAGTTAATGTAAATTATTTCCATTAGCCATTAAATGTTAATGATCAATGTAAATTATTTCCATTAACCATTTTAAATGTTAATGGTTAAAATAAATTATTTCCATTAACCATTAACATTTAATGGTCAATGGAAATAAAAAAAGTAATGATTAATGCATAACTTTTACATTAAAAATTTCGCAACCCTGATTCCATGAATGCATCGTAAAATATTCACCGTAATATGTACCCTTTATCGAATTAGAGCCATTTGCTTATCGAAAAAACCGAGTTGGGACGTTAACTAGACTTTTCTACCAAAATGAGAATTGAATTTAAAAAAAAACCCATTCATTTATAAAATACATTAAAATGAATAAAATAAGCTGTCATTCATCAAGATTGAACTAAAATTATAAATTCGTTTTTGAAAAAAATTGGTAAAAATGTGATCATGGATTTATTGGCCCAAAGTGTTGTTTTTTCAAAGTGTGAGAAAACCATTTTGAAATCTTACTTCTCGATTGACGTGGTTGAACTGCAAGGACTATTCAGGAGAATTTTAGGGTTTCTAATTATGGCAATTATGAATACGCCATTAAAAATACTAAATTAGAGAATTTCTAATTTAAAAAAATTCTAATAATCGAATGGGTGAGATGGAAAATGAGCTTTAACGTATTATTTAAAAAATATCAAGATTTCCGCTTACCCCAAAGTATTTTCTGCCACTCCGAGATCAATCTTACGTTGTAGATCAACGAGTCGATAATAAACCTGATATCTCCACTGTTCATTGCTGGGTAATATGAGATTGTCGAGTTCTCGCGATTTTTCATCGTTTTTCGCATTTTCCATGCTCTTTTTCCACTTTGCGAGCATAATACGAAACACTCTTGCGTATAGGGTAAATAAATTCATTCTCCAAATCATGGTATCATCTTCATCGTCCTCCTCCTCTTCCTTCTTCGTGGAAACGACGAAATTATTTTTCTGATTTTCCATGCGAAAATCTTTTTTTTCACGAAAATCATCATCGTCGATGATGATCGTCGATCGTCCATGATCCAAGATCGAAGAGCCGAGATCACTTGTAGGTGATCTGATCAGAGTCATTTGTTTGATTTTTTTTTTTTTTAAATCACAATTTCTTAAAAATTGGAAAATGCAATGGGAAAATTAATCTTTTATTCTTGGCTTTATTACAGGTGAATGTCGCGCGGTGTTATGTGTGATACTGACGATATTTCAACTTTAGCGTGTTCTTTCAGTGAGGGAGAGGGAAAGGGAATCAAGCCTGACACAGAATAAAGGTTTTGCGAGGCGTCGTTCGAGGCAGCATCGAGGTCGTCGCGTGCCTCGGAAATATCATCTCGTTTCTCCTCGCTTCTTCCCAAATCCGTGCCCTCTTCCTCCCCCTCGGAGCGATATTCCTTTTTGGTCTTGCACTTTTTATCATAAATATCGCATACCGCGTTTCTCCAGCTGAAATTCGCCTCCTCCTCCTCGTTTGAATATTTTTCTCTCAAACCTCTTCTTCCTCCCAGTACTATTTTTATATTTCGCCATATCCCATTTGTAAGATAAGTTCCTATCGATTCGACGTCGATAAAATGTATTCAGCCGCAAACGAGCGAGGTTACAAAAATCGAATTTTTCTGTATCGCAGCGCGAGGAAAGCATTTTTTTTCGTATCGAAGCTTTGGGAGTTAAGGGGGAATGCCACTGTGACGGGGCTGAGAATAGCCGATTTTTGGGATTTTTTTTGTCAGTAGGAATGATTATTTGAGCATCAGAGAAAAAGCAATTTATTATTTATATATTCAACTATATTCGTACAAATTTTTATTAAAAAATATTAAAAATTACAGCAATGAAAAATCATCCAAAATAAAAAAATCCAAAATTTTTTTCAATCTACAATATCCATCGTTAAGCGTAGCCATTTTTTTAAAACAATTTTTTTACGAAATTGCGACGATTACATTTTATTTTAGTTTTTTGACATTTTTTTTTATTTTGAAAAGGTCTTACATTTTCTTCTATTTTTCTTATCGATGGAAAAAAAAAATTTTCCAGCTGGGCTTATTTCACAAAATACCACTCTGGAAACCTTTTATAAAGAACCTCAGAGTTTAAAAAATTAAGAAGAAAACAAAATTGAAAGTGGTAAACCTCGAAAAATTTTTGATTTTTTTCAAAAAAGTGAAAAAAAAAATAGAAGGAAATGTCGGCCCACTCCATGTTGAGCAGTATTGTTTTCCGGAATTGATCAAAGTATTTTTTGAGTGAAAAAATAATAATTGAAAATGGCGAACATCGAGAAAAAGATGATTTTTCTCGAAAAAGTGAAAAATTTCATAGATTCCAATATCTTAAAATTTTTAGTATTTTTCTTCGGAAAGTATATTTAAAGACGAAAATTTTGAAAGAAAACGTCTCAATCGGTCAATTTTCGAAGAAGCTATAACTATTTGAAAAAATAGTTTTTTTAGGCTGGGTAAAAAAATTTGAAAATTCCCTGAAAAATGTTTTTAATGTATAGAAAAGGAAAAAAAGTGGTCAATTTGACATGGAATGACCCCTATACTTACCTGCTCTTCCTTTGGGTATGTCTCAGTCAATTTTTGAGGTTTTGAGTTGAAAATTTGTTTACATATTTTTGAATCTACATACTTAAAGAAAATAAACAAATAAAAAATTTCGATTTTTTTTACCTGTCGCAGTGGCGTTCCCCCTTAAACGAGGAATGTTGGAACAATTTTAGCCCAGGAATTTGTTGCTCGTGCGACACTGGCAATGAGTCATTATTTATTTTTAATTAATTCGCTGATGGTTGAGATAAAAAATTGCACTTGGATTAACAAAAGTAATTGACTACGTAGAAATAGAGGAGGATATTCTCAGGTTCCCTCGTCGAGGGTTTGTAACAAGAAGAAATAGGACATTGTCGTATTGACGATCTGAAATGTCGACAAATTGTCAAGATTACAAAATGTTGTCGAAGTAGAATCATTGAAATTGAGCTACTTTTTTTTTTGTTCTATTGGCGAGAAAAAACGAAAATTTCGTATGATTTACCGTCGTAAACATGTCGGTGGATATGACGAAGAATTTGCACGCCGTTAATGCCAATGGTTTTTGTTTTATTATTATCAATACATTGTTCATCAATGATAGATCACCGGATCCTGGCCAGTCACAGGAATACACGGCTTCTCGAAAATCTTCACTCTGTTTTTCGCATTTCAATCGTGAAGGATGATTACAAAAAAAAAATATTCAAAATTAATCTTTCAAATTGCCATGAATTTTCTGTTGGTCCATTATTTTCAAAAGTTCCCTTCAGAAACGCGAACAAGATAGTTTTTCATTTATCATTGAGGAAGTTTAGCTGAGGATGAACAGAATGAGGAAACAATGCTCAATTTTTGGATTTGCAGGATTTTTTAAGGAAAAAATTGTGGGATTTAAAAAAAATAAAAATAAAGCTTCCTCCAGGAGTCAGAAAAAATAATAAAAAATTGACAAACCTCCGTTATTATTATGCTTCCATACCAAGCGTACATCAAAGCTTGAAGCAGCTTCAACGATATATAAACCACATAGGTCACGACATAGCCAATGGTAATTTCTTTGGTCTGCATAAAAAATAATATCGCACTATTTTATTCGAGAAAAATCATAATCGATGATGCTGAAATCTGCATCGTTGCGATGCAACGAAAAAAAGCGTTTTGCTTATTCATAAAGGAAGCTTTGTTTTCGCGAAATTTTTTTTTTTTTGCAATTTTTATGTCTGTATGTTCAAAATGTCCCAAAACGTCGAGACATCACATTTTGAAACAATATCCGGACGTATATGTGTGACCGGTTTAAATTTTTTCGAAATTGCAAAACAATCGTCAATTTGGCGAGCCTTTTAATTTTTTGCAAAATGTTTGTAGTCACTCTAACATTCGTAAATTTGCAGTTATCAGGCTGAAATTTGTCGTGTGGGTACACTTTTTAATGAGAATGGTTAGGATTGAATATTAGAAAAATCACTTGAGAGGTTCGATTTAAAAAAAATTCTAATTCAAAAAGTTGATGATAACTCTAACTTTTGTAATTTTGCACTTACCAAGCTGTTTTTTTTGGCACGTTACATTCAATGACAACGAAAAATAATACTGAATTTCAGAAACATCGCTTGAGAGGATCGGTCAAATTTTTTTTTGAAATTTTCGAAAAATGTTTGTTAACGCTCCAACATTTGCATTTTTAGAAGTATCGTGCTAAAATTTTTTGCACAAATACACTGGATGACAAAAATGGTTGGTGTCAAATTTGGAGAAAAACATTCGAGAGGTTCGTTCTCAAAATTGTTTTGAAATTTTCGAAAAATACTTGTTAACAGTTTCCTAATTTAGCAGATATCGAGTTCACTTTTAATTTTAGCACCAATACACTAGATGAAAAAAACGATTAATACTATAATTGAACGGAATAGCTAAAAAATTATGAAAATTGGAAATTTGCACATAGCTTCTTCATTTGTTTCTGTCGTTCGTGAAGCTTCCTTTATCAGGAAGACATGATTATTATCATGGACCATCTTTATGACATGTAGGGTTATTAACCTACATGTCATAAAAATGGTCAAAGTGGGCCTCATGAAGGAAGCTTGAAGAACGACGGAAAAAATGAGGAAGCTAAGCAAATTTTCAATTTGCATGATTTTTAAATTCATTATCAGTTCATTATCAGTGATATTTATTCATTATCATTTAGCATCCCAAGTCCTTAAAAACACCACAAAATCCATTTAAACGACTTTTCACTTTGAAAACTTTTCAGGAATGCATTTTCCTGAAAAAAAACTATTTTCGTTGCCCTTTTAACGATGCAAACTTCAATATCAATTCCTTATGCAAAACCTCTTACCTCGAGTACCTGAAAAATCAGAGCACACAAGATGACTGCACTCGTGAGGAAGATCCACAGGACAATCGGACCATATATCTTCTGAAGATGATCGCGACACTTTTCGAGGACACGATGCTTCTCGACGCAATCGCGAATAACACTCGCGAAATCGTGATCGTCGAATCGTAGATTTCTCATGCGCAAGCTCATCAGACGAAAAGTCGCGTGAATTTGATTGACGTAATAGCCAAACAGCGAATCGACACCGGAAGTCATGCAGAAGAGATAGACGGCGGCGAGTATTTGCCAAGCAAAATGAGCGCAATAAGCAAAACCACCGCCAACGAAGGTCCAAGGATATTTGGTGGGATGTGGGAGAATATATTTGATGGGATGCACATCGTGCGTGAGTTGAACAATGATTATGATAACCGGTGCGATAAAAAGCATGACTGTGGCGATGAACAAGAGTATCGTAATGGCGAACGAGGGCTTGGAGAAGATACTCAGAGAATCTAGAATCATGATTCTCACTGTTGGATTGGCCAAAGCTTCGTTGAAATTTGCCTCGAGTGTTCGATGAAGTTCCACGAGTTCTTTGCGATTCACGAGAAAGCAGACAACCTCGAATTTAATTAATGTTCACAATTGGGACGATTCAACAAACACTTTGTTCAAATTTGAACAAATTAGACTGAACAGAATGTCAAAAGAATTCTTTGACAAACACCAAAATAAATTATGTAACCTCAGGTACCCCTACAGCACACAATATTCCTGCAATGTTGCTGAAATGTTGCACGATAATATTGTAATATTCCAAAAAACATTGCTCCAATCTTGCTGCAATGTTGCTATGTCCGACGATTGAAATATTGCCGCAATGTTCCGCAATATTCCAGAAATATTGCATCGAATCAATATGCAACATTCCAGCAATATAACCACTCGTATTGCATATTCAATATTTTAGCAATATTACCCGCAATGGAAATGTTATCATTTGAATTATTGCATAAAATAAAAATATGTAGTTTTTAGTCCATAGGACTGCGCGACCACAGAGCGCTGGTAAATATTCCAACAATTGATTGTTAATTGAGGACCCCGATGCTGGTGATACACGGGACCTTTATCGGTGCTCGGTGGATCTCTCGCCAGCGCGAGAGCGACCACCGACCGCCGCCACCTAACGGATCTCAGGCGAAGTGCCGAGATCGTCGCAGGCCCCAGGTCGTACCGTTACAGTATATAGTCATATTTTACGAATGAGAATCATTCAGAAACAAAATATATTTTGGTTTTATAGCTTTTTTGATATTAAACATTTTTTCAATACGAATATCACAATGTCTTAATATTATTAATATCACATATCCTATTAATGTCAAAAGCACAACAAAATTTTGAAAATAAATATGAAAAAAGAAAAAGAAAATGACTCGAAATCAATCGTTATTGATATTTTATGAGGAATAAATTAATAGATATTTTTTAATTGATCTTTTTCATATTTATTACGCTCGTGTAGTTGTAAAATTTGAAGTTCGATCTCACCAATATTGCCACAATTTACTCGCAACGTTTCAACAAAATATTGCAGGTATGTTGCTTAGGAACATTCCCGAAACATTGCTGAGAAGTTTTAGTGCAATGTTGCGTAGCAATGTTGCCACAACATATCTGCAATATATCATTGAACGTGCAATATGACAACATTGCTGCAACATTGCAGCAATGTTATGTGCTGTAGGGGTATGAAAGAACACAAAATATCCATCAACACATTTTTAATTATGACGAATTCCTAAGAACAATCACATCACTTCAAACTTGAACAAATCAGACCGAACAGAATATCAAAAGAATTCTTTGACAAACACCAAAAGAAATTATTTAACAAACACTTGCCAAGGCCAAGTTTTTTCAGGATAAGTCGAAGGATCTGGGAGGATTTTCCCATCAAATACAGTGCAAATGGATTCTTACCTTCAGCACTGCCGTGAGATAGCTTCCTGTTATGCTGATGCCTTTCGTCAGCTTGTCAAGATCCTGAAGATGATCTGAACAGAAATTCAAGACAAGGAGACTCATGGAAAGGCACGTTGCAGCATTGACGAATGGCGCTAGATAAGCTTTTCGATCCCACTTTTTGCTCGGCCAGAGTCCAGCGAACCATAATAAGGCTCTTATACCCCCGACGTAATTTCGATAACTCGACAATTGATCGACCATTTTTCGTCGAAAAGTAGCTACAAAGTGCTTCTAGAATGTCATTTTCGTTACGACACGATGAACGCGCAGCGAAAGCCCAAAACGATTTTCCATACTTACCTCTCGATTTTCCCATCGCTTACCGAGAAAATTGCATCGAATTTGCGATTTTTTTTTGCTCAAGTGCATTCGCGAAATTGCACGAACAAAAGTTTAACCGGGTATCATCATCCTTCCACGAGGAAGGGGAAATTGTCGCGAATATCGATCTTACCGGCAGTTCTCAGTGCGCCTTCGTACGAGCAACATCTGTCCCGAGCTTGAAGAAATGCATCGTGATAGGAAATCCTTTCTGCGTCACTTGATAGTCTTTTTTCCGTCCCTGTATATTTTATTGGATTGTAATGATGGGAATGGACCAGTGAGTGACGATTTTAACGAAGAATCTGAAGAATCAAAGACTATCGATGAAAATCGATACTCCAGATCTTTGATTGGAATTCCCATCGGTTGATCCACGGAGCCTCTCTACATTAGTTATCTTCATCGACGGAAATCATTTTTTGACGTGAGTGGAGGAACTCTGAAGTGTATCGAATCGAAATAAAAATGTTTACTTCTGAACAGTTGTTGAATTTCGAGACTTTTGATTCTTTGTCTCAATAGTAAAGTACAATGAAACTGGAATCGTGTCGTGGATTCAAATCCAGCAAAAAATAGTGATTAAAGGTTTACAGGACAATTTTGTATCTGTTATGATATTCGGAAAGTATTGACTCGAGGATATTAATTTTCGTTTTTTGCACTATATGCGATTATTAGTTAACAAATAATAGCAAATTCAATCATGCGCAGGTTAGTTTGAAAAAAATTACACCTGGTTCACCAAAAGTAATTATCGTATACAGGAAGAGACGAAAAGATTCTCAATTTCCCTCGTCCAGCGTTTGCAACAAGAAGAAATAGGACATTGTCGTATTGACGATCTGAAAAGTCGGACGATTGTCAGGTTTACGATACTTTATAATTACAATTGTGAGTCTATCTTTCGCAGGGAAGAAAAATTATTGTTATGCTTCACCGCTGTAAACATATCGGTGGATACGATGAGAAATTTTCCCGCCTTCAATACCAATGATTTTTGGTTCATCATTATTAAAACATCGCTCATCAATGACGTATCCCCGGATCCTGGCCAATCACACGAATAAACGGCTTCTCGAAAATCGTCACTCTGTTTCTCACATTTAAATCACAGAAAAGGAATACAAAAATGATTTAAATTGACTTTTTTTACTATGAATTCTTAGCTTTTTTTACTGCGAAGTCTTGGCTTTTTTATGAAGGAAATCAGGGTTGCGAAATTTTTAATAAAAAAGTAATGCATTAACAATTACTTTTTTCATTAGTCATTAACCATTAAATTTAAATGGTTAATGGTTAATGAAAATGCAAATGCATTCAAAAGAGTAATGCATTATTTGCAACCCTGCCCATTACAATGTAGTGTGTAATAGAACAATTTTCCATTACCCATTGTAATGTAATGTGTAATGGACAAAACTTTGATTGCAATTTTGCGAATGGAAAAATATAGATGAATAAATTATTGCAATTTTGCATTACATTTTATTGATTTAGAACTTAGATTTTCAGGCACCTTAAATTCTAAAAAGCATCTATATTATCATTCTACGAAGCATCTATATTATTATTGCAATTCAATGTGTAATGGACAAAATTTTGATTGCAATTTTGGGAATGGAAAAATATAGATGAATAAATTATTGCCATTTTGCATTACATTTTATTGACTAAATTCTAAAAAGCATTTATATTATAATTCTAAAAATCTAAGTCCCAAGTCAATAAAATGTAATGCAAAACTGCAATAATTTATTCATCTATATTTTTCCATTCCCAAAATTGCAATCAAAGTTTTGTTCATTACACATTACATTGCAATGGGTAATGGAAATTTTTTCTATTACACACTACATTGTAATGGGCATCAGGGTTGCGAATAATGCATTACTTTTTTTTAATGCATTTGCATTTTCATTAACCATTAACCATTAAAATTACTTCCAACAACCATTAAATGTTAATCGTTAATGAAAATGCAAATGCATTAAAAAAAGTAATTCATTATTTGCAACCCTGAAGGAAATTAAGCTGAGGATGAACGAAATGAGAAAATAATGCCTAAATGTGGGATTCAAAGGATTTGAAAGAAAAAAAATGAGAAAACGATGTTTTTCTTATTTTTATATAAAAACAAAGCTCCATCCAGGGTCAGAAAAAAATTCTCAAATTGCGACAAACCTCCGTAATTATTACATTCCCGTACCAAGCGTACATCAGAGCTTGAACCAACTTCATGGATATATAAACCGTAAAGAGTATGGCATGGCCAATGGTCATGCCTCGAGTCTGCAAAAAAAAAAAATTGCACTATTTCATTCGATGAAAATCACATTCGACGCACACCCAGAAAAAAGATCTAGTCGTAGGTACTATAATCGTTTATTTGATTATTTTTTAGTTACTTTAAAGAAAATTTTCTTTCCATCCATTCATTTTTTATTTGAATTCCCTGTCATCGAGAAACAGGCGTTGAAGAAATAGTATATTACGATCCTAGGCCCGAAAGTTGGATTTCCTGGCGTGTGTGATATAAAGGCCGAGGCGAAGCTGAAATTCTATTCGTTATTACTAAATACCTATTCACCCGTAATCTCATCCGATCATATCTGCAGATTTGTCAGTACCCCAAAAATCCGCCAGGTGGCTACCTCTCGCACAAGCGAACCTGCCTCTCGACGCCTATATATATCCTTTCCAAGCTCGTCTATGTTTGATATCCTTATTTTTCAGTATGGATATCAAATACATTGAACATTGCGGCAAAACGCAAGATGGTCGAATCCCCGAAAAGGATTCCCATAAAAAAGGGTTTTTTTTTCTTTCCCCTTTTGTTAAAGAAAATACGAAACTATACGAAATTGTAGTCTTCATATGTGTAGCTATACATTCAAAGATTGAAATGTTTAAAAATATATATTGTGTAAATGTAAAAAAAAAATTATTTCATTTAAATACATATTTGTTCAGTTTGAAATAATATTTATTAATCTTAAATAAAAATTTATTAGATCGCAATATATTTTCCTAGTAGGTCATTCGAAAAAAAAATTTCATTGACATGAATAGAGTTGTATTAGGCCAGCCTACAACTTAAAAAATTCATTTGGCTTGACTAAGATTTAGTTAAATGCACTAGATCTTTTCTCAGGGTGCAATTTCGTTTTCCACTTGGGAAGCTCCTCTCGTCGTTCCTCTCTAAAATAATAATCGCTCTTACCTGAGATGTCTGAAAAATCAGAGTACACATGATGACGGCGCTCGTGAGAAACATCCACAGAACTATGGGTCCGTATATCTTCTGAAGATGATCGCGACACTTTTCTAGAATACAATGTTTCGCGACGCAATCGCGAATAACACTCGCGGCATCGTGATCTTCGAATCGTAGATTTCTCATGCGCAAGCTCATCAGACGAAATGTCGCCTGAATTTGATAAACGTAATAGCCAAACAGCGAATCGACTCCGGAAGTCACGCAGAAGAGAGACAAACCGGCAAATATTTCCCAGGCATAATGAGCGTAATAAACAATGCCGCCAATCTCGAAGGTCCAAGGATATTTGCCGGGATATGGAAGCAGAAATTTCAGTGGATGCACATTGTGCGATAGTTGAACGATGATAACGATAACAGGTGTGATAAGATACAGGAGTGTGGCGATGAATATCAGTGTCGTTATGGCGAAGGAGGGTTTCTTGAAGATACTCAGAGAATCGAGAATCACGATTCTCACTGTTGGATCGGCCAGAGCCTCGTCGAAATTCGCTTCTAGCGTACGATGAAGATCCACGAGGTCTTTGCGATTCACGAGAAAGCAGACAACCTCGAATACAATTTTCACAATTGGCACGTTTTAATAAACACTTGGCCGTAAAGATTCGTGAGAATCATTTTGTGGAGATGAAACATCTGTTCATCTTCATTATACCTGTCCTTAAGAAGGGCAAACTCGAATTTTAATGGTCTTACCCCCAAATTGGTTCGAAATAATTTTAAAAAAATGTCAGAATTTTAAAAAAAAGTTTCCCTCCATATTTACCCACCGCTAGGAAGCCTTACTTTTTCCCATAAGAAAAGCATCGATTTTTCGTGATTTTTAGTATTCTTTTTACCGTTGCCCTAATTATCAGCTAAAAAATCGTAAATTTCAGAAAATGTTGACAGTAATGTTACCTTTTTGTCGGATTTTTTGGAAGTTGGAAGTTTGGAAGCGGGCCGAGTTGGGTCCGCTCGACGTAATCGAAGAGATTGATCAAAATTGCCCGAAGAAAATTTGTAATCAACGTAAAAGACGTTGGTAATCGTTTCTACAAAATGACCCGTCTCTTTGGTCTGAAAATGAGAGTTTCCGAAAAGGTTCGGAAATTGTCAAAAAATTAAAAGTTGTGAATGATGTGGCAGAAAGGGCTGTTTGTCTATTCACAAATTTTAATAAAATATTCTGACGCAGAATGAAAACAAGAAACAATACATTTTGCAACTCATTGAGGAACATAGGAGATAATTCGATGATTCGAAGAAGGTAATGGTCATGCAAAATTTATGAACAACGCAATCGGTTTAAGGTTGTTTAGAAGCTATGAAACTTTTGAATGTTAATTGTTCAATAAATAGCTTCTTAATCGTAGTAAAATTTTCACACGACCTCCTGAATACTTCATTTAAGAACATACCAAATTTTCAGAATTCTATCATCATTACTTCAACCTCCTTAAGGGTTAAAATAAAAAACGATGAGAACATTCTGAAAATTTGGTATGTTTTTGTGTGAGGTATTTAAGAGGTCGTGTAAAAATTTTACGACGATTAGGAAGGTCGTTATTAAGAAATTAATGTTTTCTTAAAAACAATTTTTTAAACAAATAAAAAAAAAATATTTATCAATAAACTTCGTTTTCTTTCCGTTGCTTGCAGTATATTGTGGATATTAAAAAATTTAAAGGTAAAAAAAAACTTATTGCAAAGTTATATCAGTTTTCATAAGACTACATTTAATTTTATTTAATTTGTTAATCTCAATTATTCGATAACGAGCTTCCAAATCGTCGTGAAATTTTTAAACGACCTCTTAAATACTTCATTGAAAAACATACCAAATTTTCAGAATTTTCTCATCATTTGCGCTTTGGGTCTCAACAACCTTAAGGAAGTATTATGATGTTCTTTGATATAATATGATCCTTAATATAATATGAGATGACTTAACCGATTGTAACTTCTATATTTATAAAGTAGAAGTTCTGTTCTATTCTTCTGTAATAATAATAAAATGTGTGAAGACTTAACCGATTTTAACTTCTATATTTAGACCCCTAAAAGATACTTTTCGACTTTTTTTCTATTTTCAGCGGTTTCCGAGAATTTATCATATTCGGCGAAAAGTTTCCTATTTTTTTTAACCTCCGCCATTTTATTCATCCTATTTTTAGCTCTCAAAACGACGTTCTTCGACTTTTTTTGCTTTTTTTCCGCGTTCTTCGCAACATACAGAGAATAAAGATTCAGCCCAAAAATGCTTGTGTCGAATTCCAAAAAATCCGACAAAAAGGTAACATTACTGTCAACATTTTCTAAGAATTTACGATTTTTCAGCTGACAATTAGGGCAACGGTAAAAAAATGATTAAAAATCACGAAAAATCCATGCTTTTCTTATGGGAAAAAGTATAAGGCTTCCTAGCGGTGGGTAAATATGGAGGGAAAAAATTTAAAAAATTCTGACATTTTTTTAAAATTATTTCGAACCAATTTGGGGGGTAAGACCATTAAAATTCGATTTGGCCTTCTTAAGGACAGGTCTAATCGTCATACCTTGAGCAATGCCGAAAGGTAGCTTCCCATGATGCCAATACCCTTTGTCAAACTGCCAAGATTGTTGGAATGATCGTAACAGAAGTTCAACACCACGAGACTCATGGTAAAGCACATTAGAATATTAACGACCGGCACTAGATAAGCCGTATAGTCCCATTTTTTGTTCGGCCACAATCCAGTGAACCCTAACAATAAGCGTATAACACCGACGTAATTCCGATAACTCGACAATTGATCGACCATTTTAGCTGAAAGAATCGCTCCCCAGTGTTTTCAATAATGCTCTTTCTCGTTACGATGAACGATGAACGCGCGACGAAACGGAAGCGCAAAACGATTTTCCATACTTACCAGTCGATTTTCTACGCTATCACGAAAATTTCCATTAAATTTGCGATATCATTTTGTGCATTCGCTTGAATTGCCGGGACGAACGTTCAAACGGCTATTATTCATCTTCGGATGAGGGAAAATTGTCGTGAATATCGATCTTGACGGCAGTTCTTCGCGAACCGTCATACGAGCAACATCTCCTGATCAGAAGACACGAAGAAATAGCTAAGAGGGAATGTTATTCTTTCCTATTTCTTTAATAATTATTTTTTGTTCCCGCGGAATATACACTCAGTCAAAAAATTAAAGGAACAGCAAAATTTTCGAGATTTTTCAGCGATTTTCCAAAGGCTGTAACTTTGTTAATTTTGGTCGTAAACATATTTCAAAAAAAGCATTTTAAAGCTTGAATCTTCTAGTTTTGGAATCTTAAGTCAACAAATTTTTGCAGGCATCACCCTCGACGCAGTCGAAAGAAATATCACGGTAAACATTTTCTCGAAATTTTTGCTTTTATTTAAAACGGTCGATGGGCTCCAAAAAAAATTTCCGAGCTTAACCAATCTATGGATCGTTTAGCTGAAATCTTTGGCTTCAATTTGCTTTTTTTATTTTTGTTCTACGACCATTTTTCGCTGGGATATCGGCGATTGAACAAAAATTCGTATTTTTTTTTAAATCTCCGATATCTCTGGAACTAATGATCGCACAGCAAGTAAATGGGAAGTTTCGAAAACTTTAATCTATCCTCTATAAGTGCCTGTTATTGTCATAAGCGAAAAAAAATTGTTTCCATACTTAATTTTGATTTGAAAAAGTCAAAAAAATTAGCTTTTTTTCTTGTTTTAGAAAATCTACCACAACTTTGCAAATATTGCGAAAGAAACCATTATTTTAAGATCCTTTTTGAGCTCAATATATACCTAAAAACCATGCCAATTTTCAAAACAATCGGTCTAGCCGTTTTTAGTGACCGAGTCACCAAACTTTTAGTAAAATTGAAGGAACACGTTTATTGATCCTTAATGACCAATTAATGGTATTCAACATTTTTGAAAAAAGTTTTCTTTTTTTTCCTCTTAAAATTGCATTTAACGAGCATGAAAGCTAAAAAAAAATGACAATACATTTTTTTATTCGAATTTAAAAAAAAAATTTTCAATTTTGAAAAAAAAATTTTTTTTTTTTCGAAATGTGGATTTTTTTTTAATTTTCATGCTCATTAAATGCAAATTTGAGAGAAAAAAAAAGAAACCTTTTTTTTTATTTTTAACACCCTTAATTAATTGGTCATTAAGGATCAATAAACGTGTTCCTTCAATTTTTCTAAAAGTTTTTGATGACTCGGTCACAAAAAACGGCTCGACCGATTGTTTTGAAAATTGGCATGGTTTTTAGGTATGTATTGAGCTAAAAAAGAACTTTAAAACATTGGTATTTTTCGCAATATCTGCAAAGTTGTGGTAGATTCTCTAAAAAAAGAAAAAAAGCTAATTTTTTGGACTTTTTAAAGTCAAAATTTGGCATGGAAATAATTTTTTTTCGTTTATGACAATAACAGGAACTTATAGAGAGTAGATTCAAGTTTGCGAAACCTACCGTTTACTCGCTGTACGATCATTAGTTCCAGAGATATCGAAGATTTAAAAAAAAAGACCAATTTTTGTTTAATCGTCAATATTACAGCGAAAAATGGTCGTAGAACAAAAATAAAAAAAGCAAATTGAAACCAAAGAATTCAGCTAAACGATCCATACATTGGTTAAGCTTGAAATTTTTTTTTGGAGCCCATCGACTGTTTTGAAAAAAGCAAAAATTTTGGGAAAATTTTTACCGTGATATTTCTTTCGACTGCGTCGAGGGGGATGCCCACGAAAATTTTTTGACTTAAGATTCCAAAACTAGAAGATTCAAGCTTCAAAATGCTTTTTTTAAAAAATTTTTACGACTAAAATTAACAAAGTTAACGCGTTTGGAAAATCGCTGAAAAATCTCGAATATTTTGCTGTTCCTTTAATTTTTTTGACTGAGTGTATTATCATGTGGTAATGATGTGAATGGACCAGTCGGTGCTGACTTTCAGTACTTGAACAAAGAATTGCAAGTGACGATTCGTTACGTGCGCGTTTCTCTGGTCGACGGATTTCCGCGTCGAATTCTATGCTGTGCATCATCGTTTGCAGCTCTATCTACAGTCCGCAAATGACGAACCTCGATTATCAAAGAAAAAAAAACGAGACACTTGATAAAACCGTTTGAATTTATTTTCTAAACGATACATTTTTAATTGTTGAAATAAAATAATTCACTGAATAAATTAAGAATAAGGGACAGTAACTTTATTGGGATAATTCGATAAAATGATTTCTATTATTTTGATATTTCAACTTATATTGCATTCGATGGCAGCCAAAAGTTTTCACTCGAACTTCCGGTTGATTGATTTGTTTATTTATGCCTTGGTTTTCGACTGAAACTTGCATCGGTTATGGCACCTCGTTGCATTCGTTATTTTCATCAATAATTTTTTTAACAAAGCAGAAAAAGTCTGCAGAGTATCGAATCGAAATATACGATTACTTCTAAAAAGTTGTTGAACGTCGGAATTTAATTAAACATTTAATTAACATTTAATCTCTTATCCCTTATAAATCCATGATTGATGTACTTAAAATAAAACCATATCGAGGATTCAAATTCAATAAATACTGAATAAATGTTTGAAAAAGAAATTTCTCGCTCATGTGATAATGGAAAAGAGACGCTTGCCTCGTCGATATTGGTTTTACGTTTCTTCAATACATGTTATTATTTTGTTAGAATAAGGATCCCAAATTTAATCATGCGCAGGTAAGTTTGAAAAAATTACACTTGGTTCATCAAGAGTAATCATTATCCGCACGAAGAGACGAAAAAATTCTCAATTTCCCTCGTCCAGTGTTTGCAACAAGAAGAAATAGGACATTGTTGCATTAACGATCTGAAAAGTCGACAATTGTCAAGTTTAGGTATTTTAGTCATTACAAATGGCGAATCTATTTTTTGTGGGGAAATATAAATTGTTTCATTTGCTTCACCGCTGTAAACATGTCGGTGGATATGATGAGAAATTTGCAAGCCGTCAATTCCAATGTTTTGTGATTTATCATAATTAAAACATTGCTCATCAAGGATATGTTTCCGGATCCTGGCCAACCGCAAGAGTAAACGGCTTCTCGAAAATTTTCACTCTGTTCCTCGCATTTTCAACGCGAAAAAAAATTACAAAAATAAATATTTAAAATTATTTCTCTGTCTAATTACCATACATTTATTTTATTTTATTTTAGAATTTTAGAAATTTAGCTGTGGATGAACGAAATGAGGAAACGATGAGTGAATGTTGGATGTGAAGAACTTGCGGGAAGAAATTTTTGGGGAAAAGAGTGGTGTTTTTTTTTTACAAAATCAAAGCCTCCCTCCGGGAGTGAGAAAAAATTATCACAATGTGACAAACCTCCGTAACTATTATGCTCCCATACCAAGCGTACATCAGAGCTTGAAGCAACTTCATCGATATATAAACGGTGAAGAGTATAGCGTAGCCAATGGTCATTTCTCGAGTCTGCAAAAAAATAAATTGCACTATTTAATTCGAGAAAAATCATAATCGATGCATTTTTTTTCCACCTACGAAATTCGTCTTTTAACGGGTTATACGCAGTCAGGAGGTCGAAAAAGCGTTTTTTCAAAATTTTTTTCTGGAAAGACTTTTTTATTTATTAACGAAAATATTTATATACACTGTCGTCCAAAAGTTTGGAGACACTTGCCCCGATTCGGCGCCGCACAAAAAGTGTCAGTGCTCTTTTAAAAATAAAGATATTTCAATTCAGCAAGCGGCGTTTCAAAGGGGACAGATTAGGCTTCATTTCGCTTTTTACAAAAAAAAAATTCGATTTTTTTAAAGCCGGTACGGCCTTTGAAACATTGTCATTTTGTCGGCTTTATTTTAGGCGTTGAAATTTTGGCGCAAAACGTATGAAAATGTTTTAAAACTGTTTTTCGCATGAAAAACTGGTAAGGGAGAATATAAGCTTCAACTTCATTTTTTAGAAAGTTTCGTACGATTTTTGTTTGCGAAATTATTCAATTTTTCGAAAAAAACTACCATATTTGTCAAATGTAGTGTAGTTGTAAAACTACTGGGTTTTCGTAAAATCACTAAGAATGTAAAAAGGTGCATACAATTATACTGGATTTAATGAAATTTTTTCAGAATTTTGTTTCAAAATTGTTTTTTTTCGAAAATTTGTCCTGTCAAGGAGATATTTTTTATCTTAAACAATCGGATCTCTTACCTCATCTATACGGGTTTCCGATGAAAAAGCCATGTAGATGAGGTTTTTCGATGAAAAAGCCGTGTAGATGAGGTAAGAGACTCGATTGTTTAAGATAAAAAATATCTCGCTGACAGGAAAAAATTTCGAAAAAAAAATAAATAAAAAAATTCTAAATTTTTTTTATTAAATTCAAAGTAATTGTATGCAACTTCTTACCTTCTGGGTGATTTCACAAAAACCCAGTAATTTTAGAGTTACACTACATTTTATAAATATGGTCGTTTTTTTGTAAAAATTTAATATTTTTGCGAAAAAAAAATCGTTCGAAACTTTTAAAAAAACGGAATTGAAGCTTATAATCTCTACCGCGAGTTTTTCATGCGAAAAACATTTTTTTTAAATTTCATGGTTCGTGCGCCAAAATTTCAACGCTAAAATAAAAGGGTTTAAAAAAATCGAACATTTTTTTTGGAAAAAGCTAAGTGAAGCTGAATATGTCCTCTTTTAAACGCTGCTCGTTGAATTGCAATATATATCTTCATTTTTAAAAGAGCGGCGCGGAATCGAGGCGAGTGTTTCCAAACTTTTGGATGAAATTACCAAAATGGAATTTAAAAAATCGATTTTTTCTATATCCTGACTGCGCACAACCTCTTAAATAATCACTTTTACCTCGGATGCCTGAAAAATCAAAGTACACATGATGATAGCGCTTGTGAGAAACATCCACAGAACAATGGGTCCGTAAATCTTCTGAAGATGATCACGACACTTTTCGAGAATCCGATGTTTCGTGACGCATTCGCGAATAACAATCGCGAGATCGTGATCGTCGAATCGTAGATTTCTCATGCGCAAGCTCATCAGACGAAATATCCCGTAAATTTGATAAACGTAATATCCAAACAGCGAATCGACACCGGAAGTCACGCAGAAGAGATACAAACCGGCCAATATTTCCCACGTATAATGAGCATAATAAACGGCACCACCACCTTCGAAACTCCACGGATATTTTCCAGGATAAGGAAGGAGATATTTGAGTGGATGCACATCGTGGGAATGTTGTACGATGATAACGATAATCGGCGTAAGAAAAAAAACGAGTGTACCGATGAAGACGAGTATCGTTATGGCTAAGGAGGGCTTCACGAAGATGCTCAGAGAATCCAGAATCATAATTCTCACTGTTGGATCTTCCAGAGCTTCGTCGAAATTTGCCTCAAGCGTACGATGAAGATCCACGAGTTCTTTGCGATTCACGAGAAAGCAGACAACCTTGAATACAATTCTCACAATTAATGGGACATTTTAATAAAGATGACTAAAAAAACCAGCGGTGGTAAAAAAAACTTGAAAATCGGAAATTTGCACATCGCTTCCTCAGTATTTGTTCGTATTTACAAATCCTCCTCTATGAGGAAATGTTAGCAAATTTTAGTAAATGTTAGCTGTCACAGTTTTGGCTTCCTCACAGAGGAAGCTTTGTAAATACGGAAAAATACCCAGGAAACGATATGCAAATTTCCGATTTGCAAGTTTTTTTTACTACCTCTTGTTATCGGAGTAATAAAACGGCAGCTTTGTGTCGTACAATTTTCGATCAAGCTTTTTTTTTGAAAATTTCAAAATTGCATAAAATTTACACGGTTCAAGCGATTTTTGCAAACTTGAATACCAAGTAACTTTTTCCATTAAACTACCATTATGGAAATTTTGAACCTGATATGACGAAATATGTGCAAGCTAGAGCGATCATGCGCTTTCCCAAAAAATTAAAAATTTTATAAATCACGAAGCCTTTGAGCAATTTTTGCGAAATTCAATACCAACAATATTTTTCACTCAAACTATCGGTATAATTTTTTTTAACCTGATATCGCAAAATTTGCGGACGCTAGAACGATCAAGCTTTTTCTTTGAAAATTTCAACATCGCATAAAATTTGCACGGCTCAAGCGATTTTTGCAAAATTGAATACCAAGTAACTTCTTTCATTAAACTACCATTTTAAAAATTTTGAGCGTGGTATCACGAAATATGTGCAAGCTAGAGCGATCACGCGCTTTTTGCAAAAAATTCAAAATTTTATAAATCACGAACCCCTTGAGCGATTTTTGCGAAATTCAATAGCAATAATCTCTAACACTCAAACTATATGTATAATATTTTTTAACCCGATATCGCAAAATTTGCGAACGCTAGAGCAACTACGCCCTTTTTTTGAAAATTTAAAAGTCGCATAAAATTCGCACACGTCAATGAGTTTTTGCAAAATTCATAACAAACAAAGGGACTGCGCAGCTCAGCTTATGTGCAAAATTTCGGCTCGCTACTCCAATGTGGTCTTGAGATATAGATGTTCGAATTTTTCGAGCCAGCGACACACATACACACACATACATACATACATACATACATATATCCGGATATTTTTTAAAAATATTATTTCTCGATGTTTTAGGACATTTTGAACATACTGACATGAAAATCTCGAAAAAACAAAATTTCACGAAAACAAAGCTTCCTCTATGAGGAAACAAAATCGTTGAGAAATCGTTATTCACCTTCCCCACAAAAATCGCCGGATCTTCGTACCTTAAGGACCGCCGACAGATAACTTCCCATAATGCCAATGCTCTTCGTTAGTAAGTCAAGATTGTTCAGGTGATCCCGACAAAAGTTCAACACTACGAGACTCATCGTTAAGCACATCAGAGCATTGATGAATGGCAAAAGACGATAAGCTTTGCTGTCCCATCTTTTGCTCGGCCATAATCCAGCGAACAACAATAATGCCCGGATTCCGCCGGCGTAATTTCGATAACTCGACAATTGATCGGCCATTTCCGGTCCGAGAATTGCCTCAAAGCGTTTCTATAATGCGATCCGAGTTCAGGGAGTTAACGATGAAAATCAAGTTAACATGATGGCGGAAATCGATTTTTCATAGTTAAGAATCAATTTTCTACCTCATCACGGAAATTGCATCTAATTTATAAGTTCATTTTGCGCAAAGGCACATCGTCATTCGTGACGATGGAAAATTGTCGTCAATATCGATCTTCCTCGCAGTTCCTTGCGTGTCGTCGTACGAGTAACATCTACCAGAGTAGAAGGAGTGTAGATTAGGAAAGAGATACTTGAATATGTCAAACATTAGCACTTTATAATCCTCCCTTTCTTGTGATACGTATTATTAATTTGAATTACTCAGGTGTGCGTTTCGCGCGCGACAACTCGTTGAATTACTTGCACTGAGAAAATAATGTTCCAGGATTTGTTAACTGTTAACAAATGTAAAGTTGAATATGGCGAAATTAATTATTTTTTAACAGTTAATAAATTTAATATATTTTGACAGTTAATAAATTATTTTGACACAAATAAACATATTTCTTAGCGACCAACAATTTTTGTAACAGAGTTAAGGAATATTTAAAAGTAAAAATGCTAACTAAATGTATTTCTTTACTACGAATCAACTGCTTTCTCAGTGTGACATGAAAATCTAGGATCAAGCAGAAGTTGAGAAAAAAGGACAAACATTTTTTGCCCATCATGAGGGTGAATATTTTTAAATGGACTTTTGTTGATCCATGACGAATGCAGATTCTTTTCTTCCTTTTTTAATCGAAACACGAATATGTAATTTGCGATGGTATAAAATTCCTTTAGGATCAGGAAAAAGTTGGAAAATTGGGATTTTAAGTGCCGATAACTCCGTTTTCCTTTGTCTGAATGAGTAATTTTCTTTCAATCTTTAGAGCGTGCGACTTAGCGAATGGCGCAAGATTAATTAATAATTAGGATATCTTGATTTATTTGCGGCGCTGGAGCAATTTGAAAAATCGCCAAAAGTCATCTGGAAGAGGAAAGTGTGCCGATTTTTTCAGCAAATAAATTTCTGTGCCACAGATGCTGAACAAAAATTGTTAAAGTGGTGTAATTGTACCAAAAATCGCTAAAAAAAAGTTCCCCAACGCTTGAAACTTAAAATAATATCCCTGTCTTTCTAAACTTTTTCAAAGATCCGCAGGCAAAATTATGTTTCCACCTATTTTCTTGGAAATTTTTTTGTTCAATTTTGTGCTCCTGATCAGTGAGCGATTTCCAATCGAAGTAGTTTTGGGCACCATTTTTTTTCTCCAATTAAACATCTGTGCACAGACGCTGAAAAAAAGTTCTGATAGTGGTGAAATTGTACTAAAAATCGTTAAAAAAGGTCCTCAACGCTTGAAACTTAAAATAATATCCCTGTTCTTCCATACTTTTTCAAAGATCCGGAGGCAGAAATTGATTGAAAGGACCAAAATTATGTTCCCCCATCTTTTTTTGAAAATTTAATTTTTTTAATTTTGGGCTCGTGATCAGTGAACGATTTCCAATCAAAGTATTTTTGGGGATGGTAAAACATTTTTTTTTCAACAATTAAAGTTCTGTGCACAGACGGTGAAAAAAAAGTTCTTAGAGTGGTGAAATTGTACTGAAAATCGTTAAAAGAGCTCCCCAACATTTGAAACTCAAAACAATATCCTTGTTCTTTCTTTTTCAAAGATTCGCCAGCAGAATTGGATTGGAAGGCCCAAAATTATGTTCCCACATATTTTCTTGGAAATTTAATTCAAATTTTTTTTTCGTGATCAGTAGGCGATTTCCAATCAAAGTAGTTCTGGACATGGAAACACTTTTTATAGAAGACCAAAAGTGAAGACCAAAAATATGCTCTTGTGGGTTGCGACAATCCAATAGACGCGAGAACAAACTCGTGAGTCAGAATCGGCGATTACGGAGTGGCTGATAAAAAAAAAAAAAATAAATAGATGGGGGATTGCGGCGGTAATGAAGAGTGAGGGGAAGTATAGACAAGACTCTTCTCGAGGATTGCATCGAAGAAGGAGGAATGTCACTGAGAAGCGTGCGAGGAAGAGAGAAATAAGAGAGGAAGAGGAAGAGAGGGATCTCTCCCTCTCTTGAGGAGTAGGTATTTCGAGGAGTCACTAGTAAGTTTATACTCGGATAACTCGGCGGGAGTCTTCATACGCGACTCGCGACGTGTGCATCGTCACGTTGGATTGACGACAGATTTTCTCTTCGAATTCCACGTCGTGCATCATCTACGATCGGTTCACTGTATCTCGACGATATACGCCGATGACAGTTTACCGAGAAAGATAAACGATAATTGTGTAATATCAGTCAAGAATTTGTGTTTTTTGCGATGAAAGTTGAAAAAGGAAGAAATTGTAACGGAATGATGTAGCGATTAAATTGTACGTCGGAGGATTAAACCGGTTGTCCTCTCTATTCACTGTTATGGTTACACTTTACATGGGTATGTTGAAGATTAAAAATAAAAACATTCCAATGGAGCGAAATTTAAGATATTTCAATACCTCGGAACGTTGTAATTATTTTAAAGTAGAATTATTGATGGCCTTGTACGTTTACCGAGCTGCACGTTGAGTTTACAGTCCTTCACTTTTGTCGAAGCAGCAGCAGGTAGGCGATGATTTCCCAACACAAATCTTCATTGCTATTCGCGTAATCCTACCGACCTCAGTAATACCCAACTCTCCGTTTGACGACGTGTGACACGCATGACGTTAGCAAAGTTGTTTTTTTTTCCTTGTTAATCTTTTTTTTTTCATTTCCTCTCAATTTTCTTAATCTGGTTCTATTTTTCTACACTATAGTTCATGAAATATATGATAAACTATAGAATATACATAAATAATAATGTATAACCGTGAATATAACTTATAGGCATTTATTAACAAAGTTAGCAAAGTTTGTTTTTTTTGTTATTTTTGTTTCCTTTTAATTTTCTTCATCTGGTTCTGTTTTGTCACACTAATTTATGAAATATATGATAAACTGTAGGATATATATAAATAATAATGTATAATCATGAATATTTAATAACTTATAGGCATTTATTATAACGAAGTTAACAAAGTTTGTTTTCTTGATCGTTATTTTTGTTTCCTCTCAGTTTTCTTAATTTGGTGCTATTTTTTACACTAATTTATGAAATAGATTATAAACTACAGGATACACATAAATAATAATCTATAACCATAAATATATAATAAGTTAAAGGAATTTAATAACTGCTGGCGTAAAAACATGACATTAGCAAAGTTGATTTTTTTCTTCTTGATCATTATTTTTGTTTCCTCTTAATTTTTTTAATTTGGCCCTTTTTTCACTAATTCATGAAATATATGATAAACTGTTGGATATACATAAATAATAATCTATAACCATAAATATATAATAACTTATAGGAATTTAATTAACTACTGGAATAAAAACATGATACGTTAGCAAAGTTGATTTTTTTCTTGATCATTATTTTTATTTCTTTTCAATTTTCTTAATCTGGATCTATTTTTTCACACTAATTCATTAAATTTATGATAGACTATAGGATATATATGAATAATAATGTATAATCATGAATTTGTAGGAATTATTAACTATTGGAGCAATAATCGTAGTTGACCCATCATTTTTGTTTTGTTTCGATTCACTCACCTCAATTTTATTTTTTGATGCTAATCCATAAAATGTATAATGTACTTATAATAAACTGTACTTATAAAAAATAATTCACTGATGACGCAATAACCGCAACTGGCCCACTTTTTTTGCTCTGTGGCAGGATCTATTGATCTATCGATCTATCTACTTACTAACATATTTAACGTGTTTTTTCGTGAATCTATTTTAAATAATTTTTTATCCCACGCAAACTTCCTTTGATTTTAAATCAGTGTTAAATTACCCACAAAATATAGTTCTAAAACGATGAAAAACATGTTGACTCATTTTTGCTCCGTTTTTGAGAAACCTCAAAATATGAAAATATTAAGAACTCATAACTTTACAAACTTCACTGATTAAAAAAAAAATCTTTATTAATGTGTCGAGAATTAATAACATTGATCTTCATTAAAAGACCTTGATTTGGATTTGGGGACATACAACTTTCCAACATATGCAATAAATATCATGAATGAAACTCCGAAATTCATAAAAAAATATAAAACGCTTACGGAATTTAAAAAAATGTTCTCCCACATTCGAGCGAAACGAAGAATATGCAGAAAGAAAGATGAAGAAATGAAGAAAGAATTTCGTCGTCGTTGATGGGGTCACGGGAAGCGTGGAGTCGACTTCGGGCACTTGACTCTTCGCTTCATTGTCTTAATCATAAACTCGAGAATGAAAACCCCCGCACTCAACGTCGTATATAGCCCAATTGGGCCGCAATTTCTATTTCACTCGCTAGCAAGAAATTCAACCGATTCGTTGATTCGTTCGTTCGTAGGAGACACTTTTTAATTCCCTGGGAAGTTTACCTGAGCATCGTGACACTCGATAAGCAGTCATAAATCCGCCGATACAGCAAAAATTTCTACAAACCACACATTTCCAAGTCATTGAACTCCAGGAGAATGCAGATAAAATATTTTTCCAACAAATGTGACTCTCCAGTGAATCCAACATTATAATAGACTAATCGTGAATCTGCAATCTGCCGGCTATTTTAAAGACTTTAGTGATAAATCCTTATCTTCCATCCACGCATCCTGCAAAAAATCATCGCCAACGAGAGAGCGACAAACTATTATTATTATTATTATTTTTAAAATTGTAATTATAATTATTGTACTTTTTTGTCTGTTCTCTGAAGACTTCAGCGATTCAACGCGATTATTCACACATGAAAATAGCGTATTTCGCCGGGGAGAAAAAAAACGAAGAAGAGAAGAAAGAAGAGATGACACGAGTTCGATTGTAATCCGTGATTATAGAGCGAGAAAGATATATCGATGATCGAGAGTGGATGCTTTTAATTGTTCAAATAGAATATTGATGACATTGTGACGAGGCGATAAAGTGTCGTTCGATCGACGTAAATAATACACATGCATCAGTTTGTGCATCTGATAAGATAGAAGAATAATTGAAGGTGCGAAAAGGTGGCAGAAGAAGCAAGAAGATGGGAGTCGATGGAGATTTGACCAGCATTATTCATGGTGAGTACTTCTTATCGGAGAAAGACAAATAAATGATGTATCAATTAGAATCAATTGACCAAATGAAATTAAGTAGAGGCGTGATTATATGAGAGATTGACAGAAAATTGACCTTTAGAAGCCAGAATTACGAATCGTCCGTGCTTGTTTGTACGAGGGAAAAATGCGGGGACAAAGCAAATGACACGCCTTCACGTGCCAATGAGAATATCATCGAGGTCATCCTCGAGAGCACGATATAAATTGCCTTAAATCGTTGAGTCCGCACCCAGCTCGCTTAATTGCATCGAACAATCGCCAATGTCATGGCAGTTCATCGTTCAATGCACCACATTATATTTCTAATATGTCATCTAAAAGTCTCACGAGTTTCTGGAGAGATTGACAATTTTTGGCTTACTCAGAATTATTTTTTAAAAAAGGTCAGGAAGCATTTCCACTATGTCCAGTAAAGTTTGACCACACAAATAATTTTTTCAGTGTCTGTGGACCAAAGTTTACTTGTCGAAGAAATCGACTCTTTCCTTTATCCAATCCTTTATCGTAGATTTTTGATAATTTTCAACTCCAGTGCCGCTAAAAATTAAGATATCGGTATCAACTTCCCTTATCTGGGTAATTGCAAGCTTTAAAGATTAAAAAAATAATTCCCCGATCGTACCAATTTTTCTAAGGCATAGCCCTTTCCATTAAAAAAAAGAAAAGGTCAAAGAAAATATGAAAAACGAAGAAAATGACGATTGGAAGAAGTCTGTAGGATCAAAAACACGGGAGTTATGGCTTTTCAAAAATTTATTTTACGCGTACCTCCTTAAGAATTTCGAAAAAAAAACAAAAAAAACAGTTAGAGAATTTGAAAACGAAGAAAATGACGCCTGAAAGAAGTCTGTACGATCAAAAACGCGCGTGTTACGGCTGTTCAAAAATTTATTTTCGGCGTACCCCCTTAAGGATTTTGAAAAATATAAAACTAAAAAAAACACTTAGAGAATTTGAAAACGAAGAAAATGACACCTGAAAGAAGTCTGTACGATCAAAAACGCGGGAGTTATGGCTGTTCAAAAATTTCTTTTCCGCGTACCCCCTTAAGGATTTTGAAAAAAAAAAAAAACTAAAAAAAACTCTTATAGAATTTGAAAACAAAGAAAATTACGCCTGAAAGAAGTCTGTAGAATCAAAAACACGGGAATTATGGCTTTTCAAAAGTTTATCTTGCGCGTACCCCCTTAAGGATAAAAAAAAAACTAACAAAAAACACTCAGAGAATTTGAAAACAAAGAAAATGATGTCTGAAAGAAGTCTGTACGATCAAAAACACGGGAGTTATAGCTGTTCATTATCTCATTCTTTTTCACCGCAATTGTCTCACCCCTATGAGGGAATTCCCCCGTGACGTCAGTACCTACGTAGAATTTCTTGTAAGCTGGAGGAATTTTTTCCGAGAATAATCATGACCTCGTCTCGAGCACGGTCTGTCTCGAGTGTTCGGGTCATTGACCTATATAACGAAGTTAAGTCTCATCCAAAAGAGCGCGCCACAGTGCAGTATTCGAGCACAGTCTGTCTCGAGTGTCGGGTCATTGACCTATATAATAAAGTTATCTCTCAGTCCGACAGAGCGCGCCACGATGCACCATTTTGATCGACCCGCGTCGAGTGCGTCGACTCAATCGTGCACGCGCGCTGCTGTCACTAAAAAGCTGACGCCGGTCACGTTATATAGGGCCTATGTTCGACAAGTTTAAACGTGTTTTTCGACGCATTGTTTTCCGATATTATCTGTTTTTTAGTGCTCCAATTAACTATGTGACATTGAACAAACCAATTATCGAATATCGCGACAATAAAAGAGTCGCGTCTTCGAAAATTTAGCCTACAAAGTGGGGACAACAGAGTGACGCGTCTCGCGCCTTTTCTTTGTGAATTTTTTCGATTTTCGGCAGATTTTTAAAGTTCAACCATCGATTTTTGTAAATTTTTTAAGGCATACTCAAAATTCTGGCTCTAGACTGCGCTCTCTTTGTCTTACGATAGGAAAAACCCTTAAGGGGAGTCTAAAGGTCAACATAACCTCAAAATTTGTTTAACCCAGTTTTCTCGGAGATTGCTCGATGGGATAAAAAAAGAAGAGTGGGGCCCCCTACGTAATTAATGTGTACAGGTGATCCCACTATTCTTTTTTCATTGCATTAAGTCGTTTTCGAGAAATATGTGTTACAAGTTTTAGCTCTTTCTCTCTCGCACTCACGAAAGCGGAAAGATAGCAGAGGGGAGGTTTAGCGTCCCCTTAAAATCCTTGAATAATCAAAGAGTGTTTCATTTTTTGTTCCAGACATAATCCAATTTCTTGAATCCCTTTACGATGTTCAACTTCCGTCGAAAATCGAGAATGTCCGGGTCAACCTGTTGCAACGTTCGAAAACGAAATTGGCGAGTCTCTCGTTGATCGGTCAACGAGGTTCGGCATCACCGGAGCCTTATCTTGATATGAACGCGGGAAAGGGTTTTTTGTTATTTCCAAAGAAAAAAAATTGCGACATCGAGATCGAGGAATACGTTGGCGTCGAGAATCGACAGCAGCGCCGTCAATCTGTAAAATCCGTGATCTCGACTCATCAGGATTATTATGAGAGCTTTCAGGCGATCGTTCCAGCGAACGAGGAAAGTAGCAACGAAATAACGACGACTCAACGAAGAAGAAAATCTTGGCGAAAGCTCTCAAATTCGGAAGATCAAATTGACAACAGAATAAGAGAAACTTATCGAACTTTCACAGCTGCAAAAACGAGCAGCAAAGCTCGAAAATCGGGCACTTTGTATCACAAACTCGAGCGTAAACCTTTTGGTTTTGTGAGGGGAAATGTTCGTCTCTGTTGGATCGGTTAGTAGGATAATTTCTTTTTTTTTGCAATTTTTCTTGTATTATCGTCGTGAAATCAACATAATTCTTTAATGTTGATTTGATCCAACAGGTCTCGTTGGATCACATTTGCTGATTCACGGGAGCGAAGACGATAAACAATCGCCTGATATATATTCGATACGAGGATATACAGCTAGACCTGCGCCAAATTCTGTATCGAGAGATACGGAACGCGCAAAATCTGCATTCGAGATTTTCTGTCCTGGGAACAAAACTCTACAGGTAGCAAATGTTTCTTTCCAATATCATATCTCATTAAATATCTAGTAATATATCATCAATTATACACTACATTTCGCCGGAAGTCAACATAAACTAATTTAACAAACGGCATTTGAAAGGGGAAGAATTCGGCTTCATTTCCTGTTTTTTAAATTATTTTCTCAATTTGTTTTTAAATTTCGACTCTATTTGAAAACAGCTGATTTTCGCTTTTTCCCCTCTTTTCAGGTGCTCCCATCTTCTAGAGGAATTTTTTTAAATACATTTTTACGGTTGCATTCATAAAGGGGAAAGTTTGAGCTTGAATTTCCTTTTTTTTTTTTAACTTTGAGCTATTTTTTTTCCAAAGTTATTTTGGTTTTTGTGAAAAAAGAGGAAATTTGAAAAATCCCGTATAACACGAAAACAAAGAGGATTCAAGAAAAATTTCAAGATAGCATAAAGTTGCGTCTATTTTCATTGAGTTAAGAGGAATTTTTTCAGATTTTTTTTCCGGCCTCAACTTGAGAAAAAAAATTTTGGGAAAAAAATTTGAAAAAAAATTCCAAAGTGTTGACAATAGTAGTGAAATAAAGTATTTTCCCTTCTCGAAATTTTATCAATAATCCCATAGTTGTCGAGTTATGGTAATTGAATGATCTGAGCTCCGACCCAGAAAATGAAAAAAAAAAATGTTGAAAAAAAAATTGGAAAAAATTCCTCTGAACTCAACGAAAACAGATGCAACTTTTTGCTATCTTGTAGTTTTTCATGAATTCCCTTTGTTTTCGTCTTATACGGGATTTTTCAAATTTCCTCATTTTTCACAAAAAACAGAATAACTTTGGAAAAAAAATCGCTCAAAGTTTAAAAAAAAGGAAATTGAAGCTGATCCTTTCTCCTTTATGAATCCAATCACAAAAATGTATTTTAAAAATTTCCTCTAGACAATGGGTGCACCTGAAGAGAGGGAAAAAAAGACGAAAAACAGTTGTTTACAGAATAGAGTCCAAATCTAAAAACAAATTATGAAAATAATTTAAAAAACAGGAAATTAAGCCAACTTCTTCCCCTTTAAAATGCCGTTTTTTCAATTAGTTTACGTTGACTTCCGGCGAAATGGCATAAAAAAACGTTGCAGACTTTTTTTTAAGTTTTGTCCAGAAACTTTTCGCCGAGTGTATATCATACATTATATTAAAATATTGAAATACAATAATACAAAACATAACACTGCCTCTCCTTTTCTCATTGATACTGCAAAATTGTTTTTAATGCTTTCTAACCGATTCCCGTTGAGCGATTTTCCAGCCTTATACCTTTTTATTTCTAAATCCATATTCTATTGACTAACAATAAATTATTTCTATTTATTTCACAGTTCATAGCAAGAAGTCCAAAGGAGATGGAAGAATGGCTAATAGCGATAAACCAAAAGATCGAGGAAAATTACGAGAACGAAGACGAAAAGTGCGAGGAGGAAAGTATTGACAATAAACGATTTTTCGAAGAAAAATATCAAGACGTTGGAGAACTTTTGACGCCTGCATTGAAACTCAAAGATTCAACGACAATTGTGACAACCAGTCACGTTAATGACGATGCCGTTGAGCAGCCAAAGCGAGATTCAATTATTTTGACCTCTGTAACGCCACCGGCACTTCCGGTGCGAACGGTACCGCGAAGTCTTCCGTCATTGCCGAGCGAAAAATCACCACCGATAGCATCGTACGAGCCATTGGACGAAGCATACGAGGAGGACGACATTTATCACAGAATCGAAGATTTTCGTGACAACCAAAAAACGAGTTACGAGAACGTGAAGAAGAAAACGAAGAAATTCAATGTCAGAAGTAAAAAGAAAAGAAAACGCAAGGACATTGCAATCGAGGCAGATACTTACGACGACGTTGAGAACAAAGATGCGTCAAAGATTAGCGACGAGACAATCGAAACGTACGATGATGTTCGATCGATCATTTGTCATGAATCGACGAATAATCACGTCGATCTTAATTCGTCATCATCGCGAAAAGATCTCAACGAGAGTCCGGAAGAAACATCACGTTTGAATAACGAACCTCACGAGAATTACGATGACGTGATTCAAATTTCACCGTCAAAAGGACGAAAAGACAAAAAAATCGAGACCAAAGAATCAACGAGACAAACTAAAACAGAGACAAATGGCACAATGAAATCTCCGCAAAAGAGATCGTTTCTCGATCGTGTGCGGCACAGAAAGGATTCACCGAAGAAGGAGAAAAAGAGAACGGAGAGCGAAGTTGAAAAGAAAAATGAGAAAAAACAGAGTTCGTCCGATTCGTCGATTTCCATCGAGCAGCGAATAACGCCCGAAACAGAATTACCGATGTACGACGATGTCTCGGAATTGACAATTGAAACGACTAATTTTCAAAATGAAAATACAACGTCGACAAATTTGACGATTATCACCGACGATATTTCTAATTACAATTGTCCACCACCGCCGAGACCGATATACGCAAAACCACCGAGTCAAATAGTCGTTGTGAAAGTGAAGAATAACGAGGAAATACCGAATGATGAATTTTACGACGATATTGAAATTCATCGTAACAACGATATGGAATCTACGTCTCCGAATGATAATCCTACTATTTTTCATACTGCCAATTCGATAGAAACTGTCGCCGTTTCCGTTCAAACGGAAAACTTCAATGAGACTCCTGAGAAATACAAGAATAACATTTGTCCCGGAAATTGCACGAATTCACGAATATCCAACAGCGTCGAGGATGAAAAAAAGTTCTGTCACGAGACCGAACATTATCAGACACCCCGGAGAGATTCCATCAGAGTCGATGATACCATCGTTGAACAACATCAGGAACAATTGTACGACGATATCGCGATACTCGAAGATTTTCGTGCGAAGCAACGAGACTCTTCGATGACTTCCGGTTTCTCCAACGACAATTCTTTCGTAACAACGGTGACGCACGAAAAATTGCCAATCGTCACGAAGAAGCCGTGGAATCGTTTTGGAAGTGGCAAAAAATTATCATCCCGCGATTCTTCGCTAGCGCAGACATCAGCGACGAAAAATTTATCCTCCGGCGAACTCGATAATGGCGATATTACCGACAGCGTTTATCCGGTTGTCGAAAAACAGGAGACTGGAAAACTCAACAAATTACAGAAACTCATTTACAAAATGGAAAACACGTTGGGAAAACAACCTTCGAGCAAATCAGTGACAACGGTTTTGAATAAAAACACGTGACTTCAAAAAAATCAGTATCTTGATTGTGTATATATATATAAATTTTATTTCCGTATTAATCGAAACAACGTCGTATGATTAACGTGGAAATTCAATGACGTCCGAATTTAAAAAAAATCAAATTATTGATCATCGACTCCGACGTATTTACGAAATTTTTGTGTATTATCAAAGGAATAAATCTCACCTTAATATTATCGCCTTTCTCTGTATCACTGTGTATGAATGTCTATTGTGATACCGAAAACGGAGTAACTCGTTCTCACAAGGGAAAGCCAGAATTGATCTGTTGCAAATTGCGATCGTCACACAAACTGTTGAATTAAAATGATTTTTCGCTCATTCGCCGAATAACGAGTGCACAATAACGCGGATTTTTACAACTCGGCATCGTCCTCATCCACGAGTTCATCCTCGCCGAAGTGTCGATGATACGTGTTTTTTATGAGAATCCTTGTTTGATCGACTATATATTCGACGTAATAAACGAACGAATCTAATTTTCTAACACTTTCTCGCTGATAATTCCCAATTGGTAGACCCGTTTGTGTTTCCATGTATCGAACAAGCTGATCCGAGCGATCTCTATCGACTTTCGGGAAAATCGTAAATATCAATATACCCAGGAAAAAGCACGTTGAGAGCCAGAAAAATAGATCCACCGTTCGATAGATCAGTGTGCGACAAAACGTGCTGCATAATCCATCCGGAACATCTTTGAATGGATTTAAATTGGATTTAAATTTAAATTCCTTTTGAATTGTATTTTTTCACATTTAGTTCAATGCAAGAATTTACGATGAACTTTTCGATATTATAATTACCTTCGGGCCGATTATCTTCTATCAATTCCCGTTGAGAACTCTCCTGAGGAATCTCGTCTTTCGCATTATTATCGGCGTGCAACGATTCGGATTCACTGACAATTACTTTTTCATTCTCATCCTTGTTATTCGCATTTTCTTTTGCCGCTGCTCGATTCTTTTTCTGTCGCTTCTTCGCCTCTTTCTTACGTTCCTTCACGGCTGAAAATTAACATTAACGATTAACGTTCTGATGTCTCCAGAAAAATTCAACTTTGAAAAAAAAAATCATGCAATCAATCAAAATATGATAGTGGAAAAAATTAAGGGATCGAAAAAATGTCCTAAATTATTAGTGGTTTTTAAAAATGCTGTATCGGTGAAAAATGGTCGAGGTCTCAAAAACAGCAAACTGAAGCTTCATAAACAAGCTATCCGGTCCATGCAAAGGTTTAGCTGGAAATTTTTTTTCCAAGTAATTGCATTAAAAAAAAGTAATAAAAATTTGCCAAATTTTTTTTCTCGGTATTTCTCAGGATTTCGTGAAACCTGAAGTTTCGAAATTTCGTTTGCTGAAAGATCTTAAGACTAGAAACCTGAAGCTTCAAAATGCTTTTTTAGACCTCGATACAACCATTTTTTACTGAGATACAGCATTTTTAAAAACCACTAAAAATGTAGGACATTTTTTTCATCCCTCAATTTTTTCCAGTATATTGAAGAAGCAAAGTCATAATACCAGCTGCTTTCATCGCCTCTTGCTGCTGCTGTTTTATTCCTTTTTTCACAGTGTTATAATACGATATAACGAGAGTGGCGCATCTTTGACAATCCTCGCTGTTGCTGCAAGAACCGGCAAGTTGACTGAGCACATCGGTAAGAGGATTATCTTTGAGATCCAACCATTTTAGATTCTTCAAATTCGCGAAACTCAAAGGCAATCTACTAATCTGTAAGAACACTATCTCGCTTATCTCGTTCAACATAAGAAATCATATTAATATTCTTTTGTTTACCTTATTGCTGTAAAGGTCGAGATGCTTGAGTTGTTTCAAGTCACCGATATTTTCAGGAAGTTCCTCCAGCAAATTTTTACTGAGATCCAGCTTTACAATATGAGAGAGCGTTGCAAATGTGTCCTATTTAATTTACATTGATTAACACGGATAAAACATTATATCGATTGAAAGAAATTCTGTAAAAGTTGACAAACTCACTGGCAATTTAACTAGTTGATTATTCGAGAGATCCAGGTGTGTTCCCTTCTTGATATTTGCCTATGAAAAAGTAAGCATCGGTAAATTTGTCTCGCCGATAAAAAATTCCAATACAACTTACTATTTCTTTTACAGGCACATCCTCCAAATCGCAACAGCTCAGATCCAGCGTATCATCCTCTAGTTTATCCTTCAGTTTAATTTTTACCGTCATATTGCTAGTTAACGAAAAACGAACATCGGTAATTATTTAAAGATCCAAAAAATCTGGCTAACCAACTGATTGAATAAACAACTGTCAATGTATTGTAAATTTGATGTTCCATCAGATTGTACATTTGTCATTTGACAGGTAAACAATGAATGACGTCACACTATGGATATTTGTTTTTATTGTCAAATTGTAAATGCATTATTTATTTAATGTACCTGGTGTGTCAAGTTGCAGACGGATTTAAAAACCGCTTCCACCTTCTTCCACGTATGCAATATGCATCAGCAGCAACCACGTCATAGTGTGCCTTGAAGATAGGCGATTTAATTCGATACAGTGGACGCTCCCATAATTTAATCTCCCATAATTTGACAGCTCTCATAATTTGATGCGTTACCATGGCAACGCGCTCCCATAATTTGACAACCCCTATCAGCGTTTCACCCCACTCCAAACCTACACTGCAGTCGACACCGGGCAACATAACCTCAATTGTCAAATTTTCCACGCGATTGAACACGATGAATTAAATGTTATCATCAATTAAGGTATATTTCTCAAAGGAAAAGGAATTTTTACACATCAGAAAATATGAAACTTCCGTAAATTGTGCTATACAGATGTAAGTTTGCATTACCTTGTCTGGTTAAATGTTGTATCGTGTTTTAACAGACGAATAGATTGATTTAATACTTAATTCTTTTTGTCAACAATTATAAACAATAAATCTCTGGTAAGCATACGAAATTTCGCAATGATATCGTTGTCGGATGTTCAAATGTATGTCTGTAATGCGTAAACACAATTCACAGTTTAAATTTCCCGCGCAAAAAGACTACGCATGCGCTGAGACACGGAAGTGGGAGAATGAGGGGAAAATCAAATTTTGGGATCGTTTCCGGTCCCGACGAGTCAAATTATGGGAGCGTCCACTGTATTTTCGAAAAATCAGCTCAGAATAGAAGATTTCTTCTATACCGACTGCGCGTATGTTAGTTCCCTGTTTTGCCGTCGGTGGCGCACGGCTCCGCAATTTTCGGTCTACAATTTTCCGTCGACGAACCGTCCCACAGCGACGGGATGGTGTTCGTAGCACTTTATTTATTTTTTTTTTTCAACGGTGAGGTTATGAGTGTATGACGGTGTATGACGGTACGTCCTCGCACACAAGGTCCACTGAACCGGATGCACGGAAATGTCATCAACCGTCATTCGAGTTTCCTGCTCAGACTATTCTTCGTGGGTGGTGGTGTACTTTGCTGTTATTATATAGACATTAACGTCACGATAACAGCGTGCGTTTGATGATAAAATGTTTTCAAAGTATCAGTCTATATCGTGGTGAAACATCAAACGAACGTTGGATGGGATCCTCGACGTCGAGGCCGATAAGAGATGTGCGAGATTCGGTTATCCAACTGCTAGATAAATCCCGATGAAACATAACCTCGGCGCTCGTTATATTTCGTTTGGAAAATGAAGTCGACGGGGACTAAGGAAAATCGCGGATCTGTCCTTTTGACACGCGAGGAAAACGAACAAATTTTCAAGCTCATAGGCAATCGTTGTCAGGTGAGAGCACATTTGCGCGTGTGAAAATGTTGTTAAAAACAATGATAATAAAGTTACTCCATCACTGACCTACATACACGAACTACACCCACATTTTCATAGGCAAAGTTTACCTAGATTTACTATCCTGATCTTTGTTCTCTATTTTCCATAATTTTTTCAAAAAATGAGTCATTATGATATAGTCATTATCTTACAATGTTGGGCCAACTTGTTTCTGTCTCTCCTTCGCCTCTTTCTTGCACTATTTTGAGCAATTGTCTGTCTGTTTCACAGTGTTTAGCGGCGGGAGTGATTCAGTTGTACCTGACGGAGCCGCCGTTGCACAAAGAGTGGATAAAAAGGAATGCCGGTGTTATAACGCTTATAAGGGACAATCCAAGAAGAAGTTTCTTTCTTAGATTGTACTGTTTGCAAAGAAGCGCCATGCTGTGGGAGCACGAAGTATACAATTCTATGGAGTACAATGCTCCAATGTCGTACTTTCATACTTTTGAGGGAGAAGAATGCATGACTGCATTTAATTTTGCCGATGAAACTGAAGCCATCATTCTGAGGTACATTAATTTCAACATTGATTTTTGAAGTAGTCTACTAGATTTTCATTTAACAGTATTGTCTATTAGTTTACTCGAATGACTCTTACAGAGCTTTTCCAGTTCATGTACAGTCAAACCTCACTAACTCGAATCTTAGGGGCAGAGCTAATTTCTTTGAGTAAGAGAGGTTTTATCTTATCAAAGTTTTCGAGTTATAGAAGATAACCAAAACAATATTCGACTTATAGAGGCTCGTAAAAGTTCGACAATTATAGTGGTAAAAATTCGACAATTATATTTTACATTAAATTACTTAAAAGTAAAACACAGGTATTAAATCGGTCTTCAATCTTTAGCCAACTACGTGCAACTAGTTCAACTAGTTAAACAGTCTCATCTCAACTTAAAACAATCAACTTCGAGTTGGAACATAAAATAATAATCTTTTTTTATCAATCAACTTGACTGGTCCAAACATAAAATAATAATCTTTTTTTATAAATCAACTTGACTAGTTCAAACTTAAGGATGTCGAGTCCCAAATCGCAAATGATGAGAAAATTCTGAAAATTTGGTATGTTTTTGGATGAATTATTTAAGAGGTCGTGTAAAAATTTCGCGACGATTAGGAAGCTTGTTATCGAACAATTAACATTAACAAATTAAATTAAATTAAATTAAGTCTTCTCATCATTTTTCATTTTAACCCTTAAGGAGGTAGAAGTAATGATAGAATTTTGAAAATTTAATATGTTTTTATCTGAAGTATTCAGGAGGTCTTGTAAAAATTTCACGACGATTAAGAAGCTATTTATTGACCAATTAACATTAAAAGATTTCATAGGGACTCAACATCCTTAAAATAATAATCTTTATTATCAATCAACTTTACTAGTTCAAATGTAAAATAACCATCTATTTTTTATCAATCAACTTTACCAGTACAAACACAAAATAATAATCTTTTTTTATCAATCAGTCAACTTCTTGACTTGACTAAAATGTCCTGACTTTTTTTTTCAAAGTCCGCCTTTTTGTCAGAACTTTTCAAATTTTGAAATGGTAACGTGCAAGTTATGCAAAATATATTAATACACGTTATTAAAAATGTAATGTATCTTTGTAAAAATTCTCCACACACAAGTGGCCATTGCACAAAGCCCTTGGAATTGTAGAGGTCAGAGTATTAGAACTTCGAGTTATAGAGGTAGATTCGAAACATGATGTCGAGTCGAAAAGTCCTTTACCATTTTTTGATATTTTGAACCCCTGAATTGTTATTAATTAATTAAATTTATGACGATTCAGAGGTTAAAAACATCAAAAAGGGGCAGAGAACTTTTCTACTCAATATTACGTTTATAATTAATTTAATTAATAACAGTTCAGGAGTTTAAAATATTAAAAAATGGCAAAAGACTTTTCTAATCCATATTACGTTAATAATTTATTAAATTAATGACAATTTTCAAGTTCAAAATGTCAAAAAATGGCAAAGGACTTTTTGACTCTATATCACGTCCCAAATCTACCCACACGGTGGTGACCTTCATTCGTGGGACACCCTGTAGAGGTCGGGTATGTTTAAACGCGAGTTACAGAGGCAAAATAATGATCCTTGATACGTTCAGAAAACTTCGAGTTATTCTCTGTTTTTTCCTCGAATTACAGAGGTTTTTGCAAGGGAACCGACTGGATCTCAGACATATGGAGGTTTTCGAGTTGTAGAAGTTCGAGTTAGCGAGGTTCGACCGTAGAAGATATTTTATGCAGATATGTGCAATTGTTTTTAAAAAGATGCAATATACATTTTTTTTTCAAGGTACACTTGTGCATTACAATGAAGAAAAAATATCAATCCGTTATTTGCTCTATTAGTTTGAATTTCAATGGGGAGGGGGGAGGCTTGATTATAATTCATTCAGGTGAAGTCAGGAAAGTTTTCCCATCATTATTACCACGATATTAATCATCTCGATTGTTGTTAATTATCATCGATTTTTCATTGTATATTTACGAAAAAAGTATACTATTGTTATATTTCTATTTTATATGAAGAAATGCGCTTTTGGGAAAGCTCAATGCGAATCGACAACGGCGTCATGAGAGAAATGCAAGATTGGAGGCCGAATCGCATAGTCGTGTTGTCACGTTACCGCGAAAAAGCCCGAGCAGTTCATCGTCATATGGCTTTACATCGGCGACGAATGTCAACATGCTGAATGGCTCACCTTCCGGCATAGGGGTCAATCGCAGCGTATCGAGCAGCTCAATGTACAAAACGAAAAAGAACAAGAAAGACGCCAAGAGAAAATTGACGACCGCCGATATCGGTCAACCGTCTAACTTCAGGTTTTTCTTCTTACATTCTTGGCGTTATCAGCGAAAATGAATTTCCGAATGATAAGGCGTTTCTTTATTCAATTGCAGACATCTTGCGCATATGGGATGGAATGCCGACACAAAGGGTCTCGAGTTGGATGCTGCCGACACCCAATTGACGGAATTCTTCAATAAAGTCGGTGTGTCCGAGCAAGAGCTGAGAGATAAAAAAACGCGAAAGTTCATTTACAATTTTATCGAGGCGCACGGAGGACTCAAGGCAATACAGAATGAGATAATACCGTTGAATTCGCAAATTAGTAATCAACCGCCACCTCTACCGCCCGGTCTTGATGTACCGCCTCCGATACCAGCGAGAACCGTTCCGGTTACCGCGAGTCCTGGATCCAACAGCGTAAGAACGATCGATTCCGGTCGATTTATCCGAATATATCCATATTTCGGAATTTGGCTGACGCTTTCTTTGGTCTGACGTTTTGGCGACGAAAGAATCGGTTGAAAGATCTGAAATGTGCAATTATTTCTTACAGAATCAGCCGAGAAGCGCACGACCGTTGCCACCCTTGCGAACACACGTTCCACCGGCTCCGCCGAGTGCTCCTCCGGTTCACAGATCACTTCCGTCGCGACCTCCGCCGCCCTCGAATTCGCCAGCACCGCAATTGCCTCCACCACCGCCACCTCCGCCACCGCCGGCACGTGGCAGCAGTTCGAACACGAGCACGACCTCCAGCGTTCCACCACCGCCACCGCCTCCACTCCCGGATTTTAGCAGCAGCGAAATTTCAACGACGAACACAGATGCGTCCTACAACAATAACGGAGATATCACGGACTGCAGACCGAAGCTCATGGAATCAATAAGGAGCGGGACGACTCTAAAGGTGAGAAAATTCATTGATTTGTTTTTTCGCTTAGCATCTACAAAATTCAATTATTTGTGATCCTGTGGATTTGGAAACTATAGAATTGTGCTCGAAGAAGTAAATTCTGTGTCTTGCAAGCATAACGAGTCCAAAAACATGAATTCCGAGGAATCGCTGTTTCTATTTCGACAGACTCGATTTTCAATGTCACGTCAATACAGGAGAAACACTTCAGCATTTCAAAATATCTGACCATAAAATTAGAAATTCTCATCATTTCAATAATTCTAATTGTTTATAATAATTTAATATTCATGTTAAGTCCAAATATCCCGAATGATAATCATTGATATATTTGAGCAATGGTTATAGTTTTACTAATTTTTTGTACAGTTTTATTAATTTGTTATTTATTGAAACTGCAAATAGATCATAAAATAGTAATCAGCGAATTTGCTGTTTTCAACACAAGGATTGATTTTAAATTGACTTACAGGGATCAAATCTTTAAAGGGATCTTGATCGAAAAACGTATAAAAATGATCCTAAACAAAAAATATCAAACAAGGACATCAATAAAAAATTGTTTAACAGGAAAATGTTAAAATTAGATTATGAAAAAGTTAGAAACGTGAAAAATAAAAAAGAAACAAAAGTTGAAGTTATAATTTCAGGTTTTCGTTTTTATTTTATTTTGCGCGTTCCTAAACTTTTTCATCGACTAATTTTAACATTATTCTTTTTAAAAATTATTAATAAATATTGTTTATAAAAAAAATTGTTTATTGATGTCCTTGTTTAATATTTTTCATTTAAGATCGTTTTAATACGTTTTTCGATCTCTTTAAGGTTGTTTAGAAACTATGAAACCTTTGAATGTTAATTGTTCAATAAATAGCTTCTTAATCGTCGTGAAATTTGTACACTACCTCCTGAATACTTCATGTAAGAACATACCAAATTTTCAGAATTCTATCATCATTACTTCAACCTCCTTAAGGTTTAAAATAAAAAATGATGAGAAAATTCTGAAAATTGGTATGTTTTCAACATACCAAATTCTGAAAATTTGGTATGTTTTCGTATGAGGTATTTAAGAGGTCGTGCAAAAATTTCACGACGATTAGGAAGCTCGTTATTAAGAAATTAACGTTTTGTTAAAAACAATTTTTTAAACAAATAAAAAATATATTTATCAATAAACTTCGTTTTCTTTCCGTTGCTTTCAGTATTTTGTGGATATTAAAAAATTGAGAGGTCAAAAAAAAACTTATCGCAAAGTTATATCAGTTTCCATAAGACTACATTTTATTTAATTTGTTAATCTTAATTATTCGATAACGAGCTTCCAAATCGCCGTGAAATTTTTACACGACCTCTTAAATACTTCATTGAAAAACATACCAAATTTTCAGAATTTTCTCATTAAACGTGATTTGCTTCTAAACAACCTTAAGTCAATTTGAAATCAATACTTGTGTTGAAAACAGTAATTTCGCTGATTACTATTTTATGATTTTTTTGCAGTTTAACCAATAACAAATTGTTTAAACAAATTAACAATTTTTAAAGGGAAAAAGAAAAAGTTTAGGACCGCGAAAAAAAAACGAAAAGTTGAAATTACTATTTATAATTTCAACTTTTCGGTTTTTTTTTAATTTTTCACTTTCCTAAATTTTTTCATCAACTAATTTTAGAATTTTTCTCTGTAAAAATTGTTTCTTGCCATCCTTGTTTGATATTTTTCATTTAGGGTTGTTTTAATACGTCTTTCGATCCCTTCAAGTCAATTTGAAATCAATACTTGTGTTGAAGACAGTAAATTCGCTGATTACTATTTTATGGTTTATTTGAAGTTTTAATCAATAACAAATTAATAAAACTGTACAAAAAATTAGTGAAACTATAACCATTGTTCAAATGTACCACTAATTATCATACTCCATATGTGGAATTAACTGGTTATGAAATATGTCTGTTTTTCTTATCAAATGAAATAAACCTGGGTAACAAATGTCTGAGACAAAAGTAGACCTAACAATTGACTGATTTCCGTTGTAAACTCATTTTTCGAAAAAATGAACTCAACTTGTTCTGCCGGGAAGCCACAGAATCTATTTCTTGACTTACAGTAAAAACTACTAAAATTAAAAAAAAATTTGTATGCACATAAACAAAAAGAAGTTAGTGTCTCAACAGTTTCAATCAGTAAAATTCCAATCCAATCGATTGTTAACATTACGTTTGCGAATTTTTCTACTTTTCCTGTTACACGTATCCTTGGATAACGACAATCCTTGATTTTCTCTAATTGCAATTCTTTTTTCTTCTCTATTTCTGTACAATCAACAGAAAGTTAGTCAGCCCGAGCCGAAGGCAAGTCCGGTTGTGGACTCGAGAAACGATCTGCTGTCTGAGATACGCCGTGGTGTAGAGTTGAAACCCGTTACCACGAAAACAAAGTCGAATTCGAGTGCGGAGCCCCAAGGTTTGGCGGGGGCCCTTTCGAGAGCCCTCGCCGAAAGATCGAAGGCTCTTGGCAACGACAGCCAAGAATCGACGAGCGGCACGAGCGACGACGACGACGACGATTGGGACGACTGAAACGACCGATCGTTCGTCGATTGAACACTGTGGCAAGATATATAATGACGATTACACGTTCGCGGCCAAATTCACAAGCTTACAAGTAAAGGATGAAAAACTTATTTCATCGCTTCTATACATATTTTTTTTTTCTACGATTTTATTCAAACCTCCTTCCGTATTAACGCAAGATATTTGCTTTGACTCTCGTCGAATTGTGATTCGCAAACTCGAATATCTAACGTGGGTTTCCTTTGCTTGTAAGTCAATGGGTTATAACGAAATAATAATAATTTAAATAAATTAAAAGAATGAAAACACCTCGGCGTAGGCAAATGCGTTGTGAAATAATGTAATAATAATAATAATAATTGAAGATACGAAGTTGAAGTTGAAGAAACAGAAAAGCAACAAACACATACGAGTATATTGACGGATGACTAATAAATACTTTTTTATTGTAAGAAAAAAAAAATTAACCCAAATGATTCATTGTCTGTTCAATGAAACTCGCGTTGATATCAAGAATGTTTCATCGAGAAACATCGTCGAGTCATCTCTCTCTGTTAAAGAGGAAAAGAAGAAGAAAAGAACAAAAATAAAGTTCACGATTAGTATAATTGCATTATGAAAGAGAAAATATACGCCCAATCGATAGTCCAGACTAAAAACGACGTAAATATATTTCACGTTATGTATTTATATTCGACATACGCATTCACCCACATTGTATACATATGTATATATAATATACTTAAAAAAAAATTGGAAATTGAAAAAGAAAATAATACGTCGTGGTGCGCGTTGTTCATGACTCGTGTTAATAAGCATAATACTAACGTTAAAATCTTTTACACCGATAACGTTGTACACATATTTAAAAAAAAAAAAAAAATTAACGTGGGAAAAAACGAAAAAGCATCAAAAGGTCGGAGTGTGAGGTTTAACAGAAGTTATCGAGACGATAGTATATAGAAATAAGAATATATATGTATAAACCTCACTAAGGAGAAATCCTAGTCAAAGAAAGATTTTAAAAAAAGGAAAAAAAATAGCATCACCTTGATAGGCTAAATCGTTAAGGATCGATGTATTTTATTGTATTCTATATTATTATTATTATACCTACAGTTCCGAGTTGTTACTCCGGGCTCCTCCAATGTGTAACGCAATGACGAACGAGCATACGATTAAATATATTCGCGTGCACAACTGTTCGAAACGATTATTCGCGATTTTATATATTATACACTATCGGCGAAAAGTTTCCGGACTTCGAAAAAGGTCTGGAACGTTTTTTTATGCCGTTTCGCCGGAAGTCAACGTAAACTAATTTAACAAACATTTTAAAAGGCATTTTAAAGGGGAAGAATTCGGCTTCATTTCCTGTTTTTTTAAATTATTTTGACTATTTATTTATAAATTTTGGCTATTTTGAAAATAATTGTTTTTCGTCTTTTTGTTCCCTCTCTTCAGGTGCACCCATTTTCTAGAGGAAATTTTGTTATACATTTTCACGATTGCATTCATAAAGGGGAGAGTTTGAGCTTCCATTTCCTTTTTTTTTAAACTTCGAGCGATTTTTTCTCCAAAGTTATTCTGTTTTTTGTGAAAAAAGAGGAAATCTGAAAAATCCTGTATAACTCGAAAACAAAGAAGATTCATGAAAAACTTCAAGGTAGCAAAAAGTTGCGTCTGTTTTCGTTGAGTTCAGAGGAATTTTTTCAGATTTTTTGTTCCAAAATTTTTTTGGATCGGAACTCAGATAATTTATTACCATAACTCGAGAACTATGGGATTATTGATAAAATTTTAAGAGGGGAAAATACTTTATTCTGCCATTTTCAACACATTGAATTTTTTTTCACATTTTTTTCCCAAATTTATTTTCTCCTATTTTCGGTCGGAAAAAAAATCTGAAAAAATTCCTCTGAACTCAACGAAAACAGATGCAACTTTTTGCTATCTTGAAGTTTTTCATGAATCCTCTTTGTTTTGGTGTTATACGGGATTTTTCAAATTTCCTCTTTTTTCCCAAAAAACAGAATAACTTTGGAAAAAAAATGGCTCAAAGTTGAAAAAAAAAAGAAAATCGAAGCTCAAACTTTCCTCTTTATGAATTTAATCGCAAAAATGTATTTAAAAAAATCCTCTAGAAGATAGAAAAAAATTCTCAAGAAGGTGCACCTGAAGAGGAAAAAAGCGAAAAACAGTTGTTTTCAAAATAGAGTCCAAATCTAAAAACAAATTGTAAACATGATTTTAAAAAACAGGAAATGAAGCCGAATTCTTCCCCTTTAAAGTGTTGTTTGTTCAACCAGTTTACGTTCACTTCCGGCGATATGGCATAAAAAAACGTTTCAGACCTTTTTTGAAGTTTCGTCCGGAAACTTTTCGCCGATAGTGTATATATATTTTTTCTTCATTCATTTCGACCACAATTACTGTACTGTTAAGTTGTATCTCTAGCGAGAGTTTCAATTTAGTATTAGAGACGGGGGATTAGTTTTTTTTTCTTCAACTTTTCGAAATCAAAGCCTAATACGTGGGTATCTTCCAATTAACATATCTTAACACGAATCGAATCCCCCGTCTCGCGTCGTTCTAGATCCGTAGACCTACAATTCTCGTGGCCTCGTACTTGCTTAGCAGTGCGGAATGAATTTTTTTTCTTTTTTTTTTCTTTCCTTTCTACAATTGTATCACGATCGATAGCGCTGCGCGAGGAGGAAATGCAATGCGTATCTGTGCAAATTGCGTTTACGCTTGCAGAAGATCGGCCTGCGAGAGGAAATCATTATCTATGAGAGAAAGAGAGATAGATAGATAGATAGATAGAAGACTCTCGTAGATGCACACAATTTCCTAGCAGGACACAAGATGATAGATAATAATGAGTATAGTTTGAAGTTTGTGATTAATATTGTTATTTGTTATATAATAGCTTAATAAACAAAATTTCATTTACCAAGATTCGTTTGAGAGTCCGGTATTTTGTGTCAACAGCAACGCATCATTTTGCGTCATAAATCTCTTCTCTTCGTTTTTCGTCGTCGTACTTTACGTAATTATGGCATATCTAACATTTTGCGCGTCTAAGCGAATTAGAAATGAGGGAGGAAAAGATTTATATATATAAATATATGAGGTATTCCCGCTCAACGGTATCCCCTTTTAGGCTGACCTCTTTCAATTTTCTTGAAACTCGAGTATGTTTTAATGTTGCCTGAAAGTATATTGTACACCAATTTTCAGATCTCTAACTATAATACTCTTTGGAATACACCAAAAGTTATATTTCAAACTTTTTGCGTATTCAGCGCTTCGGAGCTTTGGCACGGCGCGAAATAAAAGCAAAAAAATTCTTTGACACTAGCTTTCGATCGGAAATTTCCTGCGTTTTTCGAAAAAAATATCATTGATTCCGAAAAAAAAACGAATTCTTTTAAATTTCGACCAAAAACCGAAAAAATTGATTTACAAAAAAAGGGCATAATTTAATTCGGCGGAACAATTTTTTCCATGTTTTGTATATATCTGAGAAGTCACAATATAAATTTCAAGTTGGAACTCACATCCGTTTACTAATGCCAAGTCTTTTAGTAGGATAAAAATTCTTAAATATCGTGTTTTTGTATTCAACAGTTCCCTGATGTATAATATAGCGTTTTTTAAACGAATTTTGAATTTAGTAAATTTATTCAATTAATTAAATTTATTAAATAATCAAATTTATTTAATTATTAAATTAGTCCCGCTGAATTCAATTATGCTCTTTTTTTATAAATCAATTTTTTCGGTTTTTGGCCGAAATTCAAATGAATTCGTTTTTTTCGAAATTGCTGATATTTTTTTCAAAAAGTGCAGCAAATTTCCGATCGAAATCTATTGTCAAAGAACTTTTTCGATTTTATTTCACGCCGTGCCAAACTCCGAAGCGCTGAATACGCAAAAAGTTGATATAACATTTGGTGTATTCCAAAGAGTATTATAGTTAGAGATCTGAAAATTGGTGTACAATATTTCAGGCAACACTAAAACATACTCGAGTTTCGAGAAAATCGAAAGAGGTCGGCCTAAAAGGGGGTCCCGTTGAGCAGGAATACCTCATATATAGCCGCAAAACTCTTAACGAAGAGAGCGTAATTTTTATGATGAATAATTTTCCTTGTTTTCAAAATCCTATTGCTTTGCCGTTCTTCTATATTAAAGATACCACACGACAATCGTTTTTCGTAATGAATGCAAAATTATGCAGGATAAATAGTGAGGACTATAGACAAGACTCCTAGATAAAGTAATTCCGGCTTTAAACTGGCTTGGCCATTGTTTTTTGATAATCCTTGCTGATTCGGCTCGTCAATGTTATTTCCACCGAAACTTCCGGCTGCTGGATACCAAGATTCGTCGGTCACGGGCATCTTTAAATAAAAAAATTGATAAAAGTCATATCTGGAAGAAAAAAAGAAGCTTAAGGGACTTGTGGATTAATTACCTGATTCGACGTGAGCCAAGTGCTCGTTGCCCAAGCTGGAATTTCTGTGGATGTTTTCGTCGGTGGCGATGTCCAGGACATGCCTCGACCATAATTCGAAGGACGCTGCGTTACGACGATCGCTGTTCAATTTAATGCAATTTCAATTTTTGTTATTTACAAAATTGTGAAAAATAATTGGGTACAACGGAATAATGCTAATGAAGAAATTGTTAACAAAAATATAACAGCGGAGAAGATTGAAGAAAACAAAAATTCAAGTATGACAAAAGTGGAGATTGAAAATATTTAATTATAAAAATTTGGATAAAAGCTCAATTTGTTTATTCATGCGTACCTGGTTCTTCGTGTGATTCCACGGTCGCACGATTCGTCTCGTCGACGAATATTCTCGTCTCGACATTTTCATTCGGTTTAATTGTCGAAGTAGGCAGTGAAATTTGTGGAGTGGAGACTTTTTGATTCTCGACTTCGGTCGAGATTTGAGTTGGCGACGCTCTGTTATCGAGACGATCGTTGTTCGTTTCGGGAGCTAAGATAAAGTATTTATATTTATTAGACTGATTCAAAAAAAGCAACAATTTTTTTTTCGAAATCCCCTACTAAATACTTTCGGGGAGGTGAAAAAGATGCCTGTTAAAAGCAGAGCTCTTAATATTAATATTTAGCGGTCTCTCACCGCATAATTCTATTTCCCATTTAAATAGGACAGAAAAAAAAATTTCAAACTATGAAATTCTCCATACCTCAGTTTCAAGTCAATTTACAGAAATGAACAATACTTATTCTTGTAGGGAATTGAACACTATACAAAAAAGGTCTTTTATTATTTTTCGCTAAACTCACTCCTTCAAAAGTTATTAACGGTCTAATATATATGGGGCATTCCATACCAAGTCGACCTGATTGTGACCCTCGACTTCGCTGATTTCGTTTACAATTTTTTATTCGATTCTTCCAATTCAAAATAGCAATCAGAATTTTTTTCAGATTTTTAAAACCAAATTTGAGTACGTTATGATTTTTTGAACATTTTTTTCCAAAACCTCGAGGGCCGTAATTGAAAAATCTGAAAAAATTCTCAAAAATGAAAATTTTTGACCAAAAATTCATGATGTCCAGGATTTCCCTTCCACCTCGATTTTAGGTTTTTATGAAGAAAACGTAAAAAAAATTCATGCAGAAATTGATCTACCGTGAAAAGTGGCTTGAATATTTTTCTCGTTAACCAACAATTTCCAAAAATAGTTGGTTGATTTATGCATCTATTTTTTTACGTTTTCTTCATAAAAACCTAAAATCGAGGTGGAAGCGAAAGCCTGGTCATCATGAATTTTGGGTCAAACATTTTCATTTTTGACACCAGATTTTTGAGAATTTTTTCAGATTTTTAAATTACGGCCCTCAAGGTTTTAGAAAAAAATGTTCAAAAAATCATAACGTACTCAAATTTGGGTTTAAAAATCTTTAAAAAATTCTGAATGCTATTTTGAGTTGGAAGAATCATATAAAAAATCGTGAACGAAATCAGCGAGGTCGAGGGTCACACTCAGGTCGACTTGGTATGGAATGCCCCATATGTATATTAGACTCTAAATATGGGTGAACTACTGTTGGTCATTTCTTTAAAAATTAGGTTATTTATGTTAATGCAGTTTAAACTTTTGTTTCAAGAAAGATTTTACGATATTTAGTAATAAGTTTCAACATTTTGCCGGAAGCTAAAAAAAAAAGTGAAATTTACTCCAAGTTTAACTTTAACCTTGAATAACTTTTGAAAGAGTGAGTTTATCGGAAAATCATCAGAGATCTTCTTTGTAGAGTGTTCAATTCTCTACAAGAATATGTGTCGTTCATTTTTGTACATTGACTTGAAGCCGAGATATAAAATTTCAAAGTCTGAAATTTTTTTTCCTCTGTTATTTAAATGGGAAATAGAAATTTGCGATGAAGCATATCTAAATATTTATATTAAGAGCTCTCCTTTTAACAGGCACCTTTTTTCACCTCCCCAAAAGTATTTAATATGTTTTTTCGAAAAACAAAAAATCGTCACTTTTTTTTAATCCGTCTAATATTTATAAAATATTTCCTTGTAAAAGAAGTTTCGTGTTCTATTTAAAATTTGAATTTTTGTATATCTTAACCCGTTAATCGATTTTTGTAATTCGAATCGTTGCTCAACTGTGTGCAATAGTTTATAAAAATCCTGGAAAAAATGTCAACGAAAACAAAGCTTGCTTTGAGAGGAAGCGAACCGCAGAACCGCAAAATCTAAAATCTGAAAAATTACTTGGAAAACCATTGAGTGCCCTTCCGGTGCTTCTGAAACCAGATGGATGCGCCGTATTCGTGCTGGTACCGTAAAAAGTGCTCGCCTGACCAGCATAATTGTCCGGTGACAGTGTCCGGAGATAAGTGCGTTCCTTGCTTTCCCGGATTTGATTGAAACGACTGTCCTCGAGTGAACTCACTCTCAGCGATGATGAAGGATCTGTCACTGCGTTTGGACAATCGGCGTTGTTCGGTCTGCAAAACAAACAAAAAATCTCTCGTTTATCTATTCGATAAATAGAATCGATATATTTACAGTTATTGGGAATATACAGCTTACATGTAATTTTGGCATTGATCCTGAAGAAAACTCAGAGCCTTGTCCAAAACTTGTCGTGAAAATCTTGCAGCTGCACCTCCCGGTTGACTTCCGTCGCATTTCTTCTTCGTCTCCAGTATAACGCACGTCCGGAAGTGATAATGCGAGCTGTTTAATTAAAATTTCAATTAAATTAATATTTTCATTCAATTTAATTTATCTAATACGAGTTTCAATTTCAAATTTTACAATATCTTTGGGAAATTATGGATGTCGAATCTGACAAACTGCCCATCAAGAATGTTTACATTTCATTTTTTTAAATTTCTGTAATATTATTTAAGAATTTGACGTACAATAAGAAAAAAATAGCTATATGAAACGTAGCATTGATGGGAAAAATAGAAAATTGATTTGATGGGAGACTTTACGGTTTTTGGATTGGAAAAAAACTTTGAAAATGACCAAGAATTACCTGCATAATTAAAAATTAATTAATATCAATAAATCTTCCTGAATTTTTTTTAAATTTATTAAATTAAATCTTTCAATCAATATCATTAATATTACTAATGATAATCTAGCCGCATAAGAAATAGATTGACATAAAGAGCGAACTGACCCTAATATTGAATATGAAGAATTAGAAGATCAACCAGTAATTAATAAACCATAACATTAAATCTACAACAACATATTAAGTAAATTAAACCTAAATTTAATATTATTAAATTTTTATAAAAAGGATAAATTAATCATATTATTGTCAAAATTATTATAAATACAGGAGAAACAAAATATATATATATAGTTAGACTTATTTAAAAAATAATTTTATGATTTTAATCGTCGAACAGACTAAAAATTTTAAACTTCTCTATTTAAATTTTATCTCAATTCAACATTGACGTCGCAAACTTTTTTATCGATAAAAACTATTTTTATCAATAAAAATTATGCTGTTACGCCTAAGGTAATTTTTTCTAATAATCTAAAATTCAAGATTAAATATTCAATAATAAATGTTAAATATTAATTAAAGTTGTATTAATTTAAAAATCACCCCAATTAAATAATTTATCATATACAAAATAATTAAATTACATTTTTTAAATTATTTAATAAAATATAGGTATAATAAAAATTGGATGTGAAATATATTTTTTCTTTAGTTTTAAAAGTATGCGGATTAAAATTTGAAAAAAATGAGAAGTCTTATCCTTGCCTCGGTAAAATGATTTTTATGGAAATAGGAATACTATTATTATGATTGTGATGGATAATTATGACATTCCTGAGAAAATTGATGAATCAGTGATAAAATTGCCAATTATTGTTCAATGAAATATGACGATAAAACGTCTTACCAGCACAAGCTCGCTCTGGCCATTTCACCCTTGGAGACTTCATCAACGAGTGCAGTATACTGATTGCCACAGTGTTGTGCATCGATCACGGTCGCTTTGAGGCAACTCGCGTACTGTAGATACTCTAAAGATTGATAGTATTTTTAGTATTTTAGATATATTCATTTTCATTTTACTGTCTCTCCATAACATTTTTTTTTTTTTGCAATTTTCATACCAATCTCTTTGAAATGGTCGAAAACGTCCAGAAACAATATTTTGTGGCTGCACAACAAATTTTAAAACTATCTAATTTTTTTTTCAAGAAATTCCCAAGGTAACAGAATGGCTGACATTCAATTTGAAAAAAGTTGCTCAAGGGATTGCGATTTTCAAATATTTTCAAACAGAAAAGGAAGCTTGGGAACGGACTAACTTTCATCATTTTGCAGGCATTGATCTAAAACTTACAATTATAAAACCAAACGTGGAATTCTTGACTAAAAAATTAAGGGAAAGAAAAATTAAAATCTGCAAATTGCTTCCTCATTATTCTTTTCATAGTTCAGCACCCAAAATTCAGAATTTTTTTTTCCACAATTAAAAAAGCTACTTGTTCATATAAAGACTGGGAGTGCCAATAAGTGATGAGGATACAAGTTGTGAATTTCAAATTCACATGATTTTTATAACAATTTTAAAATTTTACCAGATTGATACGTTGAGACGGAGCACATCTGATGAACCGATGCTATTGGAATCTCCACAGCAGCGTTAAATTGTTCCTGTCTCTGCTTTGTGAAGCAACCATCGATGTATCGTTTTATGCAATCAACGAAACTCGACCAAGTACTGAAAAAGAAAAAAACAAAGAAAAACGAACAGTAGAGTGCGGTCATTCGATGTAGAAGTGCTTTATAAATTCATCATTATGAATATAGAAAATCCAGCTTGAATTTTACCGGCAAACCATATTGATGTCCCTCATATTATCCGGGAATATAAGATGAGGGTCCTTGAGGAGAGGGTCAGCGAGAGCTATACATTTCTGATGGTCAGAAGGCGAGCAACGCGATGCACGAGCTATACTCGCCTGTCCGGCACTTGCTTCGAATAAACTGCCTATTTAACAAAAAAAAAAAAAATGTCATTCGAATGATGAACAATGTAGACTTTTCGATTAATTATTTTTCATTGCTCACCGATCAATAAAATGCTGGTGCAAAAAGTTGACTGCTTCATTTTATCAAGATGCCCTCTGGACATCAAATTGACGAATCTATGTCTGAAAAAATGTTGTCCTTTGAAAATAACGCCTCAAAGGGATAAATAGGTCGTTTAGAGTCGCAATTGCTGAGCTCTCTGCGTAGAAAAAAAAAATACCGCGAAGGAGCGCGGGGGGGTCTCGTTCGTTCCGGACATTTCCGGACTTGTACAGGAAAGCACAACAAAGACCACACCTGAGTGCACTCAGGGGGCCACTGAACCGTTAATACATTGCGTGAAAACTGGCAGACTCATTATTTGACTTTACATGTGTGTACATGAAAATACGTGTATATATAAATGAATGGAAAATAAAACTTGACTTGTGTGCCTTTTTCAAAGCGGTCACCGATTGAGCAATAATATGAAAAAAATGTACATTGTTAAGGGATCCACGAATCCGCGACCGAGGTCATTCGTGCAAGTTTTTTTTTGTGACGAGATCTATGCGTGTATTTTCTTCGTTTTTTGGAGGAACTTTAAACAAAAACGTGAAGTTAATTGATAATCGATTGACTTTGCTATCTTATAACATATGCAAATAAAATGAATGCAAAATTTATTGCACGCTTTTAATTTTTGGAACGAAAGTTATTTAATTCCTATTTTTTCATTCTTGATTTAATAATTTTTATAAATTTTGAGTACCAATTTTTATTTTTTTATATATTATCAGGATGACAATGTTTTTTTTCTCCAATGCAAGTCGAATACTTGAAATTTATTTTGATTAGTGAAGAAAAAGTTCTCGTATCCACTTCGTGAAAAAAATATATCTCAAAGTTAAAAAAAAAATAAGAAAAGTTGTTTTACATTAAAAATTTTGAATACGAATTTTTTGCATGCTTTCCAAATATCGTTTCACTGTCTTTTCTGACAATTGAAAATAATGAAAGCCAAAATATTGCAAGTTTGATATGTACAATAAGACCGTACAACATTTTTTGTAGAGATGATTGATTTTACGTTAAACAAATTCCGTTGATTTTTGTGTTGAAAATCATCAATCACCAATATAAAAACCCTACAAATTGGACATTTGCACATTGCTTCCTCATCTTTATGCATAGTTTGTTTTGTGCTTTGTTAACTATCGAAAAACTCGAATAATCAATGTGCAAATTTGCCAAATTTTTTCAAATTTACGTCCTACCCAATTCAATAGCAAATAACCTTGATCATTATTTTGAATGTGTACAAAATGTCAGTACAATATCTCGCAAATAACCGAAGTTAGAGTACGCTATTTAAAAAAAAACCAAAATTTGATAAAATTTTAATCATTCCATCAATTTTTGCCGAATTTAATAACGAACAATCTCGATAGCTATATTAGCTCTGCGCAAAGATTCAGTACAATATCTCAAAAATTGCACGACTTATTTACGCTATTTGTCAAAAAATTAAAAATAAAATAAAATTTTAGTCCCTCGATTGATTTTCGCCGAATTCAATAGCGAACAACCTTAATAGCAATACTAGTTCTGTACAAAATTTCAGTGCAATATCTTGAAAATTGTACAAGTTAGAGCGAGCAAAAATATATCTCACCCTCGAAATTCAATCCAGTTTATGAAAAAAAAGTTCAATTGATGAAATTATACCACTTCACTCTCTAATTATATCTCTTTACTCTCTTCAATGAGAATTGAAAAAAATAAGACCAGAATATTGCAAGTTCGTTTCAACAAATCCGTACACTGAGAAAAAAGTTCAGTTAAAACAACTAAATCCATTTAGTTGAAAAAAATTTAGTTGATTCAATGTTAATTTGTTTGAAATAATGAAACTATAATTAATTCAACAAATGGATTTGATTAACCATCAGGTATGAGATGAACGAAATTATTTGGTCAATTTCCAGATACAATTTAGTCTAATTTACACGTTACTGAGTTACTGTACTGAAATATTTCGTTGATTTCTAGTATTTTTTAACTAAATAAATTTAGCTGTAACAAAAAAACAATTTGTATTTTCAATCACACAATTTATTTGGTACAAAGATATTTATTTAATTGAACTGAAACTTTGCCCATTCAAGCAACGATTTAACCAATTTACCTAAAACTTCCACTATATCTTTGTTGAATTACCAAAATGATCTCGTTGAACGTCCGGAAACAAATATTTGGTTGAGTCAAACAAATTTTTGCATTTTCAACAAATTTTTTTTCTCAGTGTACAAAATTATTTGTAGATTTTGTAGATCACTGATTTAACGTTAAATAACTTTTACTAATTTTTGTGTTGAAAGCTGTCAATCGTGACGAGCTAGACCGAGAAATTTTTCGCCGGTTTCGCTTCCTTAACGCTAGAAAACTTGTCATTTAAACACGTAGGCGACTTTCCCTCTCTATACCCAACGTGTCTTTAACTTCTTCACCTATGCATGTCCCGAAAAGAATACGAACTTTTCTCTCATTATTCCACTTGAATCATTGATGACGCTATGAGGAATGTATGTAGGACAATTCGCGGAATGTCACGGTGCGTTACATTGTTGATGGTATGGATCAATCGATATTTTCGGGCCCATGTAATAATAAATGTCCCACGCTTCGTACATCAGTTTGACCCTTCAAACTGCTCGATTTCTTATTGCAACTCTATCCGGTCTATAGCGCCGTTGTTCATCATTTATTCAATCGAACAAAACACCACGAAGTGACAACAAAAGCATTTCACACGTTTTAATGAAAGACCTCTAGAATAAAACTCGAGAAATTTCATCGCAAACGGATTTTCCTATTTTTCACGAGCTACTTTTCCCTTTCGCAAAAGCCTGAAAACTAGCGTTTGAAGTCAAGTTCCACAAAGTTAGTGCTTATATGCATGTGCAGTCAAAGTCCATTTTGCTAAACCCTGCTCGCTGAAACTTGTTAACCGTCGAATAATTAAAAAACTTCTCACATAAAAAATGAAAGCGTGGATAAATTGGTCTTAATCCGTTGGAGTTTTTTTTTTTTTTTAAATTATAATTTTCATTGCTGAGACGCCCCCGCACTTTGGAAAGTTTCAAATTCATGTAAAGCTCAGTGAAGACCTGGAATTAACGTTTATTAAAGAGTGTATGATTATAAATCTATAGACTCACTGAATCACAGGTTTTAAAACTCGATCGTTCTGGAATTTCTCTATCACTCTTTTTTTTTCTCATTTACATCGTTTTCCCAAAGTATCCATCGCTCGTTCGTACCGGAAGTGATTTTCTCGCGATTGAGGCTTTTTTTGTGATCTGATTTTTGAAAGAACAGAAAAAATAATAAGTTCCAGGCAAGCAAGACTTTTTTTTTCTTTAAAGAAACTTGGATCGATGAAAAGAAGAGAACTCACGATTTCACTGATTTCAAGGAGGAGATTAGAGCGAAAAATAGGTAGTCGCGATCCGCGCTTCTCGAACGACGCTGAAGCACTGACCATTGCTGACCATCACAAGCCCGATGACCAAGTCCATGAGCGGGGTGTGCAGGTGGATTTACACGGCGTTTGCTTCACTTTTACACTTTCGTGTTTTACGTCCATTGCTCTTGATTGAAAAGCCCACAACATTTTCTTGCCTTAAAAATTTAAAAAAAATTCAATGTGACCATTAGAATTTTGTCAATTTAACAAATTGAAAAATACCTCAAAGAATCTCTTAGTTCTTCGTTTCAAAAGTCTTTGGTTTTCGATTTATTTCTTTATGTCAGGTTCTCGGTTTCTTTGTGAAGATTTATTTGTTATTTTCTATTTGATATGAATTATTTATCAACAGTGAAGTTTTTGATCATTACACGTAACAAAAATTGTTAAGATTCAAAATTCCCTGGACTTTGAATTTTGAATGCCAAAAATCACAAGCAAATGATGTGTAATTTCATTCCATTTGGTAAAACTTTTGAAACATTATAGATTAGTACAGATTAGTTTGAAACTTTATGAATTAATTTTTTAACTGTTTCAAGAACAAAAGCGCGAAATATGATCTTCAATAAGTAGGTCAAATTTCAAAAACGAATATCAATAAGTTTGGAAGAATTTGACAATATCTCTTATTTATTTGAAACAAAAAAACTAATCGACGAAAAAAGTCCAAGAAATTCTGAGGCATATTTTAGGATGTACCGTACAAGTTCCTAAATTGCAGCTTCAGTGTCATTGATAATTCAATCAGTAATAATTTTTTCGTGAAAGAAAATCCAGATTTTGACGATATATTCACTTACAGTATTTTTCCTCTTAAATATTGAAAATTGTCTACATTTAAAACTTTTCTTCATGTCCTAGATACATTGTAAAAATAAAAAAACTTGGTGTATAGCCACAGAATTATAGTTCTAGGAATGGAAAAACCGCTGTTAAAACGGTGAGAATGTACGTGCCACTGTACATCCCATAAAATAAGCCTGTGAAAAATACCTTCGCGATATCATGCTGTCAATAATATATCATGATCGAGAATGAAAGAAAATAGCCGTCTTTTTGCGGGCATTATTTGTCACAGCTACTTTAGTCGATAGAACGCCTCCCTCCCATTCTTCTTTGCAACCCCCTTAACGCCAGGCCTGACGTGTCGGCTTCAAGGAAAATAGAGGGTTTGTAGTCTGCAATCATCACGCCGCAATCGGTCAACAAAATCAATTTTCAAGCGCATCGAATTTTTAATGAAGAAAAAAGGAGTAAATCATTTCTCTTCTACTCTTCGCGCGAACTTAACCGCAATAATGTACGTCTATTAATTTCTATATAGTGACCTTTCTATACCCCGCTATATATATGGGGCATTCCGAGTGAAATCGTGGAGTAATTTCCCTCGGGTCATCAGATCCTTGCATAACTTTTTTTTCGCATTGATTCCACTTAAAAAACAGCCTAATTTTTTAAAAGATTTTTCTCGCCTCTCCTTCAGGTGGCGCGACGATCATTTTTGTGTAAAAAAGGGATAACTGAAAAAACACCATTTTTAAAATTCTACAATTTTTTCCACGTATTCTGGGTCATAAATAAGTAATATCTATCATGATTAGAAAGTGGGATGCGGTTGCCTCTTATTTTTTTTATAATTTTCTTTTTTTCAGCTTCCAAAATAAAATACAAAAATTAATTCCTGAAAAAATGAAAATGAAACATGTCTTGGAAAATATTGATATTTTACATATTTTCTAAAATACATGAGAAAAAAAATTTATTGAAAAAAAAAAAAAATTTTTCATTCATTTTGAAAAATATGCCAAATATCAAAATTTTGCAAGGTATGTTTTATTTTTTTACTCATGTAAGGGGTATTAGGAATTAATTTTTTTATTTTATTTTTTTACTCATGTAAGAGGTATTAGGAATTAATTTTTTTTTTTTTTTTTTAGAAACTGAAAAAAAGAAAATTGTAAAAAAAAATATGAGGCAGCCCCATCCCACTTTCTAATCATGATAGATATTACTTATTTTTTACCCAAAATCTGTAGAAAAAATTGCAGAATTTTAAAAATGGTGTTTTTTCAGTTATCCCTTTTTTACACAAGAATGATCGTCGCGCCACCTGAAGGAGTAGCGATAAAAATCTTTTTAAAAAATTAGGCTATTTTTTAAGTGGAATCAAAGAAAAAAAAAGTTATGCAGGGATTTGATAACCCGAGGGAAATGACCCCACGATTTCACTTGGAATGCCCCATATACAGTCGACCCTCGCTAACTCGAATCTCAGGGGCAGAGCTAATTTCTTCGAATAAGAGAGTTTTCGAGTTATAGAGGATAACCGAAACAATATTCGACTTATAGAGGCTCGTAAAAATGTTTACATTAAATTACTTCAAAGTAGAACACAGGAATTAAATCAGTCTTCAATCTTTAGTCAACGACATACAACTAGTTCAATTAGTTAATCAGTCTCATCTCAACATGAAACAATCAACTTCGAGTTCGAACATAAAATATTAATCTTCTTTTGACAATCAACATTACTAGTTCAAATATAAAATAATAATCTTTTTTTATCAATCAACTGGACCAGTTCAAACATAAATTAATGACCTTATCTTTTATCAATCAACTTTACCAGTTCAAACACAAAATAATAATCTTTTTTTATCAATCAATCAACTTCTTGACTTGACTCAAATGTCCGGACTTTTTTTTAAAGTTCGCCTTTTTGTCAGGACTTTCCAAATTTCAAAATGGTAACCCTACGTACATGTAAAAAATTTTCCGCACACAAGTGACCATTGCACAAAGCGCTTCGAGTTGTTGAGGTCAGAGTATTGGAACTTCGAGTTATAGAGGTAGCCTTTGATTTATATAGGTCGGGTATTTTTAAACTCGAGTTACAGAGGCAAAATAATGGTTTCTGATGCATTCGGAAAACTTTGAGTTATTCTTTGCTTTTTCTTCGAATTACAGAGGTTTTTGCAAGGAAACAGACTGGATCCCAGAAATATGGAGATTTTCGAGTTATAGGCGTTCGAGTTAGCGAGGTTCGACTGTACATACATTATAAGTGTATAGACTTTTTATGCAGATATTTCTGCCATCCATTCTCTCATCGGCGGTGAATATATTTTTATACCCATAAAAGTATTTATATTTCGTTGGTGACAGCTATCGCCCTGTAAATTGACTAAATGAATGTAAATCGCTGGAATAACGTGTCAGTCCATTCGTTGGCTATTTTTGGAATTGCACACATCCCTCAGCTTTCTGGCATTAAAGTCGCTCAATCGACGTCTGCCAACCCCTTCGTTTCACAGGCCACTTATCGCTCTACATCGTCTCTATAAAACAAAAAGAAATAATATAGTACAACCTAATCGTACAATTTTCCATCATCATCAATCATTTCATTTTTTTTTGTTTTTTCATTATAGCGCGAGATTAATCCACCTTTTTCTCAGTGGAGCGACAATATGTTGGGATTGCGTGGTAGGAAATGCTAATGATTTTGGGAAACGGATTCTGAACGCGATAATTCTGCGGGTGACGCGCGGCCTCGCTCCGTTGATTTTACCATTCAGGATTTTTTTTCTATGAAAAGCGGGACCTCGATGAGCACAGATTTAATTTGAATCGTGCGACAAGCACGCAATTCTGCAACTGTGAAATATTATGTCTTTTGTTGTAGTTGTTAACAATTTTTAGATTTTATAGACGCGATAGAGATTTGTTGCAAAAAAAAGGTTGGTGTTGGAATGGATTCGTGGATAAATGAAGTGGCTACTCCGGAGAATGGAGGACACGGCGCGGGCACTTGGGGCAAATATGCAGAACAAAAGTCCGCATAGCTTTTGAGACGAAGTGTGTTACGTGAGACTATAGTTCGAGCTAAGACGGTCAAAGCAAGGGTCGATAATCTCTAAGCCGTGGGTCAGCTAACGCTTGACACGCAATGGGGTGGCTACCCCCTTATGATAAAACCGTGCTTGGTCAAGCCTTTTACCACAATTTTCTGTCGATCCTTGAGTAAGAAAGAGGCAGAGAAATCGTTAATGAGGGGTTCTTCGACTCGATTCCAATTTAATTCAAGCAATTTATTACCAATGAGAGAATTACGGCTTGATGTAGAGATCTTTAAGGATTGCTTTACGGAATTCTTAAATGATGTACCATGGAAATAAAGTATATGTGACGTATGTAGAAAATATAATATTTCCAAATATTTCAATTTTTGATTAGTTAAATAGAATTTCTTATTTACACCCGTGCTCAAAAATTTGGATACACCTGTCGATATTTCTTGCCGCACTAGAAGTTGCATGACTCCGTCAAAAAAAAAAAGATATTCGAATTTTTTAAAAAGCGTTTCGATGGGAAGGAATTCCGCTTTGTTTCCCTTTTTTGCAATATTTTTTGTTTTTTTTTCGACCCAGCATGCACTTTTGAGCGTGACCATCTTTTGGACTTTTTTTTCGTAATTTTTATCTACGGCACATTTAAGAGGGTTAGCAGACGCTCCATTTTCGTTTAATGAGAATTTTCGTACGATTTTTTCTTGTAAAGTTATTTCACTTTTGCGTAAAAAAGACAAATATCGAAAGATGCAACTTGACTCAAAAACTATAAAGTTTAAGAGAAAATTTCAAGTGTGGAAAAAGTAGCGTAGGTGTATACGGAATCGCCTGGAATTATTTCAGAATTTGCCTATGATTTTTGTTTTACTATTTTCGCTCGAAACTTTGATGATGACGTCCCAGCGAAAAATTGTACCTGATTGAAATTTCCGTACTCCGTGATATAATAAAAATCTGAAAAAATTCAGCAACACGCATGCTATAAACGACAATTATCAATAATAATTATTGATCATTGTTCACCAATAATAAATTAATAATATTGGCAATACCAAATTGTTCAAACGATTTATTAATAACTTTTGGGCAATATTATTATTGATAATTGTTATTTATAGCATGCCAAATGTTGCTGAATTTTTTCTGAGAGTGAAAAATTATTTCAAGTGCATCCAAAGAGAACTTAAAATATCCTTTTCATACATGAACTTTTAAAAAATTAGATACGTGAAATATGTTTTTGCATGGATTTGATTTTCATAGTGTGATCATTTATTATTGCTTCCACTATAATTGCCGTGATTCCAATTAATCAATTAAATTTTGGGAGGTTAAATCATTAATTTTTCCTGCGTGATCGAAAAGATAGTGAAATGATTTTATCAATAGGGGAAAAATTTGACCTCATTTTTCTAAGCCCTCTAGTCTTCAAAAAATCGGAACGCTCCACTCTACGTTTTTCCGAGATCCCAATAAATGGAAAAAAAATTGGCGTGAACTCGCGAAACACCCTCAATTTTCTCGGCAATTTTCGCGACTTTCGGTAGGCAAATACAGTTAGAATCTATAATAGGTGAACGAGTATGCGAACTGGGTTAGACTGACTATAGCCAAAAAAAATTATGCAAAACTGATTTCACTTAACACAATTTTCAGGAAGTGTCTGTATGGAAAATATACATTACCAATATATGTTGTAATATCATTGACATAGATTTTTAGGCCCCATATATATTCAACATATATTACAAAATATATATCAAGGTCCCAAATTTTGAAACAAAAAATCAACATATTTGATATTTATTCTCTTTACACGTGGCCTATATTTTAGTAGTATGCAGAGAGAGGGTTGAAGGGGTGTAAAAGCAGAGGAATTTAATTTACTGATCGACAAGATACGTTGCCTGAAAAAAGCGGGGATCATTGTTGAATATTGGGGTCACTCCTGTATCGTAATTACAGGGTAAGTTACATGAGAAAACTCTATAAGCACCATTTTTATTTCTTTAGAGAAAAAATACTAAAGGTTTAAGCGTGATAATTCAATCGCTGGCATATCCGTTCATTACTTTATAGATTTAAAATTGTAAATTAATTAATTCATTTACGGGAATCGTTAATTGTTTAAAGTTGATTTTCGACGATTTCCAAGAAGATATGGAGCATTTCAGGTCAAATCATGTGGTCATCGGCCTGACCCCCTCGAATTTAGTTACACATTTTTTTTTGGGCCAAAAAAACGGTTATTTTTTTCAGATATATATCACTTGCTTTACTCCATAAAATAATTTTTTTTCCAGAATTGTCCAGTAAAAATGAATTTGGACCAGTTTTAAAATTCTGAAATTTTTTGCATAAATTCTATAACTAAAAACCAGTATTTTCATAATAGTTCGAGAGTGAGCCAGGAATAATTTATATATTTTTTTTAATTTATGAAAAAAAATTTGTTTACAAATTTTGTAAATTAAAGATTTCAATGATGGTTCCCTGTAGGAAAAAAAGAGAAAAATAAATCATCTTTTGATAAAAACATTTTTTTCCAATATTTTGATAAAAGTTTTTTTGTAATAGTTGAATAAAGTTTTTATATTGTTGTGGTGCTCCGTCCGAAAAGTAATACTCTTTTTCAATGCCATAATTGATCGATTTTATGAAATCTATTATCAAAATATAGGTAATCTATTATCGAAATAGAATAGAAGAAAATATATCATCAAAATATAGGAAACAAATTTTTGTTACCAAGATAGGATTTTTTTTCCCTATAAGGAACCATCATTAAAATATTTTATTTTCAAAATTTGTAAACAAAATGTTTTTTTTTAATTTAAAAAAAATATATAAATTATTCTCGGCCCACTCTCAAACTATAATGAAAATAATTGTTTTTAGTTATAGATTTTATGAAAAAAATTTCAGAATTTTAACTCTGGTCCAAATTTATTTTTACTCAAAAGTTATGGAACAAAAAATTATTTTATAGGGTGATAAAAATCTGAAGATATTAATCTCTTTTTTTTGGACGAAAATATGCCAAAAAAAAATCTGTCAACTGAATCCGAGAGGAGTTAGGCCGACGCCCACGTGAGTTGACCTGGAACGCCCCATATACATCAGAAGAACTAAAACCTATCTCATTCTATTATTTTAATTGACTACCATAAAGCCTAACCGTATCAAATAAAACAAAAATAACAGTTTTTCCATCGTCGTACTTTATCATAAAGAGAACTATGGAAAAATGTGAGTATATAAATATGAATATGAATGTCAAATTCTAATTCTTGATAAAGGATAAAAATAAAGGGCGTTATTCTCCAGTGTTCTTGAAAAAAAATGCCAAATTTCTCAAAAACTCATTAATGACTTGACATCTAGATGCAAAAATATCGAAGAAAAAAAGAATTTTTAAATAAACAAAAGTAGAGGATCACACAAACAGCTTCTTCTTCAAATTTTGATGTCTTAAACAAAGACACTACCAGGATTTTTGACCGAGATGATGAATATTGGACAAACGTTTGAATAATACCTTAAATATCGAAGGATCATTCAACCGGACGAATTCCAAAGTGCTCGTGGAGGACGAATTTCGTCGCAGGTCTTTTAGATGATTGCACCAAATTTATGATTTTTTTTTGTAATTTTATTTTTAGTACATAACGTCCGTTTATTCGTTTTCCTCGGATCGTACCCGAGCGTTGGCGTTTGTTACTCTTATGGACAGTTGTTGCGCCCTTTCCACGATAGCCTTCCGTTTTTTGCTGCTGACGGCATGAGCGATTTCCGCGCAAAATTTGCGGTTCTGCATCATAAGAACCTCAAGTTCCTTGACATTATGGACAAGGACCTTGAGAAATCCAGTCGGTAGCATATGGCGAGTTTTCTTGTTGCTACCGTATCCGATATTGGGCATCAGATACTGCCCCTTAAAACGCCTGCGGACGCGATTGTCGATACCCTTAGGTTTACGCCAGTTGCGCTGGAGAATTAACGAGAAAAAGAATTCCAGATTAATGAAAATTTTCGTTCAGAGGGCAAATAAAACCTCACTCTTAAAAGAGGCACTCAAATGCCGCTTTTTCCATCTTTCTTTCAGAAGTGTGATTTCTTAATCGAAAAGAAACCAAGCATATGAAAATTAAATTAGTATTGGACTGGAAAATTAATAAATTTTTCAGAAAAAATGTATCAAAAGTTTTGAGATTCGAATGTCGATATCAATCCTCTTGTTATCATAAACTTCTCTGTAAAATTACTCAGTTCATTCTAATAGACAAAACATATGAGGCATTCCACGTCAAGTCAGCCACCCTATTTTTTTAAATCGCCAAAAATCGCATACCAATTTTTAGAAAGTAGTTCTAACTATCAAGAAAATTTGTGATTTTTTTCAGATTTTTAAATTACATTTTTTAGCTGGAAAAAAATACAAAAAATTGGTTTGTCCTATTTTGTAACGCGAAAATTATTCATCGTACGAAAAAAAAAACGTAGAACATAAAATTTAGGATTTTCAACGTGCTTTTCACTGAATTTTTTTACAAACTCCTCCGAAAGCTCTATATGCCATTTTCAGAGCAAATAATGTTTTAATATTTTTTTTCTCAGAATTGACATCTTTGATTCGTCTGTAGTTTCAACAGTTTTTTACTTGATACATGTACAGACTATAAAAAAATTGGCGCAGTGGGGAATCCATTATTTTAAATGCATTTTTATTGACACAATCTATCATTATAGAGTGATTTAACGAAATAGCGTAGATATTGATATTTTATCATTATTAATCGTAGACAGGGAAAAAGTAATAAAATAATCTTGTTTTGATAGTGCGAAGATTCCAGGAACAAAGCAGTATCATTGCTTCATTCCCCAAAATCATGCCCAGATCGAACTAAAAAAGTACTCATTGGCCACAGAAACATCAGTGCATTCAAAGAGGGTAAATTAATTCTTTTTTGCAATCGAGAGACGTGAGTTGCCTTTTACTTTAATTTGAATAGACTTTATCGGTGTACATGGGTCCATTGATAAAGTTTATTCAAATGTACAAAAAGATATTTAAAAAAATAAAAATGAAAAAAGTTTAAAAAATTGAAAAAGTACACAAAATAAACAAAAATGCAGGCTTTAGAAAATATCTATAGATATTCTCAACCCTGTTAATGCACAGAGAAATTTGTGTATTCTTTTGGTATAAAAAACGAATGGGAAGGAATGGATTCTCCACTGAGACAATTTTTTTATAGTCTGTAAAAATATCAAGTAAAAAACTGTTAAAATTACAAACAAATCAAAGATGTCAATTTTGAGAAAAAAAATATGAAAACATTATTTGCTCCAAAAATTGCATAGAGCTTTCGGAGGAGTTCGTAAAAAATTTCAGTGTAATCTACGTTGAAAATTCTAAATTTCATGTTGGACTTTTTTTTTGTACGATGAATAATTTTTGAGTTACAAAGTGGAACAAGAAATTTTTTTGTATTTTTCTCTGGCTAAAATATGTAATATAAAAATCTGAAAAAAATCACGAAATTTCTTGACAGTTAGAACTACTTTATAAAAATTTGTATGCGATTTTTGGTGATTTCAAAAAATGGGGTGGCCGACTTGACGCGGAATGCCTCATATCTATAGTTTCTCGAAGTTTTTTACTTCGTTTGATTCTCAATCAAGAGAGTAGTTTCAAAATAAGCTTCCACTCGTTAGGAACATAATTTAGTTTTTCTTGGGTATTGATGGTCTCCGATCATTAATGGAGATTTCAAGAACGTTTAAACAGTGTTAAATTAGGATAAATGAATTCATGAAAAAAAAACTTTTTGTTGCAGACTGTCATTAATATTCACAAAATTTCAGCCGATTTACTTGACAGAATGGCAAAGACTATCTCAATGCAAAATATAGCAGTAATAATATGAAGAACAGCACGAATATAATATTAGTGAGGTTATGTTTCTCAGTTTACCTTGAGTTTGTCATATCGATCGCTCTGATGTCTAATAAACTTTTTTGTTCTCTTTTTGACAATTGTCGGTCTATAAACCGGACGGATCGACATCGTTGAAGAATTGCTGTGAACAAGAGAAAACAAAATTATTAAAATCACTTTATGCGGAGACATGTTTAACCTACAAAATCACCGTGACAAACTCGTCACTGAAAACACTGCTAATCCAATTTATTTCATGGAACAAACGAAAAATATTCTTTCTCGACAATTCCGCGATTCATTCTTTATCGATTACAACACTGATTGCATTCAAGAAAGTGAGGATCTCGTGATAAATATTGGATTATCGAAATGTGAACGTACCTCAACGTACGAAAGACCGTGGAAAAAGATTATCGGATACCCGACACAAACTATATAACGTGCAATGAGAACAGCAAAATGGTTGAAAATTTTCATAACGCGTGTAGATAAAGTTAGAATTCGACGTTACCGACTGTAGATGACACTCCGCAGCTCAAAATTTTGAATACGCGTGAGCGAAGATTATCGATGGTTTGCAATTTCTTTTCTGCCTCAATATATTTCATTCATACAACAATTATACATTCTGTCCTGTTCTGCTCACATCTTTTTTATAATTCCATCGGTCCACCGAGGACAATCTTGAGAATGTGCGAAATTTGTTTGCCCTCGATTGAGAAACAGCCAGTGATGTGAAGCTGTAACGTGACCGTCGTGTGACCGTCACGTGACCGTAACAGAACCGTCACATGACGGATGCAAAAATGACAAAAATGACTGACCGCCCGATATCATATTTGCGCATGCGCACACACTGCAAACACCGCCGCCATCCGGAAGAAAATAAAAATAATAATACGACGTTTATAATTTAAAAAATATTAAAAATTCCTGTCTTCCTTGATTCCAATGTTCTTAATATTGTAATTCCCAATTTACTCAAACAATCACGATGAAAATAATTAATTTTACAATTATCATGAAATCTAAAAGTGTTGTGACCGAAAAAAATGACCGAAGAAATCGTGACGGTCATTTTCCATCTAGATAGAAGTCCCTGTCAGGCTTGTCTTGTCAGATGACGAAAGTAAAAATGACCGTCATTTTCACGTAAAAAATTATGTAAAACGAAAATGACGTCACGTGACGGTCACGTGACGGTCAGGTGACGCGTGACTGACGCGAACTCAAAATGACGGTCATTTTGCATCACTGTAACTGTAACGTGACCGTCGTGTGACCGTCGCGTGACCGTAACAGAACCGTCACATGACGGATGCAAAAATGACGAAAATGACTGACCGCCCGATATCATATTTGCGCATGCGCACACACTGCAAACACCGCCGCCATTCGGAAGAAAATAAAAATAATAATACGACGTTTATAATTTAAAAAATATTAAAAATTCCTGTCTTCCTTTATTCCAATGTTCTTAATATTGTAATTCCCAATTTACTCAAACAATCACGATGAAAATAATTAATTTTCCAATTATCATGAAATCTAAAAGTGTTGTGACCGAAAAAAATTACCGAAAAAATCGTGACGGTCATTTTCCATCTAGATAGAAGTCCCTGTTAGGCTTGTCTTGTCAGATGACGAAAGTAAAAATGACCGTCATTTTCACGTAGAAAATTATGTAAAACGAAAATGACGTCACGTGACGGTCACGTGACGGTCAGGTGACGCGTGACTGACGCGAACTCAAAATGACGGTCATTTTGCATCACTGTTTCGGCCGTGGCATTTAGGCGCGCGAAATTCAAATTGACCAATGGGTACGCCAGATTATGCAGCGCTCAAGCGCAGTGCGCCCGTGTCAGAATTCACCCTAAGCTTCCAAAATGAATGCAGGGTAAGTATCTTATGTATATAGTTATTGTATGACTGACCGAAAGATCAAATTCGCATCAGTAAATACACGCATACATGTAATCATTTTCAATTTTCGTTATCGCGCGAAGGGGAGGGGCGGGAGGGCCGAAAAATATCTCTCGTCTCGTACTCTCGTGTAGTCGTGTTCGTGTGTTCAGTCGATGAGTGCCGGTCAGAGTGTCATCGCGAAATAAACCGAATGGAACGGAAGATGGAAGTGCAACAACAGATTGTCGAGCTGAGAGAGAAATTCTTCAAGAAACTTTTGGATGAGATTATCTCCGACGAACGTGAGCAATTCGCACGAATTTTCTTTTTTTTTTTTATTAATTCTAATTTTTTGACCATCGATGAGAGTTAATTTTGTCCCGGTACAATGAATTCCGGGAATTATATCAGCCTTCAGAAATTATATCAGGTGATTTAAAGATTCAATAGTTACGAGTTCAAAGGTCAACACATTAAATATTCAAATGATCAATTGTCCTTGATCGGTGTACTTTTACCATTGAACAGATTGACATCTAAAACGATAATAATCTTTTGTCAATGATATCACCAATCTGTCAACAGAGAGCGATTATACAAATGGACTCTTGTCGGGGCGGTCAAGGGGGATTTTAACCTTTCGTGGTCGTACGGGGTGAAAATGACCCCACACTACTTTTCTTTTTTCCGCATTTTTTTGAATATATAGTCATTTGATTTTTAATAAACTAATTTTTAATCCATCAACTAGAAGGTTCGAAGGATGTTCTGTAATTTTTTGAGATTTTTCCGACCGATAGTTTGGTAACGATATTAAAAAATGGACAAATGTGTTTTTTTTTATTTTCCTTAAATTTCTCATGTCAGGTGGTTTTCATCCTGACGATATATCGAGGATAAGGACAAAGGACGAGTGGTTAAAAAAATTTTTGGAACACACCGAGAACAATGTTCAGGAAGCGTTGAATATGCTTTGGACCAGCTGCGAATGGAGGAGGAAAGTCGGTGCCAATGGTAATGAAAAAAAAAAAACGCATGTCCATAGGTCAATTGGGTCCAGTCCCATTTGCATTTATTCTTACGTCATTTAGCAACAGCGGAGCTCGGAGTATAGTTTTTTTTCCATCAATTACAGATATCAGAGAAGAAAATGTCAAGAGGGAGTATTTGGAAGATGGCGTATTCTTTGGGTATGGAAAGGACAAGGATGGCAAGACTCTGTTCATAATAAAATCCAAACTTCATACAAAGGGAGCGAGAGATTTTCCGGAACTTCAGAGATGCATTATATACTGGTTCGAGAGGTTGTACAGGTGAGATCAACATCGGGGACGATGAATGTGTGTTTTACACTATTTTCCAAGAATGCTGCGAGCTTCCAGAGACTTGATGTTTTGGAATTAAATATTGCTTCCTCATAGAGGAAGCTTTGTTTTTGTGAACAATTTTTTATTCGAGATTTTAATGTCAGTATGTTCAAAATGTCCTAAAACATCGAGAAAGCATATTTTAAAAAAATGTCCGGATGTATGTATGTATGTATGTATCGCAGGTATGTATGTATGTATGTTTGTGTGTGTGTGTGTGTGTCGCTGCCTCGAAAAATTCGAACATCTATATCTCAAGCCCACATTGGTACAGCGAGCCGAAATTTTGCCCATAAGCTGAGCTCTAAAGCCCCTTTGTTTGTTATGAATTTTGCAAAAATTCATTAACGTGTGCGAATTTTATGCGACTTTTAAATTTTCCAAAAAAGGGCATGGTTGCTCTAGCGCTCGCAAATTTTGCGATATCGAGTTAAAAAATATTATACAGATAGTTTGAGTGTTGAAGATTATTGCTATTGAATTTCGCAAAAATCGCTCAAGAGGTTCGTGATTTATAAAATTTTGAATTTTATGCAAAAAGCGCGTGATCGCTCTAGCTTGCACATATTTCGTGATACCACGCTCAAAATTTTTATAATGGTAGTTTAATGAAAGAAGTTACTTGGTATTCAATTTTGCAAAAATCGCTTGAGCCGTAAAATTATTATGCGATGTTGAAATTTTCAAAGAAAAAGCTCGATCACTCTAGCGTCCGCAAATTTTGCGATATCAGGTTAAAAAAAAATTATACCTATAGTTTGAGTGAAAAATATTGTTGCTATTGAATTTCGCGAAAATTGCTCAAGGGGTTCGTGATTTATAAAATTGTTAATTTTTTGGGAAAGCGCGGGATCGCTCTAGCTTGCACATATTTCGTTATATCAGGCTCAAAATTTCTATAATGGTAGTTTAATGGAAAAAGTTACTTGGTATTCAATTTTGCAAAAATTGCTTGAACCGTGCAAATTTTATGCAATTTTGAAATTTTCAAAAAAAAAAGCTTGATCGGAAATTGTACGATACAAAGCTGCCGTTTTATTACTCCGATAACTAAAGGTAGTAAAAAATCTTGCAAATCGGAAATTTGCACATCGTTTCCAGAGTATTTTTCCGTATTTACAAAGCTTCCTGTATGAGGAAGCCAAAACTGTGACAGCTAACATTTACTAAAATTTGCTAACGTTTCCTCATAGAGGAGGTTTTGGGAATACGAAAAAATATTGAGGAAGCGATGTGCAAATTTCCGATTTGCAAGTTTTTTTTTTCTTACAGAGAAGGAAACGGAAATCAAATATCACTTTTCTTCGATATGGTGGATGCCGGTCTGTCCAATATGGACATGGATCTCACCAAATATCTCATAGGCCTCTTCAAAGATTGTTATCCAAATTTTTTGAATTACATTATAATACTGGAGATGCCGTGGGTTTTGAATGCGGCATTCAAGATTATCAAGTCGTGGCTCCCGGCCAAAGCTATTCCAAAAATTAAATTCGTCAGTAAAGCGACACTCAAGGATTACGTCGATCCGAGCGAAGCTCTGAAATGTTGGGGCGGCACGAACGATTATACGTTCACATTTGTGCCGGAAGTACGAACCGGAATGTCACCGATAAACGGTCAACCTGAGAACAAGAAAGTACACTTCGAAAATTCGCCATTGTCGGAGGAGCCACCGGGCAGTTTTGGCGATGAAAATAACGAGGAATCGCGTGAGTAACGATAAAAAATCTGTCTGACAATGTAAAATTTTATACAACTTTATGTATGTCCATATATACTACCGGCAAAAAGTTTCCAGACAAAACTTCCAAAAGTTCTTTAACGGTTTTTTATGCCATTTCGCCGGAAGTCAACGCAAACTAATTTAACAAACGGCATTTTAAAGGGGAAGAATTCAGCTTCATTTCCTGTTTTTTAAATTATTTTTACAACTTTTTTTTAGATATGGACTCTATTTTGAAAACAACTGTTTTTCGCTTTTTTTTCCTTCAGGTGCACCCATTTTCTAGAGGAAATTTTTTAAATACATTTTTACGATTGGATTTATAAAGGGGAAAGTTGGAGCTTTAATTTCCTCTTTTTAAAAATTTTGAGCGATTTTTTTTTGCAGTTATTTTTTTTTTTTTTTTGTAAAAAAGAGGAAATTTGAAAAATCCCGTATAACACGAAAACAAAGAGGATTCATGATAAACTTCAGGAGAGCAAAAAGTCACGTCAGTTTTCGTTGAGTTCAGAGGGATTTTTTCAGATTTTTTTTTCCACAATTTTTTTTTTCATTTTCTGGGTCGGAGCTCAGGTCATTCAATTACCATAAATCGAGAAATATGGGATTATTGATAAAATTTGAAGAGGAGAAAATACTTTGCTTTACCATTTTCAACACATTCGAATTTTTTTTCACATTTTTTTCCCAAATTTTCTACTACTTTCGGTCGGAAAAAAAAAAATTCTGAAAAAAAATCTGTAAAATCCTCTGAACTCAACAAAAACAGACGCAACTTTTTGCTATCTTGAAGTTTTTCATGAGTTCTCATGATGTTGAAGTTTGCATCGTTGAAACGCAACGAAAATCAGTTTTCTTTTTCGTTTAAAGTATTGTTTACATGTTTTTTTGTCTGTTTAGAACTCTAAATCGTTAATAGAGACCCCAAAAAATATTGAAACCATTTTCCACATTGAAAATACATCCTTAAGGGTTGTTAATTGAAAACAAAACCTATTGTCGTTGCACTTCAACGTTGCAAAGTTGAACATCATGAGTTCTCTTCCTTTTCGTGGTATACGGGATTTTTCAAATTTCCTATTTTTTCACAAAAAACAGAATAACTTTGGAAAAAGAAATCGCTCAAATTTAAAAAAAAAAAGCAAATTGAAGCTCACATTTTCCCCTTTATGAATCCAATCGGAAAAATGTATTTAAAAAATTTCCTCTAGAAGATGAGTGCACCTGAAGAGAGGGGAAAAAGGGCGAAAAACATTTGCTTTCAAAATAGAGTCCAAATCTAAAAAAAAAAAATTGTAAAAATAATTTAAAAAACAGGAAATGAAGCCGAATTCTTCTCCTTTAAAATGCCCTTTGTTAAATTAGTTTACGTTGACTTCCGGCGAAATGGCATAAAAAAACGTTCCAGACCTTTTTTTAAGTTTTGTCCGGAAACTTTTCGCCGGTATTGTATATGATTCCAAATTGCACTTTGTTTTTTTTTTTCATTTTGTTGCTGAAATCTAAAATCGAGGAATAATTAAAAGTCACTATAAACAACGAACTTAAAAAATGAAGTGCATTTCCAAAGCATCTTCATATACACATATCAATTATTTTGTACAATTCTATCTATATTTTCTTTTCAGTATTATCAATATCGCCCGATATAATATCGATGGTTAAAGTCGGAACGGAAGTTGTCGGTACTATAACGCTGAAGAATTCAACGTCGGACAAGCATTTGTCGTACAAAGTAATGCAAAAAAAAAAAAAAATTACACGACCATACCTTGTTTCGCACGGCGAACTCACGACTACTCGAACGATATTTCAGATAAAAACGACGGCACCGGAGACATTTCGTGTACGTCGGAGTACGGGAACTTTGACGCCCGGTCAGATGGTAAACGTAACGGTCACTCTACTGCCTGGTTTCAATTTACGTACATTGTTGCACAACAAATTTCTCATCATGTGCGTTCCGATGAAAGATCCTCAAATGAGCGCCGAGGAATTAGCCGAATTTTGGAAGGTAATTCATCCGATTAATCGAAAATCAATTCGATCGAGCCCGAATTAAAAATAATCATCAGGAAATGAGTAAAGTGTTGGTTTGGATATGCGGCCGTGTAGAGAATTAGTGAAGGGAGGAATCGGCTGCGATTCGGCCAGTGGTTCCAAATAAAATTGGACAATTTTTGTATAACGTTCCGATCCTTATTCGGCTCCTCTTCAGATTTATTATTTCTAAAAATTACATTCATCTTAGTCTTATTTTGTATAATAGATTTTGATATGTTTTGACATGGTTTACATTATAAGTTTATGTGTTGTGTGTCATGACTGACCTGAATTTGTATGGGTCATTTTTGATCATTTGATGAATCTTGGATGATATTCATTATGAATTTATTGTATCAAGACGGGTCGTTTTTTTGCGATTTTTGATGTCTGCGAGAGAGAGGGTTTTGGTATTTTAATGCTTAGTTAATGTTCTTTGTGAGAAGGTGTGTGTATGTTATTTACCTATGATTTTCGTATTTGATATTTTCCAAGATTCATTTTTGATCAAAATTAACAATTTTCATTACATGATGTTGTTAAACGGTCAAGATGTTTCGAGAGCTTAGTAGCAGTAGTAGACTGAGTATTAGAGACGAGTAAGGAGGTTGGGGCAGTGGGATCGAGTATTTGTTACGGTTGAGGAAGTTGCTGTTAATTATTTTTACATGCCGGACGAATTGTGGTAACTAGTCTTGAACCGGTTTTGAATTGATAACTGTTAGATTTGGTAATGAGTTTTAAACCGATGGCTGGCAATTTAAGGTTTTTCAGTTATTATTCAAAGTTTTGTTAAATTATTGAATTATATATGCTGCTTAGTTTGTCGATGTCGGTTCTAAAATTTGAATTTAAAATGAGTAAAATTTGAATTTAAATTTGCAGACCGGTGGAAAGGACGCGGAACAGCATCGCATATGGTGTCGCGATGGAATGACGGAAACGAAGTCCGTTCTATCGTCCTCCAGCACCGGAAACGATCGTACGCTCGATACTTTTTACTCAAAGATAAGTCACTTGGAGGAATGTCACAGTAAGCTTCACAAGGATCTGGCGACGATGAAAAATTTGCTTCTTGCCTCTATCGTACTGACCGTTATTGCCGCCATCACGATTGTTTACATACTGAAATCCGACATTCGAGATTTCGCTGAGGAACAAAGTTGCCACATTCATCGAGGATAGCATAGGGCCACTTGCGGATGCTAGTCTTTGTCAAGGTGGTAGGATGTTGAATTATTGTCATTATTATAATATTATTTTCGTTCAAGACCCAGTGAAAAAGGTATCTTCATGCAGGGGATGATGAGTATAGAGTGCTATGTGGAATATATTTTTTTTTTGCCCCATTCCATGTAAATAATATCCTCGAGTTCCTCATTAATTTCTCTTTTTTTTTCGTGAGCTGTACAACGGGTTATTTTTCACAATTTTTATCCATGTTTTTGTACTCTTCGTAAATTCATAACTCATACAGAGAAACTAACTGAATGAACGGAAAAAAAATTTTGCAAAGGACGAAACTATCATTGTTTCTCCATCGAGATACGATTGTTGAGTGAAAACATGCGAATCACACAACCCGCTTGAAAATATTTTTGTAAGCTTTTTATATGTATCTCGGATACTAATTACATGATACTGTATACTGTTACCCAAAATTGAACATTACTTGCACAATATGAGTTTTGTGAGTGAACGTCTTCATTATATTTCAAAGTGCCTGTTTAAAGGGTGTGCTTGATTTTTCGCAAAAAAAAAAAAAGAGAAATATTCATGCGAAAAAGGAAAAAGACGCTTCTACCTTATCTCAAAGGCAACTGTGAAAAAAAAGTTAACAGAGCGATGATGTAATCACCGGTCTTTTCGTATATATTCAACTATCTAATATACTAAAAATTCCAAAATCGAGAATATCTCCCTGTTATAAGATCCTATAATGAAGAAATGAAAAAAAAATGCACATATTGAATATATATTTTATAATCCAAATTATTTATAATTCGTTAATATGCCCCTGGCCTATGCGAGGACCTAATAACAATACTGGATGTGCGCAATTTGATTTTATTATATTATTGTGTTATTGTCGACAACAAACGAAAAATCTATATAGAGACTAATGGAGCATTAATAAATAATTTTGAAAAACCGTTTAATTAATCATTAATCAGTAGCGAAACACGATAACGCATTTTACAACATATCCTGTAAAATATCTTTGGCATATCCGAGGATATTTTATGGATATTCAAGGTTTTTTATTAAAAAATTGCAAATTCATTGAAACATATTCAATGGCAATCTATAAATATGTTAGTTTAAAATTCTTCATATGTATTTCAAGTTTTTATTTTTTATTTTCATGCACAGCCAATTTATTTCGATTCTTGTTTAATTTCAAACAAAGTCAGAGACTCGATCGTTCATCAAGAAACGAGGCTTTAAGATTTTACAGGAATATTTCTAGGATAAAAGATAGGATATTTTCAGGATATTCGAGTTTTACATATTTCCAGGACTCAGAACCTTGTGCAATGTCGGAAAAACAAAGTCCAGTCATTATATACATTTCAAAACAAAAATGAACACAAAAAGCTGGTTTTTGGATATTGTGTGTGTGGAGAGAGGGGGGGGGGGGGCTTAGAAAAGCTTAACTTCAAATTTTCGACCAAGGTTGCCATCTTGAAAAAGGGGTACATTTTTATTTTTTTGTGATGACTCTGCTCCGGCATGATACACAAATTTTGATAATATACTTTTTTGTTGCATTGTTTATGTTCTACAATTTAGGTCATAAGCATTTTTTTGTTGTTTTTTGCTTTTCTCTCTATTCTCGTAAAACATATCGAAAATATGTCTATGATCAAACTTGTGGAGTATACTGATACAATGTGCTTTTTTTGTTTTTTTTTTCGGGCAAAAATTACGATTTTGAGCGCCCCGTAAAATTGGCAAGTCCACGCGAAGATTCGATTTCAGAGCTCGGGCGGTTGTGTAAATATGTTTCGACCAAAATAATTAAGAATTAAAACAAGCAACGAAAAAGTATATCATCGCAATTTTCGTATCATGACGGAGACCTGAGTTATCGCAAAAAAAAAACGAAAATTTACCGCTTTTTCAAGATGGCGGCGAGAGCATGTGGGAAATCTTGGTCGAAAATTTGAAGTTAAGCTTTTCTAAGCCCCCCCCCCCAACCAATATCCAAAAATCAGCTTTTTGCATTCATTTTTATTTCTTTGCCTTTTTTCCGGATATGTATCAATAGTATAATGACTGGAGAAACTCTCATGAGGGAATGAATTTCCTCCCCATCGGCGAGGAAAAGAGTGGGGAGAAACAGATGCTAAACATGAAAGACGGCTCAACGCAGCAAGGGTCGAATTTCGTTAAGTTCTCCCTCTCCTCCGCGAGCAAAAGATGAGTCGTGTTCATCGTCGCCAACGATTTCCCGCCCTTTTCTCGAGAGAGCCGCGTCATTTCCCCCCACCCCGCGCGCAGTAGCGGAGGCAAGAAGCGTCCTCTGCGATCGGTGCGCGCTCCTTTCCCGAAACGACGAAAAATTTCTTTACTGCGCGAGCAGCGCATAGTTGTTTTTTTTGTTATCGACAAGTGTAATCGCGTTTCATAATCATGAATATAGCGATTGGATGAAAATCCGCTGTACGAGCAACGAATTAGTGAAATTCTAAAAACGAGATTTCAATCGTTGGATGCAAGAGAGAAAAACCTAGCGCATCACAAAACACGGTGCAAATTAAGCCTGAAAGACGCTTCTTGCCTCTCGCAGTGCGCAACGGTGGATGCGCAGTATTTTGAACTTTCCGTGCAGTTCGATCGCGGCCATATTGGATAAGTGGGGAACGGGGGGGGAAAGCTTCTCTCTCTCTCTCTCTCTCTCTCTTGTGTGCCTGTGGCCTGCTCTTACACAACGCCCTCACACGAATAAACGAGAGAGGTAAGAGATATTATAATCACCCGATTTTGAGCGAAAATTGCGACGCGTTGAGGAAAAAACGAGGCAAAAAAAACAAAAAGGAAGGCTCGGGTATACCCTTGAGATTTCTCGGTGTAGTCCCGCAAGGATCCGCGTCCGAGTCTCTTGCGATAATACCGATAACGTGGCGGGTTCAGAGAGGTTCGAGGTGAGTCCGTTAATGCGCGTGTAGAAACGTCGAAGCTCGTTCAGCAGCGCGAGAATAAAATGTACGGGAAAGGATAGAAACGCTACGGTACGGAGTACGTCGTCGGCCCGTCCCGTTTTCCGCCTTTCGTTCCACCATATTGATGACAGCGCCGACAGTGATAATTTTGTGAAATTTTTGTCGTTAATGCCCCCTGTGTCCTGAAATCGAAAGCAAACCGCGTTGTCTTAAAAGCTTCCCGACAGAATGCGCGGTTCCTGGAGGGCGCCTCCTCGGTGAGGAGGAAAAAAAATTGAAAAATAAAGTCAGACGCGTTACCCGGGAGCGCCGTCCTGGAGTTCATCGTCGTGCCCCTCCGAGACGGATCCTCGGGTTTCCTTTACGGGGCACCAAACCACTATTTTTTTCCCCCCTCTTCGCAATGGCGTCATCAATCCGCCAAAAGCTAAAATTCCCTCGTCTCAACTCGCAGAGTCAATACAAATCAACCTGGAGCAGCTCCACTCGCGCTTTTTAGAGGATCCGAGCCCTATTTTTCATTCTCAATCTCATTTGCCCTCGCGAAATGATCGTCGCTTCACTGTCGTCTATCGCGAAAATTTTCCTCAATTTTTTATCGATTTTGTTTTATCGTGACCCTGGATTATGTGTGTAACCTGCACATCCACAATCGTGTTTTTCCACGTCGCACGGTACGCGCCGTAGATTTTTTTTAGCCAATATTATTGGAGTGAGCTGAAAAGTCGGATGCAATTTTGGAGCGCTGCACCTCTTTATTTTATCCTGAGTTCGTCGTTGCTTATGGCTCATGCTCGTGTTACAGGCGTAAGAATTTTGGAGCGGCGCGGCAGTTTCGTTTAATGATTTCACCATGTCGGCCAACGTAGCTACGATTAAACTGGAGGAGGGTCAGGAATCTGTGACGGAGATACAGACCTATCTCGAGACCTTTAACAAAGAGATAGAAGGCGGTCAAGGGGAACAATTGCAGCATGTACAATGTAAGTGTACGTAATTTTTTTACGACAATTCAGGTCGGCTAAACCTTGCCGCTGAATCATTTTGAAAGAAGAGTTTTGAGAATTTTTATTTCCCCAGTTTTAATGTTTTTGCGTTTGTAGAAATTTCTTGTCCAGTTCTGTAAATCTCAAGACACCAAAAGTTTGACGATTTAGTGCTGTTACATTTTGCTGGATTATCTCAATCTCGTTTGTTTCAAAAAATTTGTTTTGGTTGTCTTAATCTTGGAATTTCTTTCAATCATGCTTTACATTAATTTATTGCTGTTACATTTTGCTGGATTATTTCAATCTCGTTTGTTTCAAAAAATTTGTTTATGTTATCTTAATCTTGGAATTTCAATCATGCTTCACATTAATTTATCGCTGTTAGATTTTGCTGGATTATTTCAATCCCGTTGGTTTTAAAAAATATGTTTTTGTTGTTTTAATCTTGTAATTTCTTTGAATCATCCTTTACATTGATTATCCTTGGATTGATAGATGCGATTATTTTTGGATTTGGAGAATGATTTTTTTTCGTGCTTCCTGAAGTCAACAATGACTGAAATGTTATCAGATTTTTCTGCCAGTATTCATTGAAAATTTTTTCTCTTCCACTGAATGAAAACACCGATATTTGAGAAGTTAGAAGTAATCTCGATATAAAAAATTGCATATGTTTCTATCAGAATTTATTAAATGAAATTCATTTATGATGTTTGTATTTCAAAACATGTTTGTATTTCAAAAAATGTTGACTTATTTTTATGAATACATTCCACTGATTTCAGTAGGTTTTTAAGTTTGCAGTATTTTCATATGGTAGTAAAAAAGAATGGAAAGTAATTTCATATTTAATATATTCGAACATATAGCGGCAAGAATTTCTACATCGTTTGTATATTCGCAATCCACATTTGTCTATCCAAAGTAGTGATAGAAAAAAAAAGACAATTCTTTTTCAATCGATCATTTGAAAGAGTCTCTAATAATTGATGCGCTCCCTGATGATAGTGCAACAAGTGGAAGGTCTCTCGGGCGGCGAGGAAGGAGGAACGTACTTTGTGGATCAGTCCGGTCAGTATTATTATCAGGCTAGCGGCGACGATGCTCCCGTAATGACCCAAGTACAGATACAGGAAATAGACGATACGGATGCTGCTGACGGCGAAGCGTCGGAGGAACAGTATCATGAAATCGAGGAATTGGACACTGTCGACGGTGACGAAGATGTTCGTATAATTCCCATTATTAATTTAAGATTGATACGTATTAGACTGATTCAAAAAAAGCGACTATTTTTTGTTTTTCGAAATAACATACTAAATACTTTTGGGGAGGTGAAAAAAGATGCCTGTTAGAAGCAGAGCTCTCAATATAAATATTTAGATATGTTGCATCGCAAATTTCTATTTTCCCATTTAAGGTTGTTTAGAAGCTATGAAACCTTTGAATGTTTTGTTCGATAAATAGCTTCTTAATCGTAGTGAAATTTTTGAACGACCTCCTGAATACTTCATGTAAGAACATACCAAATTTTCATAATTCTATCATCATTACTTCAACCTCCTTAAGGGTTAAAATGAAAAATGATGAGAAAATTCTGAAAATTTGGTATGTTTTTGCATGAGGTATTTAAGAGGTCGTGTAAAAATTTCACGAAGATCAGGAAGCTCATTATTAAGAAATTATCGTTTTGTTAAAAACAATTTTTTAAACAAATAAAATAAATATTTATCAATAAACTTCGTTTTCTTTCCGTTGCTTTCGGTATATTGTGGATATTAAAAAATCGAGAGGTCAAAAAAAAAAACTTATCGCAAAGTTATATCAGTTTCCATAAGACTACATTTAATTTTATTTAATTTGTTAATCTTAATTATTCGATAACGAGCTTCCAAATCGTCGTAAAATTTTTACACGATCTCTTAAATACTTCATTGAAAAACATACCAAATTTTCAGAATTTTCTCATTAAATGTGATTTGCTTCTAAACAACCTTAAATAACACAGAAAAAATATGTACTTTGCCATTTTATACTTCGGCTTCAAGTCAATGTACCGTATCGAACGATACGTATTCTCGTCAAGAATTGAACGCTCTGCAAAAAAGGTCTCTTATGATTTTTCGATAAACTCGCTCCTTTCAAAGTTATTCACGGTCTAATATATATGGGGCATTCCATGTCAAATGGACCACTTTTGAACCCAACCCCTTTAGATTTGGCTGAAATTTTTTGTTCCTTTTCTACCCCATTAAAAACATTTTTCAGGAAATTTTCAATTTTTTTTTAACCAACCCAAAAAAAGTTATGAATTTTAAAAAAAAAAAAGGCTTTTGTTTTTTCAAAAAGTTATAACTTTTTTCAAAATTGACTAATCTGGACGGTTTTTTTTTCAAATTTTTCGTCTTTGAATGTATTTTCCGAAAAAAATACAAAATTTTTTTAAGATATTAAAATTTATGAAATTTTTCACTTTTTCGAGGAAAATCATCGTTTTCTTGGAAATGCAATTTTTGATTTTATTTATGTTTTAATTTAAAAAAAACTTTGATCAATTCCGGAAAGATTGCCGCCCGAACTAGAGTGGGTGGAATTTTCCTTCTGTTTTTTTTTATCGATTGGAAAAAAAAAATTCGCAGCTGGGTAATTTCTTTAAAAATTAGGTAATTTATGTTAATGCAATTGAAACTTTTGTTTCAAGAAAGATTTTACGATTCTTAGTAACAAGTTTCAACATTTTGCTGGAAACTAAAAAAAAAGTGAAATTTACTCTCAATTTAACTTTAACCTTGAATAACTTTTGAAGGAGTGAGTTTATCGAAAAATCATGATCTTTTTTGTAGAGCGTTTAATTCTTTTTTTGTAGATTTACTGTGTTATTTACTGGGTTATTTACATTGCATTACATTACATTTACATTGGTTATTTAAATGGGAAATACAAATTTGCGATGAGACATATCTAAGTATTTATATTCAGAACATTGCTTTTAACAGGCATCTTTTTCACCTCCTCGAAAGTATTTAATATGTTATTAAGAAAAACAAAAAAAAGTTCCTTCTTTTGAATCCGTCTAATACGTATTCTTCATTTTAAGGGCATGAAACTAACTTGGACGATAACAAACTATGGTTTCTTATTTTCGTATTTAAAAAAAAATTTATTTTTTTTACTATCCGGGACTAGCTTTTCAATTTTGACCAACATGAAACATGAAACATCACCAACATCAAACATGACCAACGTTCAAAATCGATTTATCCTTTTATTTCAAATTCAGGGTCACAGCCCGAAGAACAATCGAGTTGTGCTGAATTCGGGTGACGCTTATCAGACGGTAACTATAGTTCCTTCTGACACGAATCCTGGTGAGGTCAGTTACGTGTTGATCGTGCAACAGCCGGATGGAAAGGAAGGTCGCGGTGACAATGGCGATGGTGGCGACGGTGAAGACGCGGAGGGTGATCAGGATTTGACCGTTTACGATTTCGAGGATAACGAGGATAATGCAACGGAATACGAGGCCGAGGACGATAAAACTAAGATCATAAAATTTTTGCCGAAAAAATCGCAAACCGTGACCCAAGCGCACATGTGCAATTATTGCAACTACACGAGTCCGAAGAGATACTTATTGTCCCGTCATATGAAATCACACTCTGAGGAGAGACCGCACAAATGCAGCGTTTGCGAGAGAGGATTCAAGACATTGGCGTCATTGCAGAATCACGTTAACACTCATACCGGCACGAAACCTCATCATTGTAAATTTTGCGAAAGCGCGTTCACGACATCGGGCGAACTCGTCCGACACGTTCGTTACAGGCATACCCACGAAAAACCGCACAAGTGTCACGAGTGCGATTACGCGTCGGTCGAATTGTCGAAATTGAAACGACACATCAGATGTCACACGGGTGAACGTCCTTATCAGGTAAATTCGAATAAAAATTTGTCCGCGAGTCGTTTCAGTCTTCCCGGTTGAAGAAGCTGCGCTTGGGGAAATTTTAATTTGATATTTTTATGCCAGTATGTGTAAAATCTTTGGAAATGTCGAGAAATTATATTCGGAAAACGGTTTATTTTTTGGTAAAAATGGTGCAAGTGTTTTGACTCATTTAATTTTCATAATGCACTGAAATCTTTTATAGAGGCGATCAAGATTGTTCGCTATTGAATTTGGCAAACGTCTATTAAAGGGTTTGGAGTTTATTAGATTTTAAATTTAAAAAATGCAACAGATTCGGACAATTTTCAAGATGATGAACTGAAATTCGTGATTCAAATGCTTTTCTTGATTCGGTCTCTCTTTTTTTTTTCCAGTGCCCGCATTGTACGTACGCAAGTCCTGATACCTTCAAACTGAAGCGGCACTTGCGCATTCACACTGGAGAAAAACCATACGAGTGTGACATTTGCAATGCACGTTTCACACAATCGAACAGTTTGAAGGCTCACAAGCTCGTTCACAATGGTGAGTAAATGAAACGAGAGGAATGTGATTACCATGATATTTAGAATGACGAATGTGAAAGATGTTTGCTTGGATTCACTCGCAGTTGGGGACAAGCCGGTATTTCAGTGCGAATTATGCCCGACAACTTGCGGAAGGAAAACCGATCTCAGGATTCACGTGCAGAAACTTCACACGTCCGACAAGCCTCTAAAGTGCAAACGATGTGGCAAGACATTCCCAGACAGGTTACTAACATTGATTCAATATCACAAAGTAGAATAAAACATAAACAATAGACTGATTAAAAAAAAGCGACTATTTTTTGTTTTTCGAAATAACATATTAAATACTTTCGGGGAGGTGAAAAATGATGCCTGTTAAAAGCAGGCCTCTCAATATAAATATTTAGATATGTCTCATCGCAAATTCCTATTTCCCATTATAATAACAGGAAAAAAAAATTCCAACTTTGAAATTTTATATCTCGGCTTCATGGCAATGTACCAAAATGAATGACATATTCTTGTAGAGAATTGAACGCTCTACAAAAAAGATCTATGATTTTTCGATAAACTCACTCCTTCAAAAGTTATTCAAGGTTAAAGTTAAATTTAGAGTAAATTTTACTTTTTTTTTTAGTTTCCAGCAAAATGTTGAAACTTATTACTAAATATCGTAAAATCTTTCTTGTGACAAAAGTTTAAATTGCATTACCATAAATTACCTAATTTTGAAAGAAATAACCAACAGTTCACCCATGTTCACAGTCTAATATACATATGGGGCGTTCCATCCTAAATCGGACAATTTGAAAAACTTTTTTTTAATTTCCTCAAATTTTTTATATTTATTAGTACCCATCAAAAGACCCTTGTTGGTGAATTTTGAGATTTTTTTGATTACCCGTTCAAAAGATATTAAATTAACAAAAAAACCGCTCTTTTTTCGGTATTTTGGTCATAAGTTCTTTAATAATGGTCCAAATTAAAAGTTTTTTTTTTAATATTTTGGTTTTTTTATGGCCATTTCAGAAAAAATACGACAAAAATATTCGATATTTTGAATGAGTTTTTTGAGTTTTAACTTTAAATCGCGTTTTTAAAAGTGAGTGTATATTTTGATTTTTTTTTTAATTTTTGTTTTAAACATCTATCTATTCAACAACTTTTAAGACTAGTTCGATCGTGGGATTTCCATAAATACTATTTTTTTTCGATTTTTTAAAACTAAATTTTTTTTTCGTATTTAAAAAGTTTTATAAAAAAGTGTCAAAATAAATTGTAAATAATGAAAAAAAAATACTATACTACTTACCGAAAATTGATATTCATAATAATTGATAGAAAAAACAAATTTTTTATTTTCAAAAATTGAAAAAAGTAGTAGTTATAGAAATCCCACGATCGGACTAGTCTTAAAAGTTGTTGAATAGATAAATGTTTAAAACAAAAAATAAAAAAAAATCGAAATATACACCCACTTTTAGAAACACGATTTAAAGTTTAAAACTCAAAGAACTCATTTAAAAACACGTCGAATATCTTTGTTGTATATTTTTCTTAAAAGGCCATCAAAAAAACAAAATTTCACAAAATAAACTTTTAATTTGGACTATTATTAAAGAAGTTATGACCAAAATACCGAAAAAGAGCGGTTTTTTGGTCTTTTGAACGAGTAATAAAAAAAATCTCAAAATTTACCAGCAAGGGTCTTTTGATGGGTACTAAAAAATATAAAAAATTTGAGGACGTAACAAAAAAAAGTTTTTCAAACTGTCTGATTTGGGATGGAATGCACCATATATATTAGACCGTGAATAACTTTTGAAGGAGTGAGTTTATCGAAAAATCATAAGAGACCTTTTTTGCAGAGAGTTCAATTCTCTACAAAAATACGTATCGTTCGATTCGGTACATTGACTTGAAGCCGGGATACAAAATCTCAAAGTTGGACAATTTTTTGTCCTGTGTCATTTAAATGGGAAATAGAAATTTGGGATGAGACATATCCAAATATTTATATTGAGAGCTCTGCTTTTAACAGGCATGTTTTTTCACCTATATGTTATTTCGAAAAAACAAAAAATAGTCGTTTTTTTTTTAATCAGTCCAATATACAACTTATTTGTCTCAGTCATTTTTTAATATTATCAATTCGGAGCATCATGAATCAAGAATTTTCTTGATTATGAATGAATGCATTTTTTTAAAATTGATTTTTTTCGACCAATCTCCAGGTACAGTTACAAGCTTCACAGCAAGACGCACGAGGGTGAAAAATGTTACAAGTGCGATCTGTGCCCGTACGCTTCGATATCGGCCCGTCATCTCGAGAGTCACATGCTCATACACACCGATCAAAAACCATACCAGTGCGATCACTGTTATCAGTCTTTCAGGCAGAAACAACTGTTGAAAAGACACTGCAATCTCTATCACAATCCAACTTACGTACCACCACCGCCACAAGAGAAGACGCATCAGTGTCCCGAGTGCGAGAGAGCATTCAGGCATAAGGGAAATCTCATACGACACATGGCTGTGCATGATCCGGAATCGTCGTTGCTGGAGAAACAGCAAGCTCTCAAGATGGGCCGACAAAAGAAAATTCAGATTATCGACGGTCAGAGAGTCGAGGTCATGACTGGTGAGTAATGGAAAAAAAGAAAAGAAAAATTCCTCTACAAACTCTCACTTTTAAATTATTCTCGAATCGCGTGACAACGCTTTTTCAATTCAGATATCTATGGTGTATTCCGGATTGATTTTCATAATTTTTGTTCCATTCAAGTATTATTTTTCGAGTCAATTGCCAGAGGATCTTTCTTCTAATTATTTGCAATGTAAAAAAATGTTGTGAAATCAGAGTTGGGCATCATCAATCAGATTTTCAATTAAATTACATATTTAATTACATGGCATTTTGAGAGCCATGTAATTGAAATGGATTCAATTGTTAATTATTTCGGTCATCGATCACCGAATGCATTTTAATTACGTGTAATTCAGAAGCATATCATACGATTACTCGTAATTGATGCTAGAAGTAATGCAATTACTTGTAATTGACGCTCAAAGTAATTCAATTACCTATAATAGATGCTCGAAAAACTTGTTGTATTTAAAAATACAGAAGCGCTTCAAACATTTCAACGTTACACTCTGAGGATGGTTTACTATGACACGTTAGAATTTTAAAACCAATTTAATTTTGCAAAATAATTGGCCATTTATTTTTCCATGTACTTCACTAAATTACTTTAGTTGTTATGATTTTTCAAGTATTTCTAAAACAAACATCCTTTTGGTGCTTCATGCATAAAGGTAGAATCATGAGCTACTGGTTGAAAAAATTATGAGGACGCAAAAGCATTAATTAAAAATGGCATCGGTGCAGTAATCAAGTAATGATTCCTTTAACTTTATTTACGTGCTCTTGACGATCTCGCCTAACATAGAAGTTTTTTTTTTAATTTGCATAACCTAAAGCTGTCACTTCATTATTTCCAATGAATAATACGCATGTTTCGACTCATTTTTCTTGGTTACATTTTAGGTAATTATTTTGTGGTTGATCCGAGCGCCTCAAGCGTTTCTCATAAAATTGCATACAAAAATCATTATCCTTCAAGCTATATGTGTAAAACACATTAACCCAATGTTGCAACATTCGGTATATATATATAAACACAGTGTATATAAATACTGGTATTGGAATATTTTTGAGCACAAACGTTTAGGAAGTTATTGAAACCCAAAAATATTCCAATTCACGTAATTCAATTCTCGTAATTTAAATACAATATCGTCAATTAGTTACTACGGTAAAATGGAATTACATTTGTATAATTAAATTACATGGATGTAATTAAATTATATTGAACAACGATTTTTTCGGGCATCATTTCGATTTTGATGCTAATTATATCTCACACTGTAATGGAATTCTATACTAAATACAATGCTGAAGTTAATGACTATCAAAGTTCGAATTCCATTACAATGCTCAAAATCAGAGCTGGGTAGTACTTGAAAGTACTCGGTACTTGCAAGTACTTGAAGTACATTACTTGCAAGTACAAAGTACTTCAAGTATTGTACTTACATTTTTCAAGTACTTCCTGTACTTAAAAAATTTCAAGTACTTTTTTCAAGTACAAGTATCAAGTACTTTTGAATGTGTCTTGCTGATGTTTGCAAAGCCGTTGAATATGGGTCATTCCATGTCAAATCGACCAATACTTGGAATCGACCCCTTTCAATTTCGATGAAATTTGGTCAGAAATTTTCTTTTATCATAAAACGAAGTTCTAACAAAGGAAAAAAATTAATTTTTTTTTCGAAAATTCAAAATTTCATAATTTTTTCAAGTTTATTTTCCAAATATAGCGAAAACTATTATAGTTATGAAAAAATCGTTCCGGGTTTGTCTTAAAGAGTATACTTGGAGCTACAAAAAAAAAATGCCGAAAAAAAATTTTGAAAAATGGATAAATTGAGAGAATTTTGAATTTTAAAAAATCGTAAAAATCCAAGTTGCTCATTAGAATTTTGATTCAATTTTTTAAATATAATACCTTGTACTAATTTTAAAAGATCCTAAAATTTTCAGAGACGTGGTTTTTGTTTTTAAAAAAAAACGAATTTTTGAATTTTCGTGTAAATGAAATTCGTGTAAATCTACGATGAACATTACATTTTTCGTTAAATTTTTTTTATCTAATACCTTGGATTGATCTTGAAAGGTCCTGAAAGTTTCAGGATGGTGTTGTTTGTTTCAAAAATTGAAAAAATCCTGAAATTTCCAAGACGGTGTTTTTTCTTGTTTTAAAAATATAATTTTTCGAATTTTGGTAAAGAAAAAAATTTTTTTTTTACAAAACTTTTTAATAAATTGCAAAATTTGTTAATAACGAAAACTTCTGACCAAATTTTATCGAAATTGAAAGTGATCGATTCCAACTCTTGGTCGATTTGACACGGAATGACCTAAGTACCAGAATTTGCGAGACGTACCCGAAAACTTAAAAAGTACTTGATACTTGGTACTTGATTTTTTTCAAGTAGCAAGTACTTTGTACTTCAAGTAATAAGTACTTTGTACTTCAAGTAACAAGTACTTTGCACTTCAAGTAACAAGTACTTTGTACTTCAAGTAACAAGTACTTTGTACGTCAAGTAACAAGTACTTTGTACGTCAAGTAACAAGTACTTTGTACTTCAAGTAACAAGTACTTTGTACTTCAAGTAACAAGTATTTTGTACTTCAAGTACCGCCGGTACTTGATACTTCAAGTAATAAGTACTTTGTACTTCAAGTAACAAGTACTTTGCACTTCAAGTAACAAGTACTTTGTACTTCAAGTAACAAGTACTTTGTACGTCAAGTAACAAGTACTTTGTACGTCAATTAACAAGTACTTTGTACTTTAAGTAACCAGTACTCTGTACTTCAAGTAACAAGTATTTTGTACTTCAAGTACCACCGGTACTTGATACTTCAAGTACCTACGTTGTACTTGTACTTGATATTTGAAGTACTTTCAAGTACTTTGTCCAACTCTGCTCAAAATATTTTATCATCGATTAATTTTAATTACAAATTTGCCCAAACCTGTGTAAAATTAGCATAAAAACCGGTAGTGGTTATTGTTAGATGAGGAACTATTTCGTACATTATTCAACAGACGAAAAATTTTAATTTCATAATTTCCAGCAATGCATTTTTCATTCTTGAGTTGAGCATTTACTACCATTGACAAGATGCAAAATATGAAAAATATTTACGAGATCAAGTATAAGAGAATCCTAGAAATCGTTTTCAATCCATCGACGATAAAATTAAAGAAAAAAAAACATTGCCAGAGAACCGAAGGATGCTTACGATATGATTAAAATCATTGACTAATTTCCACGTGCTTGCATTGTGTGTGTGACGAGCAGGTGATATAGTTTCTAAACTTGAAGGTTACGACGACGATGAGGAAGAGGACGAAGACGATATGATGGCGGTTGAGGGAAGCGACGGTCAGCAGTACGTCGTTTTAGAGGTCATACAGCTTGCCGATAATCAGTCAACCGATCAGGTAATAATTATCAACCTAAAAAAAACTTGACATCAGTGACCGGCAGTATCGATTTTTTCGTCAACGATATTGATGTTACTAATCATTTTTTCTAAAAATTAATAATTAGTAAAAAAATATTACTAATTTTTCATAAAGATTCGTAATTAGCGGAAAAATATACTAATTTTTCTAAAAAATTAGTAGTTAGTAAGAAAATACTTCCAATTTTTCCAAAAAAACTAGTAATTAGTGACAAAATATTTCTAATTTTTCCAAAAAAATTTGTAATTAGCGAAAAAATATTACTAATTACTTTAAAAAAAACAGTAATTTGTAGAAAAGTATTGTGTATTTTTACGTACTTGTGTGTACGGATTGAGTCATGGTTATAAGCTCAAACAACTCTATTCAAAAAGTTGTTTTATTTTTTATAATAACTAGATGTTTTGAATATTTCAAACATTAGTATTTATTGTATCGAATGTCATATGATATCACATAAGTTATTATTAATACGAATATTTAATCAGTACCTATTAAAAAATACATTAGTAATTTTTATTTTATTCATTACTTTTTCCAAAATTAATACAACATTCCTTCACAAATTATTGATTTTTTTGGTTATTTAGCAATATCTTTCTCGTTAATTACTAATTCTTGGAAAAAATCGTTACTCATTTTTTGGAAAAATTAGAAATGTTATGTTACCAATTACTTATTTGTTAGGAAAATTAGTAATATTTTTTAGAAAAATTAGGAATATTTTTTTGCTAATCACTAGTTTTTTAATAAAAATTATAAATGTGTTCCCGCTAATCACTGATGTTACAAAAAATTACTAATATTCCTTTGCTAATTATTAATTTTTCGAAAAAATTGGATAATAAAAATAGATTTTTTTTTGCCGAACACTGCTTGACATAAACCATAATCGAAGAATAATAACTTTCACATCAACGAAGATCGACAAATCGAAAAAAAATAATGAAAAAAATGTAAAATTACGATTCTTGATCAACGGTTAATTTGATATTTTTGAAAGATGTCCGTTGTTGCGAACGAGGACGGTGACCTGATGATGCAAGATCCTCTTAGCCAAGAGAGCGGAATCGTCGTAACGTCTGTTCGCAACGGCAACGAGGAAGAAGAGGAGGAAGAGGAGGACGAAGAGGACGAGGAGGATGAAGAGGAGGAGGACGAAATAGTGATGGAAGAATTAAAGAGCGAACCCAATCCCCGACAATCGTCGAAAACTTCGCGTCAAACAGCTCGAGCTGATCCGGTACTTCGCAAAGAGATGGAGACCTGTTTCGGTTTCGACGACGTAAGTTCTATCCTGATTCCCTGTTTTTTTTTGTTCTCAAGAAAAACTCTGAAATTGACGGTATTATTTTTTTCCCCCTATTTCCAGGACGAGGAGGAGGACGACGGAAACGGCGGCGATATACGCCTGCTGCAAACAATTTCGTAATGACAAAACAAAAAAATGGACAAGGAGGTGTACGTACCTACTTAATAGTCAAATATTTTTCTCCTCGAGCAGTATCGATAACAAGTGGAAGAAAAAAAAACAAAAACAAAACAGGAAGAAAAAGAAACAAAACGGAGGAGTATGATAATTACTTTTGGAGAAGAGACTGTGGGAAAGCGGTGTACATTAGAAACATTATAATAATTTATGATTATAAATGTAGCCTCATGGTATCGTAGAGTTAAAGGGGGGGGGGGGGGGGTATGAAAGAGCGAGGAAGAGAGCCAGAGAGAAATCGTACACGAGAGCAAGATTTTCGCAACGATTAATTTGATTTTACGTCGCACAGTTTTAACATTTTTTTTGTCTGCTTATGAATTCCGATCGACGTTCGCTGTTCGTACAGTTTCGCATATACGAAATCCGCAACGCGACACAGCATAATACAATTGGTTCTTTTTTCATAACAAAACAAAAAAAAAGCGAAGAAAATGTCTGTTTAAAATTCTAACAAAGGTGGTCTCGGGGATTCGTACGGATTCTGTGCGTGTGTGTGCGCGCGCGTGTGCGCGTGTGTGTATGTGTGTGTGTGTGTGTGTGTCTTACTCGCACGCGATAACGGTGCGATAAATTTCAAGAATGGGCGGATCGAATCGACTCCGTAATCCCGTTATTTAAGCGTAGGAAACTTTAATTTGTGTGTTCCAATCGCAATATCACAAGTACGAGGACGATGTGAGGCTGCCATGTATATAAAAAGAAGAAGAGGACGAAAAACAAAAAGAAACGCTTTTCATTATTCTGTATTTCGTACGACATAGATATAGGTCTCGAGATTAAGTTTAGCAGTGTAGAATTATAGCAAGGAGCGTCTTTTATCCCTCGGTGGATCTGCTCGCACCGGAAGTTTCATAGATATACTTCCGGTTCGAGCAAATCTTTATTTTTCTTTTCTTTTTCTTTTTTACAACGTTACTGATATCGAGGTATATCGGCGGGAATGACGACAATATGACGATGGTTCGTCGTGGTGATTGAAAAAAAAAAGAAAAAAGAAAACAAAAGTAAAACGGCAAAAAAAGAAGGGAAGAGCACGGATTTTCGCAAATCCGTTGTAAGAATATTTCGCGGTAATATTTGTTTTTTCTTCTTATTCGAGCGAGACAGGGAGAACTTACACGACGTGGCACGATACATTTTTTTTTTTTTTTACGAGAGATGTACGCAATTGTTTATTGTCAAATGAAATATAAATTATTCTCAGCAAAGTTTGAATATCCGAAAGTGTTTCACCTCGTTATGCCCGAGAATATTTTCCTCGTTCTTTCTTTTTAATTTGTGAAGGAAAAAGCATTCAAAGATTTTTATTTTTTTTTAATAACTCGCAGACAAAATGTCGTTGGCTATGCGCATAATGCGCATATTTAGCACAATGCGAGTGCAGCAATTTTTCTTTCGCCGCGTCGTGAGTTCGTTTTATTCGATTTAATTAATAAATTGAAATAAACAACTAAATAAAAAACGGGGCAAAATTGAGACGCGCATCGATTGTCGATAGATAGGTCGAATATTTTTGTTGAATTTCGATTAAGGGAGCACGTTCCCATAGTGCGAGAATTGTAAATGAAGCATAGGAAAAAAAAAATGACGAATCACCTGTGTAAATTTTTTTTTTTTACATAACAATTGTACAATTGTAATTTAGTAATTGAGTCGTCACCGTATGCCGTCAAATCTTGTGCACTTTCTTACATTATTCCAAAGAAAAAGCAGTGTAGCATTTTTCTCTAAAAATAATAAACGTTGAAAGAAAGAAAAAAAAACAGCCCGTCGAGAGATAAAAATAAATCGTTGGTAAATGTTTCTTGGGAGTCCTAAAAAGGCTTTATTTTCAACTTTTTTTAGTCGCTCTCCCCATCGAACCTCTTTTATTCACTGGTCTACCGGCGAACGTTAAGGTGATCGACTGTTATGCGAATAGGATAAATTTTAGCGAGCTAAATGCAAATACAAGAAATGCGCGCGAGCGAGCGAGAGAGAGAGAGAGAGAGAGAGAGAGAGAGAGAGATGGAGTTTACTTTCACCCTCGAGTTTATTACAAGCCGCGCCCACAGGCGGTAAAACCCCCTCGTGTAATGTATATATATGGTCGTCAACCCCGTTTGCAGTAGGTAACAAAAACGATAGTATAGGGGCTTTTTTCCCTTTTTCCACTCTCTCGGTCTAGCGCCGATAAAGCATTCTCTATTTTTATATGAAGCTCTCTCCAACGATTCAGTTATTTTTTCGCCTATTTATTTCCCATCAGTTTGAAAATGCTTTCTCTTTTAGTATCCGCAAAAATAAAAAAAAGGTAAATTTCACACCTATGCAAATTTGTGTATTTTATGAATGTTTGCAAATTTTCTGGTAATTGTGGCAAAGTAATGTGCAATTTTTAAAATTTTTATATTTATTTACAAATGAATTGACGGGAATTCAGGTCTTTAAATTCTGCTTTCTTTTGGCGAGAGCTCAATTTTCCCAGTTATAGTGAATCAAAGAAAATGAGTGAAAATATTGGATAATGAAAATCATGCAAATTAGAATTTTGCCAATAGCTTCCTCATCAAAGAAGCTTCTGAGCAATTTTTTACTTACCACAATTTTTTGATTATTTAATACAATTTCTATTCTTTCAAAATGATATAATCTCAGCGATTCTTTTAAGGTACTAGTCTACTTTAGAAGGCCAAAAAAAGCAAATTTTTAAGACATTTTGCCTCAGCTACTTTATTAGATATGACTATAAAACTGTTATTACGACATTGGTTATTACAACATATTAGGGTGGCCCTTATTTGGGGGTCGGAAAAATATTGAGCGTGCTGCCCCCTCAATCTGTTCCAAATTGAACAAAAAAAATTCAAACCAAGTTTCAAGCGTTTCGGCCAATAAGGGCCAATAATTTTTTTTTTCACAGGACATGTATGAGGGGGAAAGTCGTAACAAAGTTTTCCTTTTAACTTCCGGTTTGGTAGGAAAAGTAATATTTTGAAATTCCCTTAATAAAAATCAATTGAGAGTACTTTAGAAGGCCAAAAAAAGCAAATTAAATTTTTTTTTCTGAGCTCCTTTATCAGATTTGACTATAAAACTGTTTTTACAACATTGTTTCATACTTCGATAGTACAAAACTAAAATGTATTTTTTATTTCCGTTCTTTCATTAATTTATAGAAAGCCTTAAAGTCGAAAAATTTAATGTCAGGATTGACAAGTCTGAATTACAAAAATAAAAAAGCATTTTAAAGAGGAAGGTTTCTTACACAACAATTAACCACCGTTAATGAGAGAATGATTTTGAAAAAATGGCGGTTGTTTGAAATGAAAATAAAAATTTAATTTTTTACTATTTATTTCAAACATCCACCATTTTTTTTTTAAATCGATTTTTCATTATCGGTGGTTAATTGTTGTGTAAAAAAGCTTTCTCTTTAAAATTCTCTTTTATTTTTTTGTTTCAAACTTGCCAATCCTGAGATTAACTGTCGTCATGGGAATCGAAATGAAAAATAAATGTTTGTTTTGTACTTTCGAAGAATGAAACAATGTTGTAATAACAGTTTTATACTCATATCTGATTAAGGAACTGAGAACAAAAATTTTAAAATTTGCTGTTTTTTGGCCTTCTAAAGTAGACTACTTTAGAAGGCCACTTTACTACTTTCATGATAATTGTGAACAATAATTTAAATGGACAGCACATAAAGAATCCTTTGAAATACAAAATGAGAATAACTGATATCAAAGAAAAATAGAATAAAAAAAATTATCAAGCAAAAAATTGCCATATAACTCCAGCAAATGAATAGCTAAGACTGCTTCTATACCAACATTTCTATACCAACAGTCTTGTTTTTTAATTCCCCTATGAAAAAATTCGAATTCGCTAAATTTTTTTTTTTTAATTTCCAACATATCTTGGAAATCGAATCCCATCAGCAATTTTTTCTAAATACAATCCCAACTTGCAGACTATAAGTGCAGAAAGAATTTTGAGTTTAATCGTTTAATGGCTGCAAAATTCGGAAAGCCAGAGCGAAGAACCTTTTTTTTCAAAATTGACACACAAACATTTTGAATGTAAAAAACAAATGAAAAACAAAATTCGACAAAAACAGAGTTTCCTTTATGAGAAAGAAAAATGATATAATTTACAAACACAAAACTTGTAATATGGTGGAAAAAAAAATATCGCGGAATGCTTTTTATAAAATTGAAAGCAAAAGGAGAGGGGGTTCGATTGGCGAGCCACCGATAGACTTTGCGGAGGCACATCCATTATATTTGCGAATGGGGTAGATTGAAGCTTGTCTAATTGATTGTAAAAGGGGGGCGGATGGACACAATCCACCCTTTGCGCGAAATGAGCGCGGGCACTTATCGCCACATCGTCGGACCTACGAATGGCAGATGGAAAGGAGGAAGTGAATGGACGAGAAAAAAAAAATAATCCAAGACTCATCGAGGGATGAAATCGAAAAGTTTCTCCTGTGTGTGCGTGGAAAGTGAAGAGAGTGTGGGACGATCGAAGCACGAGGCCGGAACGAGTTTTGGCTCTCGCCTTCCTCATTACCTCATTTTTTATTCATCCGTTGTCCCGGCTGCTTCTTCGTGCTGTAATAACGTCCCTCTCACGTAATTCCTATCCCTCGTTGCCTCGCTATCCTGTAAAAGGAACATCGGATGCGTTGAAATGGGATTTCCGTGGCAAAGTTTTTTTTCGCAGCAAATTTACATCTCTACCGGCAATTTCTTTACTTGAATTTACATTGTCCAAAATTCTAACGTATAAAAACTTTCCTACAAACGGGAAAATTGAAAAAATTCCTTCAATTCCTCCTTAAATTAATTTTTACCAATTCTTTATCTTCAATATACTGAAAAAACTGATGCGAGATGTTTTAACCATATTTGCTAACAAATGATTCTGCATCTACAAACTCTCATACGAAAACCTAAACCTTAAATAACAATTCGTCCTGCTAAGTTATTTGTAAAAATTATTTATGGGTTTGAAAAACCTAATAATCTCCTTTCGATTACGTTTGACCAATTAAGGAGGAAAACCACTGTAAAAATTAGGAAAATCTTTTTCGTACATTTTTCGAAAGTTGTCAAATTTTATATTTTTATATTTTTATATTTTAATTTTTAAAAATATGTAGGTAAATTTTTATGTTGAAATTGTGAAAATTGACAGAGTTAGTTAGTTAGTTTTCTTTTTTTTCAAAATAACTTTCCTGGATCTTGTCCCAGCGATTACTCGAAAACTTATGAGCCGATTTTCAATTTCTTTGTTCTTTTAAATATTTGTAATTTGCAATGGTTAAATCTGTACATAGCCGATTTGAAAAAAATCGATATTTAATATTTTTTTAACTCGCTGGAATAAAAAAGGGCCTTAACGATGGGAAAAATGTCAATACGTCGCAATTTTCTAAATAGTCAAGGAAAAAAAATGCCTAGGCATAACGATAGTGATACTTGAATAGATATTAATTTTTAAAATTTATTAATAAATTTATCAATAAATTTTTAAAAAATTTTAAAATAGCTATAACTTCATTAATTATTGAAATTAAAAAATTTCCATTCGAGTATATATTCTTGAAGGTTTAAACTTTAAGATAATGTAAACAAAAATTGATTTTTTCAAAATTCTAGACCAGAATACTCGCTTAAAGTCACCTGGCGAATCAAACTAAAGTGAAGCAGATATATGTGTATGGGGCATTCCACAACGATTTGACCTGGGTCTGACCCTTCACCTTTCCGATTTTATCCGCTATTTTTTTATGATTTTGTAGTATCTCTGAGAATCACTCAGGATTTTTTAAAGATTTTTTTGGAACGATTTGACTTGACTATAATTTTATAAACAAATTATTTTTAGCCCAAATTGAAAAATCTGATCGAAGTCACAAAAATCACTTTTTTTTATATGAACAATTTCAAGCGCTGAGCCAAAGTATGCAGGGATTTTTCTGTTTATAAAAAGTCCTTTCGAAAAAAAAATGTAAAATAAAAAAAAATCACTTTTCTTATATGAAAAATTTCAAGCGTTGAGCCAAAGTGGGGAGGGGTTTTTTTTCTGTTTATAAAAAGCCTTTTCGAAAAAAATGAAAAAAAAAATAGAAAGAGAAACCTGAATTGCGTAGGCCCTTATCCAAACATTTTTTTAAACACCTTCAATTCATACAAAAATGTTTGGATAATAACGGTCCACTCAATTCAGGTTCCTCCTTCTATTAAAAAAAAAAATTCAAAAAATCTCATTATAAACAGAAGGACGTTCCTGCGTACATTGGCTCAAAGTTTGAAATTTTTCATTGTAAAAAAGGAATTTTTATGATTTTTTCAGATTTTAAAATTTAGGCTAAAAATAATTTGCTTATAAAATTATAGTTAAGTCAAATCGCTCCAAAAAAATCTGAAAAAAATTCTGAATGCTCTTCAGAGGCACTACAAAACCATAAAAAATCGTGGACAAAATCGGAAGGGTGAAGGATCAGATCCAGGTCGAATCGGCGTGGAATGCCCCATATATACGTATAAAGCGATAGGCAGGAATCAACTAGCGAGGGAACCTTTACAACGACCGGAGGCGCATGCATATTCATCGGCAACTTTCGTGTTGCATCCGTGCGTTTTTTTCTCCACTTCCTTATACTATAATCCACTAAATACAAGTGTACGAAGGATTATAACAGCACACTATGAAAACACAAACGATCACAGCGATGTTCCTCTCTCGATTTACCGTCGAGAAAAGAGTTCCCGTCAATTTTTACCCGATCCTCCGCTATGTATAAGCACAATAAACGCACGTAACTGTTAATACGTATGTAAGTGCCGTAACACGAGGTGAAGAATTAAAGAAGAAAAAAAAGGTGTCGAGAGTGAAAATTGTACGTGCATTTTGTTCACGACTCACTCGCTCACCAAAGATTTGTGCGGTGTCAAAGGAGAAAGAAACCGTGGAGAATACGAGAGGACAAATGGACTCTTGGAGACACGAGGTCTACGCGGGACAAACACTGCAAGGAGTAAAAAAAAAAGAAAAAAGAAAATAAAACAAAAAAAAAATAAAGAGGCCCACGCGAGGACTAGCGAGACTCTCGCTGCCTCCCACGGATTTTGTCATCTCTCGTCTGCAATTCTACGCAAACTTATGCACAAAGAGAGAGAGAGAGAGAGAGTGAGAGAGAGAGAGAGAGAGAGAGAGGGAGGGAGAGAGAGAGAGAGAGAGAGAGAGAGAGAGAGGGCGAGAGAGAGGGAGGGAGAGAGAGAGAGAGAGAGAGAGAGGGGAAAAGGAATATAAGAGGATGTGAGAGATTGCAGATGAGAGAATCTCGCAGTGTCCATTTTTTTTCGTTCCTCTCTCTTTCTCATTCCGGAGCGAAAATCTTCTTCGTCGTTCACCGGGCGATCTTGTAATAAAATGCATGTATGTACATGAATGCAGTTTCCTTTTTAAGATGCTGGACCACCCTGTTAGCTATATCCTTAGGTACTAGATATCTATATATATGGATTTATTTATGAATAGGGTATACATTAGATGGGACAAGAGTTCTGAGACTCTTTCATATCTTTCTCTCCCTCTCATTTCGTTTGCACGATCGACCATCACACGGGATTGTAATTCAGTCGAGTTTTCATCCCCAATCGGAATTCGCGTGGTGCACGCTTTTCACCACTTGTTATTCAACGTCCCGCTTCATTATTAATTTCATTCCCGATAGCATATGCCAACGACGTTTCCAAAGAATATTGCACGATCGTACGCGATACCATACCGATGCCACTGTAATAGACAGTATTTATGTATTCCACGGGCTCTTGTATATGAAGCATTTCTTCGATAATTGAGCCTCCTTTTTCGAAGATCTGTGCAACACTGTTTAGCAGTGATAGCTGTTGATGGGGGGAAAAGTGGCCAAAATGATCCCCATGGGTAAAATAATTCATACCAATTTTATCGATTTTATCAGTAGTGTTGCCAGAAAATCGCTTGGAATCGAAATTCTGTTAGCTAATTCAAGGTGAGTATTTTTTTTTGCACATTCATCATGTTTGTTTTCGTTGTTTTTAGTTTTTGGCTGTTATGGAAGCATATTCCCTCTGAAGTGCATGATTTTATGTTGATTCAACTCAAATCAGTTTGGTTGAGTTAGTTCTAGGCATCACGTGTGAGGATGTTGGTTGGGGCAAAACGATCCCACGCCGTGTGGACAAAATGATCCCCGGATCATTTTACCCCGATGAATTTAAGCTTGTAGTGTTAACTCTAAGACAGTATTTATTATTATATGATGAAGTTAAACTGTGTTAAATCTTTTAAACTCAATGCTAGGTACTCGGGGATCATTTTACCTCAAATGGAGGGATCGTTTTGTCCATACATGAGGCGATCCACGCCACTTCCGCCAGTACAAAAAAAATGCCACGAAAGATTTTGAAAAATCGAGTTATTTTATTGAAAAATATTTACTGACTAAAAATTTTCTGACGTTTTTCTCGTTGATTACCATTTTTTAACGATTTTCTATTCAAATGGCTGTATCTGTGGCAGGATTTGACGTATTTACATTTGTAAAAAACAAAAATCTGCGTCTGTTTATGGCTTTCCAGAAAAAAATTAATTTAGATTTTATTGAGCAAGTCGAACGTTCGTTTCAGGGCAAAATATGCACAAATATTTGTTTTTTGAGGAAAGACACTCGTTATTAAATTTTTTTTCAATTTCCCCGAATTGTGAATACGAAAAACGAATTTTTGGTATTTTTTGTATTATGGGATTCCTAAACACCGTGAAGTAACACCTGTTTTTTATTTATCAATATATTAATAAAAAAAATGATATTTTCTAAATATCCAAATTGGTCAAACCAAAGTCCAATTATGGGTACTCAAAATTTCGCTATTTTGAGATTCAAAAAAATTCGGTCCAAAATAATTTTCTTACCATCATTTAAGAACCATTTTTGATGGAAAATTTTCAGCTAATTCCAAATCCCTCAGAATTATCCGCAAAGAAATAGTTCCCGAGAAAACGCAACGATAATGCTTCAAAAATGCTCGAAATCGTACGCAAATTTTAATACAAATTGAATTCGTTCACTCAAATGATATTTCCTAAATGTCCAAATTGATCAAATCAAAGTTCAATTATGAGTACTCAAAATTTCGCAGTTTGAAGATTCAAAAAAATTCGGTTCAAAATAATTTGTTTACTATCATTTTGGAACTATTTTTGATGCAAAATTTACAGCCAATTCCAAATCCCTCAGAATTATCCGCAAAAAAACAGTTCCCGAGAAAATGCAACGATATCGCTCGAAAAATGCTCGAAATCGTACGCAAATTTTAATATAAATTGAATTCATTCACTCAAATGATATTTCCTAGATGTCCAAATTGGTCAAACCAAAGTCCAACTATGGGAACTCAAAATTTCGCTATTTTGAGATTTTAAAAAATTCGGTCCAAAATATTTTTTTTACTATCATTTTAGAACCATTTTTGATGGAAAATTTACAGTTAATTCCCAATTCCTCAGAATTATCTGCCAAAAAAACAGTTCTCGAGAAAATGCAATCTTGAAAAATGTTCAAGAATCAGGAAAAGTCATGAAAAATAGTCATACACTCGCTGGAGAATGCTCTATACAGATACTTCTATATGAGTTTACGGTTGTACATATAATCGTCTCTGCCGATTCTAATGCGCCCGCGAGAGTCCACATTTGGCAAGGGACGCACGTGGAGAATGCGCGGATCTCTGTGTGCATGTGTGTGTTATTTTTTTTTCTCTATTGCTCTTGGTAAATGTTGCAAACGACATTGAGAGAGAAACGGTGAGGCTCCGGAACTCCCGAGAAAGACGACAACGGCGACGACGATGCTAAACGTGGGCCTCTTTCGAGCTTACAACGATTTGTGTATGTGTTTGTGTGTGAGTTTTTCGCTCGTGGGACGATCCAGCGCGGGCTTACATTATGTAGACCGTAGAAGGTTCGTCGGGATCGATATCGATCGTAGCACACGCCGCGCTTTCGCGCGCGCGCGCCAGCGGTCATCTCCTCTTTTGCAGTTGCAAGAGGAGACTTTTGTGCTCCTGAACATTTTCTCCGTATGTTCTCTTTTGCCGTGTATTTGGCTTCACAGCAATATATATATATATATATATATATATATATATATATCTATAGATAAATATATATATATAAATCGTTGCTTCCCTGTTTTACATCTCTTCCTTCTCCTCGCGATACTTACGATAATGGCCGGCGAACCCGGTAACTCGTACCATACTCGATAATGTTTTTTCCTTTTTTCCATTTTTTTTCCACCGTTTCTTGGATACCCACCCGCTTGTATACGCGAGCATCGAGAGTGCACACGAAAGACTTCCACGGGGCAAATGCGCGAGATCGACAAGATCCAAATCGACGATATTGCGAGGGAAAATGATGTTATACTTACTTGACAAAAATGGTAACCCCGTGAATGTGAGAAAGACGTCAACGTTTAACTCGTTAAATGCATGGGAGAAGAATGATAAATCGCGAAAATAGGCTACGTGGAGGAAACAAAGCCAAAGTCTCGCGTGTCACTTCGCAGATTTCGGAAAAACCGGAAGTTACAATGGGGACGTTGAAAATTGACTCTAGATCAATGAAATATATGTCTTCGCCGGATGTTTTCGACAACTTGACTCTTGAAAGACTCGAGAAAGTGATAAAAAATCATTTCTTTCATCGTTCCATCATGTTCTCGAGACGTTTCCCTGTTCTCTTTTTAAAGGTAAACAGCGATTGTAGAGATCGAAAAGCGGGCCTAACTTTGACAATTTATTTGGAGTGTATGGGAAAAGTCGTGGGGTTTCTTTTCAGACGGCTTATTTGACACATATTGAAATGTGAAAAAAAAATTTCATCATTATTTTGATTCAAAATGGCGGCGACAGAGCTGATCTTTGAAATCGCCATTTTTTAAACTTCTTGAAATTGGATTAAAACCTTTTTTTTCTCTGTTTGAAACTGAATGACTGTTCGGAGATGTCTTCGTCTTTGTGCCGGAAATGGGAGGCCGTCTATAAAAATCTGAGCTTCCTCAGAGTCAGCCTGAAATTATTACGTACGTAGATAAGCGGAAATGGGATTTGCCGTTAGTGTTGGTCGAGCTCCGAATCGCACAACGACATTCACAAGCGCACAAAGAGAAAAATAAAACGCCGACGATCGATATTCATCGCTGTGGGACACAATGACGATTATTGTGGCTGAATTCAGCCACATCGAATCTCCCTACTCCATGCTCGTGTGATCCGTGCTCCGTAGCTCGCCCTCTCTGTGTCATTGTCGAGTTTACGGTGATGCAATCACAGGTTGTTGCGTAAAGGCTTCCTTTGTACATAATAACGACATATACATGTATATATACATCTAGAAATATATACATGGGGCGTTCCAGACGAGTTGGAATAAGATTTGGCGCCGTCTCGATTTTTAAACTCATCGCGGAAAACGTTATTTTCACTCTCAATTAAGGGGTTATACGCAGTCAGGATGAAAAAAAAACCTATTTTTTTAAATTTCATTTTCGTAATGTACATATCTGAAAAATATTTTCGAAATTATTCCCAAAACCATGTTTTTAAAGTCGCTGAGGAAGATTTCTTAGAAACGGCAAAACCGATCAGACTAAGATTTTTTCACAGGCTTTATAAATATATTTTTTAGTAATTAATCGAAGGTTTTTTTTACCTATAAATATTTTCTATTTTATAAACAAAGTAAGGCAATTTTCATCAGAAATCGTTTTTTTTAGAAGTCGCCATTTTGTTAAAAATTGATATTTTGCTTATTCCTTCGATTAGATACTAGATTATACCTTATATCAACGAAATTTTTTTATTTTTTTATTTTTGATGATCCAATCCAGAGATATCGTGCTCATCGTGAGGCGCCTTTTTTTAGAGGACGTTCCGAAGACCGGCTACAACGGCTTCAAGAATCATTTTTTTTAAATAAAAATTTCAAAACAAAGTTAAAAGTTACAGAAATATGTACACAAATTTTTACGTTAATAAATCAAAAAATCTTTCCAAAAAAAATTCTCGAAAAATCGTTTTTTGCGACCTTCTGACTACGTATAACCCCTTAACGCTCCCTAATTTTCGTAGATTTTCCTTTTACTCCAGCTTGTAATATGCACGAGGAACAAAGACGAAAAAATTAAAACCGTTCTCGAATTAAATAAAAAATTCGATATAAAAAACTAAATAATTTTTTCTTGAAATTAAAGTGCATTTCTGATTCTTTTTTCTTCAACCCAGAACTCTGTCGACCAGGAAAGAGTCATATTATTAATATTTTAAACAAATTGAATTAATTATTTGCATCATAATTAAAAAAATGAAAAACATTCTCATAAGATCTGACCTGAATTCCGTTATTTCAGTTTTTGTTTTTGGAAAAAATATCTCATAAAATATACGATCTTAATGATCTGAGAATGAAAGGCTTGGAAAGAATTTTGAAAGTTTGGGAATTTCAGAATTCCAAAATTTAAAAATCAAGCCAATTCAGCAAAAGCAGCTAATTCAAGAATTCCAAAATCAAGCGAAATCATGACAAACTGACCCAAAATTTATTTACCAGGCGGGGAGAAAATTAAGGGGTTGAAATTTTTTTATCAGTTGGTTTTCACCATTAAAACATTTTCTGCACAAACTGTCCCCATCGTAGACGTCGTAGCTCAAATGCACCTTAAAAGCCCCATATATGTGAATTATTCGGTATCCATGTGTGAGGTAAGCCATATATATATATATATATATATATATTATAGAAAACAGTGTCCCGCTGAGACCGATGAGGTCGCGTTGATATTACAAACAGCTGGCGGCAACATGGATCAGTATGTCGCTTGTAAGGAAAAAGTTAACGGTAATAAAAACACCAACGCTTTTATGTCAAAATGTGCGTTGCAATCGAAAAAGGGAGAATCTCGATCTGCTCGAATCTCCGTTATTGACTCGTTTTCCTCGTTTTACGGTGGAAGTTTGAATCCAACTACTTTGGCTTCAAGAAGAGATCTTCATGATTGAAAAATGAAAAAAAAAAAATTACAAATGTTCGAGGAGGCTTTGTGTATCTGCCGGGGATGTCGAGTGTACAACGAGAGAAGGTTTATTGTAATCCTCGACTATCTCTACCCCTTTCTCTCTCTCTCTCTCTCTCTCTCTCTCTCTCTCTCTCTCTCTCTCTCTCTCTCTCTCTCGCGCGCGCGCGCTCTCTCTCTCTCGCTCCCTCGCTCTCTCGCTCTCTCGCTCTCTCTCTCTCTCTCTCTCTCTCTCTCTCTCTCTCTCTCTCTCTCTCTCTCTCTCTCTCTCTCTCTCTCTCTCTCTCTCGCTCTCTCTCTCTCTCTCTCTCTCTCTCTCTCTCTCTCTCTCTCTCTCTCTCTCTCTCTCGCGCCCACTGTTATAGTGGTAAATGTCGTGCGAGACAACGACGACGACAACAACGACGGGTTTTCTTACGTCTTTATCCTCTCTTGCTTTACCTGCTCCTTCTCTCTTCCTCTCACGTGGCAGAGGCAAAACCGAGTGAGAGATCTCCTCGTGCCAATTTGAACGAGGCGTGGCGCCGGTGGTCTGTTTGGCAATATCGCAGCGGTGGTCGGTCTCTCTTCACCGAAGAGTTTTGCTTCTTCGGTCCACGGATAAGCCACGGTCCAGTCAGCCACTCTCGACGATCCCCCGTGTTTTTCCGTCCCTTCTTATTTTCTTCCTCCTTCGTCCGCCATTTTGGTATCACTCTTACGCAGTCAAGGTACTACTTTAGAAGGTCAAAAAAAGCCTAGATTTTTTCTCAGCTCCGATATCAGATATGGCTATAAAACTGTGTTTACAGCATCGTTTCATTCTTCGAAAATGCAAAAAAAAATTATTTTTTATTTTGATTTTTCGAATAATTTATAGAAGGCGCCAAAAATGAAAATGTCTGTCTCATGGTTGACAATTGATCTCAGGATTGGCAAGTCTGAAACAAAAAAGTAAAAAAGCATTCTGAGGAGGAGGTTTCTTACACGACAATTTACCACCGTTAATGAAAAATCGATTTAGAAAAAAATGGCGGATGTTGGAAATGAAAATGAAATATTGAATTTTTTACAATTTATTTCAAACCTCCGCCATTTTTTTTCAAAATCAATTTTTCATTTACGGTGGTAAATTGATGTGTAAGAAATCTTCCTCTTTAAAATGCTTTTTTTTTGTTTCAGACTTGTCAATCTTGAGATTAACTGTTGACCATGGGACAAGACATTTTCGACTTTGGCGCTTTCTATAAATTATTCAAAGAACTAAAATAAAATTTTTTTTTTTTGTAATTTCGAAGGATGAAACAATGCTGTGAAAATAGTTTTATAGCCATATCTGATAAAGGAGCTGAGAAAAAAATCTTAAAAATTTGTTTTTTTTGGCCTTTGAAAATAGACTAGTACCAAGAGAAGAGAAAGAGTGGTAAAGAGCCATTGAGCTCGTAAATTGCGTCTGTCATTTTTTAAAATTCAATGTTTTGACACTTTGCGGCACGCACCTTTTCCCGATTGAATTGGCATCTGTGCTATTTCTTGACATTGACAAACGACTCTTTTGTCTCATTTCCCTGGGACGTGAAAGAGGGTGAGGAAATGTAGATGATGGTCGTCTAAATTTATTGGAAATTGTCTGTGAACATATTTTCAAAATAAGCGCTTTTTGTTCTAAAATATAATTCTCAATTAAATCGAACAAGACACCCTAATTCGGTTTTTGCGAATTAAGACCCTAAAGTACTTATTACAATAAATACTTTAGCGTGTTTTGTGAACTGTAATTTTAGTGATTTTTTAGATTTTTGCTTTTTTTTTTAAATCGTTAATTAATTCACAAAAACCGAATTAGAATCGTTGATTTGAATTTCGAACTTTTGAGTACAAATTCATCATTAACGAAACCGTTCATTTTTTTCACCAGTACAAAATTTCAAATATGATTTGTGATTGCGGATTAAAAGTATTAAGGTCCTTCTTGCAGAAGTGGAATTAGTGGATTATTATTGCATATATTATTTGTACTTTTTTTAAAAGAAAAATTAGTGCGAGCTGAGGTTAATCTCGTCGGAGGGTCATTATCAATGTAGAAAAAAAAATTATAACAATGATTTTACGAGAAACAAGCTCAGTGTGCTCCGATTAATTCGCAAAAATACTTTTTGCAATTTTCGTCAAGTCAAACTTGCAATTTCAATTCCATCTCAACGAGCGAGAACTCGTTTTGATAATTGAAATGTCTTTTACGAATTCATCGGGTAATTTTTTCATTTCGATTTTTTCATAAAAAAGAAGTAATAAAATACTTTTTATCATAAACAAACAGCTCGAGTTTAAAAGCGCTCTTGTACTTTTCCACATCCAACTGAAGTCATAAATTTGACTTTGCAAACTGTGGCAAAACATTTTCTCAAATTTATTTATTTATTTTTCTCGAAAATCAGAATAGTATATTTTTTCTACATTCCCCAGAAATTTTTTGAATAAGATCCACCTTGGTTCGCGCGATTTTCGCTTTTGAAGACATTCAAAAAGTTTTTTTATTCTAATCTGATTGACTTGTACCGCAAATTAACATTGGAAAAAAGTCTCTGACGTGAGTTTCCTAAACGTGAAATGACTTGCAAAAATTGGTATCCGCGGTATCGACTAATCAGAGGGAAAAGCTTTGAAAATTTTCTTTTTTCTTCGCCTCTTCTGTTTTTCGTTTTTCAAAACTTTTTTTTTCTTCTCTGTGTTCTCTGCACCGGCTCTGTTGTTGGTATAGCCTATACGAGTGCGTTAAGGTACAGTCAGGATGAGTCAGCGGAGTGTTTTGTGCTGGAGGCACAGGTCTCGTGCCTCGTAAGTGTCTCTCGTATATTTCTCACAGCAGCATCCTCCGCGGTTCATCTTCTTCCTTCTCCTCCTCCTCCTCCTCTCCTCTTCTTCTTCTTATTCTTACTCTTTTTCTACCTCTTTTTTTTCTTCCTCTAAAAAGGGTCTGCCGATGTTCTCCACCGGCTAAACGCCGTATGCCTGGTGGCCGTTCGCAGGACGAGTTTGCAAATGCGTCTGTACCATAGTCCTATAGTCCTGCCTTAGAACGAGAGGTCAAAAGGAGTAGAGGAAGAGAGAGAGAGAGAGAGCGAGAGAGAGGGAGGGAGAGAGAGAGAGGGAGGGAGAGAGAGAGAGAGAGAGAGAGGGAGGGAGAGAGAGAGAGAGGGAGGGAGAGAGAGAGAGAGAGAGAAGACCAAGAAGATGAGAGAATAAGAGGAGGGTCCATAACTTCTGTGGGGTATCTTCAAACGATCGTAAATCCATCTCTCGTACGAGGCTATATCGCACAATTTGCGCATCCGAAGACAATGATGATAACGCGTTGCGATTCAAATATTTCCGCGTGCGATGAGAAAGATAAAAATATATCCTCCTCTCCTCTCACTGCAGAGTTATCCTTAACGATCAGGAAGTTTCGTCACGGTGAATATTTAAGTTTCAATTAATTTTATAACTATCCCACATGGTGTTGCAATTTTGTTGTATTTTTTATTTTCCATTTTTCTTCAGAGCCAATATGGCCGACAGAGACGCCATTAGCGCTGGAAAATTGTCTCACGATTTATAATGACAAATATGAGAAGATAAATGACGAAAATATCCTCGTGCTGAATTTTCTCATCGACACTATGTTAAAACGCCCGTGTTTCATGTAACCCAGAGAATTCCCTCTTGTAATCGGTTTCACTTCTCTCTTTCTCTCTCTCTCTCTCTCTCTCTCTCTCTCTCTTCCTTTAGCTCGAATACATGTGCGAAGGGATCGAAACAATGATCGTCGCGTCGCCTGGTGATTGTTGCTGGCTTTAAATATGGGGCGTTCCAGGTGAACTAACGTGGGCATCGGCCTGACCCCCTCGGATTCAGTTGATGATTTTTTTTTAGGCATATTTTGTTATAAAAAAGGGATATTATTTTTTTTAGATTTTTATCACTAGTTTTAGCCCATAAAATAATTTTGTTTCCAAATCTTTTGAGTAAAAATGAATTTGGACCAGGTTTAAAATTCGGAAATTTTTTTCACACAATCTATAACTGAAAACAAGTTTCTTCATCATAGTTTGAGAGTGGGCCGAGAATAATTTACATTTTTTTTTTATGAAAGAAACAAAATTTGTTTACAAATTTTGAAAATTAAATATTTCAACGATGGTTCCCTATAGGAAAAAAAGAAAAATATATTGTAGCTTGGTAAAAAAAAATTTTTCGTGTATTTTGATAATAGATTTTATAAAATCGATTAATTTATGGCATTCAAAAAATGTATTAGTTTTCGGACAACAATATAAGAACTTTATCTAACTATTATCAAAATATAGGAAATCTATCATTGAAATACAGAAAATATATTATCAAGATATGGGAAATTTTTTTTTTACCAAAATGATTTATTTTTATTTTTCTTTATCCTACATTGAAATATTTAATTCACCAAATTTGTGAACAAATTTTTTTTTTTATTAAAAAAAAAAAATTATTCTTGGGCTACTCTCAAACTATGATGAAAATATTAGTTTTTAGTTATAGAATTTATGCAATAAATTTCAGAATTTAAAAGTGGTCCAAATTCCTTTTTCCTCAACAGTTATGCAAACAAAAATTATTTTGTTGGGTGGTGATAAAAATCTAGAAACCACTTTTTTTTGGATCCAAATATGCTTGAAAAAAATTCGCCAACTAAATCCAAGGGGGTCAGGCCGATGACCGCGTGATTTGACCTGGAATGCCCCATATATAAATATATATACATATATATTTATGGATATATAGTATAGTAGTATAACGTCGATTAACCCAGATAACCCTGGGTCTCTCTTTCTCTCTCTCTCTCTCTCTCTCTCTCTCTCTCTGTCTCTCTCTCTCTTTATACACGCTGTATGGACTGTGCAAAGCCGCGCCAGGATCGTGATAATGCCGATCCGCTCACAATCCATATCGTCATTTGCGGGCGACGTGGCGTGGCCCCTCGCGCCACGCTAAGGACTCTGCGATATATATTCCCTCCCCCTCCCGCCGACCCTCTTTACCTCTCTGTTGATACAATAAAGCTATGGGGGTCTATAACCAAGTGAGTGTTGCCCAAGAACAATGATTCACGATTCGCAAGCACACACTACTGCTCGATTTCTTCCGCATTCGTCTATATAGACAACTTTTTGCATATAAATTGTGGTGCTATAGATACATTTATTCACAGACGCCATTCGGACGATATTTAATTTTTCCTCCAAAGGCCAAAAGGCGCCTGCATAGAGCGGCGGATGCGAGAAAATGTCGAATAATATTGCCGGAGATTGGAATTTTTTTGAAATTTCTAATCAACTGAGTTTATTTACTTCTTGGAGGAGGGGGAAAGTGATGCGAATTTTTTGATTGTTTTTTTGGGAAAACTGAATTGTTTGGTTCGCGGATTTAGAAATGATTTTTGTGGGTATTTGGAAAAAACTTATTAGAACAAATTCTTTGGGATGTGCAGAAGGAAAATATAGAGAATATTAATATTGGGGCAGTGAAATATCATTTTTTTTGTATGGATTTTTGAGAGGCCTCAATTTGAGTTGATTTTAGTAGGATGATTCTCTTTCAGAGAAAGTGGGAAAAAAATTGAGCTTGCGAAATTTGTTTTAGGAAATCGCTGCATTTTTACGCTGATTTACTAATAAAATTGTTGTGAATAGAATGATAATTGCATTTTTTTTTGCTGATTTACCAATAAAGTAATTTACCAATTATTTTCTCTCTAGAGTTTCTGAGTTTTTCTCGAATCCTTCTAGAATTTATAAAATAAGAATGTCGATTACTAAAATCGGTGCAATGGGAGAACTGCTTTTGACTTTTCAAATTTTCAATTAGTCACAGCTGATTTCCAGTAAAATGATTTATTTCCAGTAGAAGTAGATGAATATATTCCATTTTTTTAAAGTCCACCGATTTTTCTCGACCGCCGACAAATTCTCCAAGTAGTTTCATAAATAAAAAATATTCTCCAAAGAAACTTCACAAAAATGAGCCTTTTCTCACTTTGGCGCCTGATTTTAAAAAATCAGATAACAATTGTAAGAGATTTGTATCCGATCAAGAACTCTTCGTTATACTTGAAAAAATTAAAATAAAAAGAAAGAACATTTGAAAGCAGGAATAGCATTTAATTTGCACATCTCGCCAATTACTTAAATCTCCGTTCAATTTCCAGTAAAACGATTTATTTCCAGCAGAAGTGGATGAATAAATTCCATTTTTTAAAAGACCACCGATTTTTCTCGACCGCCGACAAATTCTTCAAGTATTTTCATTGAAAAAAAACATTCTCCAAAGAAACTTCACAAAAATGAGCCTTTTCTCACTTTGGCGCCTGATTTTAAAAAATCAGATAACAATTGTAAGAGATTTGTATTCGATCAAGAACTCTTCGTTATACTTGAAAAAATTAAAATAAAAAGAAAGAACATTTGAAACCAGGAATAGCATTTAATTTGCACATCTCGCCAATTACTCAAATCTCCGTTCAATTTCCAGTAAAACGATTTATTTCCAGCAGAAGTGGATGAATAAATTCCATTTTTTAAAAGTCCACCGATTTTTCTCGACCGCCGACAAATTCTCCAAGTATTTTCATTGAAAAAAAACATTCTCCAAAGAAACTTCACAAAAATGAGCCTTTTCTCACTTTGGCGCCTGATTTTAAAAAATCAGATAACAATTGTAAGAGATTTGTATCCGATCAAGAACTCTTCGTTATACTTGAAAAAATTAAAATAAAAAGAAAGAACATTTGAAACCAGGAATAGCATTTAATTTGCACATCTCGCCAATTACTCAAATCTCCGTTCAATTTCCAGTAAAACGATTTATTTCCAGCAGAAGTGGATGAATAAATTCCATTTTTTTAAAGTCCACCGATTTTTCTCGACCGCCGACAAATTCTCCAAGTATTTTCATTGAAAAAAAACATTCTCCAAAGAAACTTCACAAAAATGAGCCTTTTCTCACTTTGGCGCCTGATTTTAAAAAATCAGATAACAATTGTAAGAGATTTGTATCCGATCAAGAACTCTTCGTTATACTTGAAAAAATTAAAATAAAAAGAAAGAACATTTGAAACCAGGAATAGCATTTAATTTGCACATCTCGCCAATTACTCAAATCTCCGTTCAATTTCCAGTAAAACGATTTATTTCCAGCAGAAGTGGATGAATAAATTCCATTTTTTAAAAGTCCACCGATTTTTCTCGACCGCCGACAAATTCTCCAAGTATTTTCATTGAAAAAAAACATTCTCCAAAGAAACTTCACAAAAATGAGCCTTTTCTCACTTTGGCGCCTGATTTTAAAAAATCAGATAACAATTGTAAGAGATTTGTATCCGATCAAGAACTCTTCGTTATACTTGAAAAAATTAAAATAAAAAGAAAGAACATTTGAAACCAGGAATAGCATTTAATTTGCACATCTCGCCAATTACTCAAATCTCCATTCTCTCTACTTTTGTACGTCGAAGTTTCGCTGGCGGTCGTACAGCGAGCAATTAATACATCATTCTTCAACTCCCGAGCAATCGGCACGAGTATGGCAAGCACACAAACACATTTATAATGTAAATATATATAGACTCGTTGCGCTCGGTGAAAATATAATTCCGCGCAAAGTGTACGAGAATTGCAAATTAACATCGTCACGCCCGCGATTCTCGCTCACACACACATATATACAAACGTATAAAATCCTCCGACGCTTTCCACTGCGGTATGAAAACCGACATACAGGTGGTGAAAAGAAGGAGAGAAACAAAAAAAAATAAAAACAAAGAGAGCTCAACGTGTTAATAATACCGAAAGGCTTTCTCGCCTCTCGAAGAGACTTTTGCGCCGAGGAAACACCTCTCTCGGCACACAAATCCTTCTTTAATTTTCCCTTCGTCAGAGATTCAGGACGCAAGACACACACACACACACACACATACACGCGTTTAATGCACCAGCAAAATACAACTAAACTTCTCCCGCGCCCTTTAATTTTCATTCGCGCATAATTTCGCGCGTTCCACCTTCTGCTGCAGCGTCATTCTCTCGACGTGCCGCAACTCTTCCATGGAAAACACAACGCCATTCCACCTTTTTTTTCATTTTTTATTTTTTAACATTTGTACCATTTAACCATGATACCTGCGAGACTAGCGTAACTTTCTCTGTTTGAGAAATTCTCAAAGTGACTAAACCTTCTGAAATGATTTCATCAAATCTCGTTCGATGGGTTTCCCAAGCCAATAAAAATTGAGCAGCTGGGTTCGAGTCAAGTGGGATTTGAATAAAAAAAAAGGATGTGGGAATTCTGAGTTAGGGATCATTCGGAGGATTCATTAGATCTGACTCAAGTGCAATTTCGAATACTAAGTTTCTTTTGGAAACTCAATTCGAGGAGGCTTTATTCTGAGACTGAGAGAATCGCTCATCGAATGGAAAGTTTATCTAAAATGCTGGGGAAATTGACATTCATTCCCTTGAATCTGTTTTTGCCTGACGGAAATAGAGTTTTCTGAGGTTCAGTTGAGAAGCTCCAATAGGTCAGTTGAATCGATTTACGATTCGAAGTATTTGAACAAAAATAAATCTGAACTATGGTGGGCGAAGATATATTACGATTGTTATAAATGTAGTGAATTCAAATTAATTTTTTGAGTCAATGAGCAATAATTTTTTACAAAAGTTACCCAAAAAGACAATCCATGATAAATATGAAACGATTGTCACTTGCATTCTCAAAATAGAGTTTAAAATGTGTTTGCAATAAATTCCCACAGTTTTTATTGACTTAGGTTCATTGGACACTGCTGACCAAAAGTTTGGAAACACTCGCCTCGATTCCACGTCGCACAAAAAGTTTCATTGCTCTTTTAAAAATGAAGATATTTCAATTTAACAAGCAGCGTTCCAAAGAGGACATATTCGGCTTCATTTCGCATTTTCCAAAGAATTTTTTCGATTTTTTTTTAACCTGGTACGTTTTTTGAAACATGATCGTTTTTTGGCTTTTTTTGGCGTTGAAATTTTGGCGCACGACCCATGAAAATTTTTTAAAATAATTTTTCGCATAAAAAACTTGTGGGGAGGAGTATAAGCTGCGATTTCTTTTTTTATAAAGTTTCATACGATTTTTTTTCGCAAAAATATTTAATTTTTAGCAAAAAACGACCATATTTATAAAATGTAGCTTAACTCTAAAGCTGCTAAGTTTTCGTAAAATCACTAAGAGGGTAAATAGTCGTGTATAATTATTCTGGATTCAATGAAATTTTTTCAGAATTTTTATTTCAAAATTTTTGTTTCAAAATTTTTCTTGTCGAGGAAATATTTTTTAATCTTAAACAAGCGGGTCTCTTATCTCATCTACATGTGTTTTTCGATGAATAAGCCACGTAGATAAGGTTTTTTGATGAAAAAGCCGTGTAGATGAGGTAAGAGACCCGATTGTTCAAAATAAAAAAATATCTTGTTGGCCGGAAAAATTTTGAAAAAAGAAATTGTTTGAAAAAAATCTGAAAAAATTGCATTGCATTCAGGATGCTTGTATGCAACTTTATACCGTTCTAGTGATTTCACGAAAACCAAGTAGTTTTAGAGTTACGCTACATTTTATACATATGGTCGTTTTTTTAAGAAAAATTGAATATTTTTGTGAAAAAAAATCATACGAAACTTTATAAAAAACAAAATTGAAGCTTATACTTCCCCCCACAAATTTTTTACACGAAAAAAAGTGAACAAAAAATTTCATGGATCGTGCACCAAAATTCCAACGCCAAAAAAAAGCCAAAAAACGACCATGTTTCAAAGGACGTACCGGTTAAAAAAAAAAAATCGTAAACATTTTTTGGAAAAATCAAAATCAAGCTGAGTATGTCCCCTTTGAAACGCCGCTTGTTGAATCGAAATATCTTAATTTTTAAAAGAGCAGTGAAACTTTTTGTGCGGCGCGGAATCGGGGCGAGTGTTTCCAAACTTTTGGACCGGAGTGTATACTGATTTATCGATAGATCGGCAGATCGAAATACTTTTTCAATGGAATTTTTCAATGCAGGATAACACCTCAATGTTTTCCTACCGAATCACGCAAATTCAAAGGATTCTTCGTCCAATCGCGTCAAAAGTCCTCGTACATAATCGACGTTATAATTCATCCTATTTCAATCTGCCCCAAACTCTCCTATTTTATATACACATAAATATATATCTATATGTTATGTATACGAATGAAGCGGACGTGGGAACGCATGCTGGACGACGATTAGAGATCGCAATCTTCCTGCTCTGGGTACCGTCGACGAGGAAGAAGGAAAGGAGCATCTCAAGAGGGAGAAAAGGAATTGCTGTTGGAGGGAAAACGAGTGAGGATCCGCATAGTGCGACGATGCAAAATATAATCCGGTGGTTTATAAGTTCAACGGTAAAAGAGGGCTCCGGAGTAAAACACACACACAAATGTATATATACATATATATATATATATATGTGGAGATCCTATGCACTTTCCTGGAGCGGTGACACGCTGGAGGCGTAAATGTACTGCTTTCCGCGTTAGTCTTGGCGCGACGACGCGACCAAGAGACGACCACGACACGAGGAGTGCCCTCTCCCAAGAGTTCGCGGTGAGTTCCCTCCATGGCAAAATCTTTGTGTGTGTATTATGCTCCGTATAACCAATCTCATTCTTGCACTCTTCTTTCTGGCTTTTGTTGGCTCGGATTTATATTTATATATAGACATACAAGCATATGGGGCATTCCACGTCAAATCACGCGGTCATCGGCCTGACCCCCTCGGATTTTGATGTCCAATGAATTGTGGATTCTGTTTGATCCAAAATATGACCTTAAATTTTTAGAAATTTTGATTTCATTTTTTAGTGGTTGGCCGAGCTAAAAAACCATTAAATTGAGGGAAAACATAGGCCCCTTTTCAAATTAATGAAATGTTTTTCACAGAAACTAGGGCCCGAAACAGATATTTTCGTCATAGTTCGATAATGGGCCAATAATGATTACTATTTTTTTAAAATTATAATTACTATTATTAAATTTTTTTTTTTAATTATCCGTTTTATTTCAGGTGGTCGAGGTTGATAAATTTTCGAAAAATGTTGTCGTTTCACTCTTGATACAAGAAAAAAATCAAGTGTCGCTAGAAAAATATTTTTATTGTTGTTATTCTCACTACAAGAAATAATCGAAATAAGAAATTATTTAAAAAAAATTAAAATACAAAAAAAATGGTAATTATTTTTGGCCCATTATCGAACTATGACGGAAATATCTGTTTAGGGCCCAAATTTCTGTGAAAAATTTCATTAATTTAAAAAAGGGCTCTCTTTATGGTTTTCCCTTAATTTAATGATTTTTTAGCTCGGGCAACCTCTAAAAAATAAAATAAAAATTTGTAAAAATTTGAGGTCATCTTTTGGGCCAAACGAGACCCACAATTCATTGGAATCAAAATTCGAGGCGGTCAGGCCGATGACCGCGTGATTTGACGCGGAATGCCCCATATATAAACATAGAGGCAAGAAAGAGGAAGTTCGTGTACGAATGATTCGGTATATACTAGAGAGTATTATTGCTTTGAGACGTGTTTCAAATTGAAAAAATGGTCTATATATATATATATGATACATGCATATATATTTATTTAGCAATATATATGCACTATGAGCATTGTTGGCAGAAGAAGACGAGAGAACATGGCGTTCCAACGCGGTCACAGAGATTTCGATGCGCGCCGAAAGCATATCCGCAGTTTACGTGCATTCTATATTGAAATGTTGCTTGAGACAGTGCACGAGGTTAAACCGATGCTGTGATAAAATTTGGAAAATTTTTTGCACCGGTTTTGAAGAAAAAAGTAGTATAAGTGGTATCCAAAATAAACCCCTTAAGTAAAAGTGCTTTTTCATTATGAAGGACCAAGCTATAATTTTTTTCAACAATATGTAGTCAAATTGTAGTTAAATACTTTTTTATTTTAATAAGTATTAGAACGTTCAATTTTTAAGTTTGTAATATTTTTTTACATTTTTATAAAATGGTCCCCCGTAGGGTTAAATCATCCCTAAGAACTTTATCCTGGATTAAAATGGTTAAATATATTTTTATTTTATTTTATTATAAAAAATACGAACGCTTTTGGACTTGAACATTGAAAGAGTCACATTTCGATCAACATCTACAACAAAGTAGAATTCATTGGGGTAAAATGATCCGGGGATCGTTTTGCCCCAACCGAGATTCTTACAAGTGATGCATAAAACTAACTCAACTTAACCGATTTCAATCGAATCAGCATAGAATCAATCATTTTCGAGGGACTATAATGGGAACTATAAAAGAGTCCTCAAGTCCTTCCAGGAGTTCTCTATACCAGGCTCTAATTATTACAAGTCCTAACAAAGGTCTCCTCTTTTAGCCTAATCATTTTAAATCCTAACAGGATCGTAAAAACGCTCTTGGAAAATAAATTTGAATTTTTTAAACAATTTTTAGAAGAATCCCGACTATTTTACTTCAAGTCCTGCTGAAGATATCCTTTATCACATAAAAAAAAATCATGACGCCATTTTGACTTCGAGAATGCCGAAAGGCTGCAATTGAGTCTTTGGCAAGCAGATTCTCTTCTCTGCATTCCAATTCCACAACATTTCATCGTTATTAATATTACACTGGAATAATATCCAAAAATTCGTGTCCTAACACACTTCGCAACGGAAATACACTTTCGGGGAACATATGCGTATTGTATATTGATGTAAAATATATATTCCAAGGTACTCTTCTATTTCCTCTTCTATATTTTTGTTACTCCGTCTCGTTTTTCCCGGAGTATAGAGAAGGAATAACTACCAAAACTCTGACTCTCATACCTTGAGCCTCGATTGGACGTCTCGCATCGACCGGAAGTCGAGAGATCTCTCTCATCTCTCGTCGTACCTCTTGACTTTTTAGCCATGGCTGATATGCCTCCCACGAAAGCTTAAAAAAATATTTAAAAAAAAAAAAAACCAATGAGGCAGTTGTGTGCGTAACCTGAATGGAGGATCTGTAGTGGGCAGGGGACCGTTTTTTTTTCTTTTTTTTTTTTTAGTGTCGAGGGTCCTCACGTGTGCCAGTCACGTGAACCCCATTGCGAGAGGGACGCTCTTGGCACATGGCCACGGAAGCATCCAGAGAGGAAACCATTGTCTCGCGACTGTCGAAACGTGGCATGGGCCCGCGTCTTATGTATTCATCGACGGTAGTGTGTATGGTCATCATCTACATAACACAGAGATGCATTATAGATTTGGAGGGAAGAAAAAAAAAATGAACAAAAATGAACAAAAAAGAAAACATCCCGAAGATGATATTCATCCGTGTATTTGTAAGTGACGCAGACTCGTTGTAGTTTTTTTTTTTTTTAATGGTCGACATTTGTATCAAGAGTCAATGTCGAGAATATCAAGAGGCAATGAACGATCTAGTCGCTTTTTTCACACTATTCACTTTGTCTCCTCGATTCAACATCGTTTTTTGTCCACGAATATTGAGAACCGAACTTCATTCCTCATAAATGATTGTGTCTATTGCTGACCCGCCATTTTTGTTCAGATTCGTTTGTTCGATCCTGACTATTTTTTTTCTGAATTTTAAGGTACTAGTCTTTAAGATTTTTTTGTTGAGCTCCTTTATCAGATATGGTTATAAAACTGTTGATGCAGCATTGTTTCATCCTTCGAAAGTACAAAAAAAAATATTTTTAATTTTTATTTTGATTCTTTGAATAATTTATAGAAGGCGCCAAGGTCGAGTCTTCGAAAATGTTTTGTTCTGTGGCTGACAGTTAATGTCAGGATTGGCAAGTCTGAAACAGAAAAATAAAAAAGCGTTTTAAAGAGGAAGGTTTCTTACACAACAATTTACCACCGCGCGTTAATGAAAAATCGATAAAAAAAATATGGCGAATGTTTGGAATGTATTGTGAAAAATTCAATGGTTCATTTTCATTTAAAACATGCGTGATTTTTTTTAATCGATTTTTCATTAACGGTGGTAAATTGTTGTGTAAGAAACCTTTCTCTTTAAAATGCTTTTTTATTTTTTCGGCCATAGGAAAAGACATTTTCGACTTTGGCGCCCTCTATAAATTATTCAAGGAATCAAAATAAAGAATAATATATTTTTGTGTACTTTCGAAGGATGAAACAATGTTGTAAAAACCGTTTTATCGCCACATCTGATAAAGGAGCTGAGAAAATTTTTTTAAAAAATTTCTTTTTTTTTGCCTTCTAGACTAGTACCTTAAGGGTTAGTGCCAACGTCTTACGAAGTCAATTCGTATAGCCAACAATTTTATGGCTTTTGTATTCAGCATCGATTTACAGATTGAACAATAATCTGACATTTTATTTAAATCGAATGAAGAAATTGGGTTTTCGATTCTCGATTTTCAATCTATTTATCGCTTTTTCAAAAATCTCCAGCGTCGCAAAAAATTCGAGATACTGGATTCCAATGTCATTTTCAAAGTCATCGCGAGTCGTATCGATTTAAAAAAATTACCCTTATTTGGCTCAACAGAATCGGAGTTATGGAATCTCAAAATATGGTTTTATTAAATTTTTTTCCACTTTTCAATCAATCGGATTTGAAATCCGATCATTTTTTTCAATTTTAATGGAGTCTCGTTGATGATCAAATTTTTTGTTTTCAATTGAATATTAAATATAAAATGTTTTCTTCAATTCTACCAAACAAAGACGATTGATAACCAGCTAATGTTTATTATATTTTAATCGAGAATCTTAATCATATTTTCATCAAGAATCGAATATTCTTCAATAAATCGAATTTGAAATCCGACCATTTTGTTCAATTTTAATGGAGTCCCATTGATGATTAATTTTTTTTGTTCAATTGAATATTAAATTCTACCAAACAAAGAATATTGATAACCAGCTAATGTTTATTATATTTTAATCGAGAATCTTAATCATATTTTCATCAAGAATCGAATATTCTTCAATAAATCGAATTTGAAATCCGATCATTTTTTCAATTTTAATGGAGTCCCATTGACGATTAAATTTTTGTTTTCAATTGAATATTAAATATAAAATGTTTTCTTCAATTCTACCAAACAAAGACTATTGATAACCAGCTAATGTTTATTATATTTTAATCGATAATCTTAATCATATTTTCATCAAGAATCGAATATTCTTCAATAAATCGAATTTGAAATCCGATCATTTTTTCAATTTTAATGGAGTCCCATTGACGATTAAATTTTTGTTTTCAATTGAATATTAAATATAAAATGTTTTCTTCAATTCTACCAAACAAAGACTATTGATAACCAGCTAATGTTTATTATATTTTAATCGAGAATCTTAATCATATTTTCATCAAGAATCGAATATTTTTCGATAAATCGAATTTAAAATCCGATCATTTTTTCAATTTTAATGGAGTCCCATTGATGATTAAATTTTTGTTTTCAATTGAATATTAAATATAAAATGTTTTCTTCAATTCTACCAAACAAAGACTATTGATAACCAGCTAATGTTTATTATATTTTAATCGATAATCTTAATCATATTTTCATCAAGAATCGAATATTCTTCAATAAATCGAATTTGAAATCCGATTATTTTTTCAATTTTAATGGAGTCCCATTGATGATTAAATTTTTGTTTTCAATTGAATATTAAATATAAAATGTTTTCTTCAATTCTACCAAACAAAGACTATTGATAACCAGCTAATGTTTATTATATTTTAATCGAGAATCTTAATCATATTTTCATCAAGAATCGAATATTCTTCGATAAATCGAATTTGAAATTCGATCATTTTTTCAATTTTAATGGAGTCCCATTGATGATTAAATTTTTGTTTTCAATTGAATATTAAATATAAAATGTTTTCTTCAATTCTACCAAACAAAGACTATTGATAACCAGCTAATGTTTATTATATTTTAATCGAGAATCTTAATCATATTTTCATCAAGAATCGAATATTTTTCGATAAATCGAATTTAAAATCCGATCATTTTTTCAATTTTAATGGAGTCCCATTGATGATTAAATTTTTGTTTTCCATTGAATATTAAATATAAAATGTTTTCTTCAATTCTACCAAACAAAGACTATTGATAACCAGCTAATGTTTATTATATTTTAATCGAGAATCTTAATCATATTTTCATCAAGAATGTCCGTGAAACAAGACCGTGTTATTCTTCGTGTTTGAAAGTTTTGCATTGTAATCGCAACTGCCATGTATAATATATGTATATATAGATACATGTATACAACGATATCATATTTTTACGGGTGTCTGTTACAAGCTAAACTGGTGGTGGAGGAAGGCTGTATACGTGAGAGCGTCGCGGCGCCGGTGTGCTTCGCCCGGTTGCGTCTTGCGTGTGTGCTGTCAGTTATTTCCCGGCAGCGAACGACGTCGGGCGCGTTGCTCCGTTCCTCCACGATTAAATTTTCAAATCTAGTTTTCAATTGAATAATTCAACGTGTAGCTTTACCGTTCTTTTTTTGCATCTGCCCTCTATTTGACCTTGGCAAAAAAAGGAAGGAAGAGACCCGAAGAGTCAAAATTGTGAATGAATCTATAAAATCTATAAATCAGCAGCTCAATGATAAGAAAGAAAAAAGCATTCTCATTGTCGTTCCGTGACTAATTTTCCATCGCAAACGGATGACTCGTTCGGATTAAAATTTCCACGGAATCGCGCGGCTTCGCTTTTGATCCTCGAACTTTATTTTGCTCCCCAACGTCGTTCGTTACAAGCGTCACGGTTTTTTTTTGTCTTTCATCCACGTTCTCTTGCGTCACGAATAAATTATACACAACGAGAATGCAAAGTGACGAGCGTTACTGTGACACGTCCACCTGTGGATCAATGGCGAACGCGCATAGTGACCCAAACGCTGGGATAGACGAGAATGGACTGTGAACTTTGCGACCAATAAAAATAAGCAAAATATAAAAGTGAAAAATTGCACATTGGCGACCGTCAATATTATGAGTCGAGGCACAGAGATTATTGCGTGAAAAAAAAACAAAGCGGCAGCTCGAAGATTTGGCGATTTGGATGCAGTGCAATTGTTCTCCATAATGGCGTCGCGTGTGGCGTCCTTTCCCTAAATCCGGGGAAATTGATCGATCGATCTCGCGTATCGACTTAGATCGTGATTTTTGTTGTCCCCAAATTGATCGTCAATCCGGAAATACGTGAATAATCATCGAGAGAATCATAACACGACCCTGGACCTGACCTTGAGAGGTCAGCTAGGAATTTAGGAATAGAAAGTGAAGGTTTAACCCTGTTTTATTTTTATTTTTTTAAACCTCGCAAGAACTCTTGAATGAACGGTAACGAGGAACAATCTCATTCGCGACGATTAATCGATCCGGTTCATCGATCATTATTGATTACAGCGATTTTACGCCACGCATGAAATTTTTTTGCACGCTCGGACGAGAAATTAGTTTGTGCGCGCAACTTGTATTCCAGGTGATGCAAAAAGTTATCGATTATGTATTCACGTTGGGAGAGATTAAATGTTACGTGTAACAACGATATATAGCGCTGAATCCTACGCACTAAAAAGTGCTACAAGGAAATTTCACCACTTTGATAAATCCAGGTGTTAAAAAAATAATAAATCATACGAGCTATTTTTTATGTGTCAGACGTAGCAGAGAAGGTGAAAGAGGAAAAAGAGAAGAGGTATTCACGTAGATAAATATATTGTATCTATGTGGAACGAGCGGAAAATAGCCACTTCATTCAGTTCTATTTTAAATCGACAAGTTCGCGTTGCTTGGCCCTAATTCCGTGATCGACTGACATTTGCGTTATTCCTGTCTCTCGGGGTAGCTCCTCGATGTCAGACCCCGATACTCAATTGGAAATCGAAAGATTGGTCGTTTAAATATAAAAAAAACAAGTCTGAGAAAGAAAGAGAGAGATCCAAAGAAAAAGGATTCAGCAAGAGTTGCTCGCGATCGTTTATAAACTCAAGAGAGAAAGAGAGAGAGAAACGAGCGGAGAAAATTTAAGGGGGCGAGAGAAAGATCGAGGAGTGATATGCAGATGTATATCGGACAAAACTTTCCCGCTAAACGGAAATGGACACTCGTGGAAAATATGGATGAACCGGCACACGCGAGCTCATAAGTGCATAAACTCTCTTTCCATCGACGCGGTGCAAGGAAGTTCTCTTTTTTTTTTCCACCGCGCGTGATATTTGCATTATTGATCCCAGGAAGCTTTATAGCAAATATTATACAGATATATCGCGTATGAAGAATAATATACGTTTATCGAACGAATGATAGACGCGCAACGTGCGTGCGTGAATAGTAAAAACGAGATGGCTTACGTTTTGTGGCGAGTACTGATGAAGAAATACTCGAAGGTGCGGTTGGGCATCAGAAATCATACGGTGAGTAAATTGTCAGCTGATTTCAGAGCTGGGCAGTACGCGAAGTACCCGGTATTTGCGACGTACTTGCAGTACTTGAAAAGTACTTCAAGTATTGTACTTGAAAAGTACTTCAAGTATTGTACTTGAAAAGTACTTCAAGTATTGTACTTGAAAAGTATTTCAAGTATTGTACTTGAAAAGTACTTCAAGTATTGTACTTGAATTTTCAAGTACTTGACCTGTAATTCAAGTGCATTGTACTTAAAATTTCAAATACTTGACCCGTTCTTCAAGTATTGACCCTAAAATTTCAAATACCTTTCTGTACTTCAAGTACAAGTATCAAGTACTTTTTCAAGTACAAGTATGAAGTACTTTTTCAAGTACAAGTATGAAGTACTTTTTCAAGTACAAGTACCAAGTACTTTTTCAAGTACAAGTACCAAGTACTTTTTCAAGTACAAGTATCAAGTACTTTTTCAAGTACAAGTATCAAGTACTTTTTCAAGTACAAGTATCAAGTACTTTTTCAAGTACAAGTATAAAGTACTTTTTCAAGTACAAGTATAAAATACTTTTTCAAGCACAAGTATTAAGTACTTTTTCAAGTACAAGTATAAAGTACTTTTTCAAGTAAAAGTATAAAATACTTTTTCAAGTACAAGTATAAAGTACTTTTTCAAGTACAAGTATAAAGTACTTTTTCAAGTACAAGTATCAAGTACTTTTTCAAGCACAAGTATCAAGTACTTTTTCAAGTACAAGTATCAAGTACTTTTTCAAGTACGAGTATCAAGTACTTTTGAATGTGTCTTTCTGATGGTTGCATGTACAAAGCTTTTGAATATGTAATTGAAAATAATATTTCGTGACGTATGAACACACTGTCCCTCAACTGTCGCCTACGACACTTTTTTGAAGACGAACACGAAGCTGGAGTATTTTAACAATCCATGTATTCTTTATTTCTTCTTTTTTTAACCTGTAAATCGTAATTACAATCGTCAATGTTATTTTTGAATTAATTTTGATTCTTTGTTTAAAAACTTCTATTCCAATCTGCCTCAGCTTAATCTCAGTGTATTGCAAAAGGTGGAAATATGTTTTGATACTAAAAGTACTCGAATAGAAATCAAATAAGAATTAGAAATCAAATGTAAGTATTAGTACTTGATACTTGATTTTTCAAGTACTTGTACTTCAAGTACTTTAAATATCAAGTACTTCAAGTAATCAGTACGTAGTACTTGAAGTACTTTGCTCAACTCTGCCTGATTCATAACAAAAAATTTTGTAAGGAAACACGAGAATTTTATCGTCGTGCGCGAATGATCGATAACTCTTGAAATTGGCAATCGATCGGCAAGTTCTTCATCATTTTTTGTGAGTAATCGATGAGTATCGATTGAATGAGGCTATAAAAGTCATTCGATGTAATGAGAGGCGAAATACATCATGCAATTGTTAAATGGGAAATTAAAGATGGAAGAGCAATTAGCAGGAAATATCTTAGTTCGTTGGTTCGAAGGATTATTGCCCCCTTTTCCGAATTGAGAGTTCTTATTTGAGCCAATGAAGAATGTGGGATATTAGCTTGTGGAAAAATCGTGGAGAAGATGAACGGGGAAAGTAATAATTATAATGTGCCCGCACACGTTGCCTTATGTTTGTAATTCTGGTACATACATATATCTATAGATTTGTTGCTACTATATTGCAACTGAAGGTCGCCTTCGCTCGCGTCCGCGAAATAAATGACGAGATCAGGCTTTTGCCTTCAGCATCTCGCTATACCGAACCGAGAAGAAGCAGCGATGTATCGCAAAAGGCGCACTTTGCAATTATCAGAGTGCAACGCGAACGCTAATGCGAACGCGGTAATTGGATAATTGGACGGATAATTTTATCCCAAGCCCGCGGGAATCATCCTGATTGTGAGATGAAATATAATATACATCTATATTGGAAAGTTCTTTGTAAGTCCCTAAATTCGAAATCAGGGTTTTTTAAAATGGGGATTGCCAAAAATGTTAAGGTTATTTTTATTCACCTTCACTTGAAACAAAAATTGAAATTGGTTAAGCTAGAGTAGAATTATAAGCTCTTGATATTTTGGCCTTTTGGGGTTTCTGGAAAACGAATAAAAAATGGATGGAGTTTTTTTTTTACGATGTTTGAGAACTGTATGTTGTGGGAATTGAAATGCTGATTGCAGATCCCGCAGAGTTTTCGTTGAAAAAAAAACAATTAATGAGAAAAATGATAAAGAATCCATTTGAATTTTTTAAAAATGATATTCGCCAATTTTCTGAGCTTTTGGGGAAATTATTGATAGGTTTTATTTTTTACAACGTTGGAGAACTGTATTTTGTGGGAATTTTAATGCTGATTGTAAATCAAGCAGAATATTTGTTAAATAATAATTAATTTATGAGAAAAAGCATCAAGAATAACTTTGACATTTTTTATAATGATATTCGAAAATTTTTGAGTTTTTGGAGAAATTATTTATAGGTTTCATTTTTTACAACGTTGGAGAACTATTTTTGTGAAGTTTTAATGGCGATGCCAAGTCACGTAGAATTTTTGTCAAAAAAAAAATTAATTTATGAGAAAAAGCAAAAAGAAAAACTTTGAAATTTGTTTTCAATTATATTCGTACATTTTTGAGTTTTTGGGGAAATTATTGAGACATTAGTTTTGACTGGTGGGTCAGTTTCAGCATCGATTGTTGTATTCGGATATATATTGGGAACCGGAAAGAGAGTTGTCATGTGAGTATTATGAGAAAAAGAGGATGGAAAAATCGATGGATTCTTTGTTCACATGCGGGCGAAGATGTGCATCAGGCTCTCTCATCTCCGGAAAATGGAACATGCGGCATTTATGCTGGATCGATTTCTCAAAATAATATCTATATCGGTTTCACCCTCGCCAGCTTTATCCCCACATTCTTCTTTCCCATGCACTATGGCACTTATGTCAATTTTTTTGTACCTATCTGGTGCAAGTTTGGTCGAGTTTGGTAAAATGTATTTTTTCAAAATTAAGGTGATTCGCCCCTATTATGATGCCGCAGCATCCGGAAGTAAAATTTCACCCCATATATTCCCACTCCAGTCTCTAATCGTCATTGACTTCCGTGTCTATGTTTCCCAGGATCTATATAATCAAATTCGTCACGATCGAAAGCGATACGTGTGTAACGCGTATCGATGTGTATAAGCTTAACACACGAAGAGGGAAGAGCCATGTTGTTGGCTAGCTAAGCTAATATCCGGACGGCACGCCACACGAGCTATTATCGAAATGAAAAGCTCCCTGAAGGATCGAGTTCCAGAGAAAGAGAGAGAGGGGCACTGACATACGTGGGGAAGGGAATTAAGGGTGCGACCTGGGCGTCGCGACGCTCACACACGATTCCTTCGTTCTTCCCCCCATATCCTTCCGCCAAAGGTTGGCTCGAAAGTTCGATGTGCTACATCCTGTTTCAAGTATTACAAAACTGTTTTCAACAGAACTTGAATGATCAAAAAGAAGAATCAAACGTCCATTTGTGCAAATTGAGAATTTTCCAAATGGCGTCGTTTTATTCAATAAATCAACGGTTAAAATATATTTCGAAAGTTCGATAAAGTATTCACGGAAAAAACGATATAGTTGGTTGGAAGAGAAATTGGTTGGATCAACTAGATAGTTGGTTGGATCAACTAGATAGTTCGTTAGATAAACTAGATTGTTGGTTACTACAACTAAGTCAAGTAAATTACTAGTTGATCCATCCAACTATCTAAAGTTGATTCAACCAACTATCTAGTTGACCCAACAAACTAGCTAGTTGATCCAACAAACTATCTAGTTGATCCAACCAATTTCTCTTCTGGCGCTCAGAGCTAAGTGTTTGGGTTGGACCAACTAAGTCGTTTTTCCTATTGTTTCAATCAAATGGCTCGTATCAATCGAAAGGGCATTTGGTGATGATATATTACTTCCCCTGATATTTTACTCTCCTAGAGCAGCCCAAATTGGGCCTTGTCGAGTTCAAAAAGAAAGAATGTGGTTTTGGTTGATTTTGCCACTCGGATCAGCAAAAATGTTTGCCAGATCTTGGTTTCCAGTTGAATGGGAGGTTCGATGTAAAAATCGATGCGGGAATACAACTTTTTCATTTTTAAGTCTCCGTGTAAATATAAAACGCACATTTCAGAGCTGTTTTTATGGTTGTAAGTGTTTTAAGGGGGGTTTCATTCATAATTACCGACTTTACAGGTTATATGGGCAGTTTCATTACCAACTAGAGTACTGTGCTTATTTTATAAATCGTTACATGCTCCGTATTATGTTTATATACGAAAATATGTATACCCGACATATGTCGGCGTCGCGACGCGGCATTTGCGGTGGCGTTGCGGTCGCGGACTTCTCTCTCTCTCTCTCTCATTCACTTGACCGTGAACCGCATTTCTGACCTGCGACACAAGCAGCCATATACGATTTTCTCTCTCCCTCGTCTGAACTCCTTCTCGATTTCTTCTTCTTCCTCTGCCTTCTCTTTTTCTTCTTATTCCTCTTCTTCATGGTTTTCGTCTTGATTCTTCTTCTCTCTGGGCTTTCGCCCCTTGCCATAAATCTACCTGCACGGCCACAGAGACGGCGTCAGTTCTCTCTTCCTCTCTTTCTCTCTTGGTCCATTCCCCTTTCCCTCTCTCTCTTTCTTCATCTACAACAATACAGCATCCTGAAGCCAGAGGTGTGCGTCTCGACCGTCTAGATTTCTCGCTGCACATGTTTCCATCCTTCTCGCGTTACTCCTGCCAGAGCGATGGAGAAAAAGGGAGAGTCATAAAGGAAGAGAGAGAGACAGAGAAGGGCTTGATCTATCGAGAATACTTGACCGCGTGCATTAAAAGCGTCAAGTGATAAACCCGCTGAGCGAGGTTGGTCTCGAACCCTTCAAAGCCACAGGACACTTCCTTTGGTCTCGCTCTCTCACACACTCTCATTCCCAGAGAGGAACCAATTAGGCTTTCTTGTCCTGGCCCATCCTAAACTCGCGGCATCAGAATAAATAAAAAAAGGCCATCCAAGCCTCAGAGAGAATCCTTGGTGGATGCTACAAGGATTTTATTGAGGAGGCTCAAAATCCAAGAAGGACAGAGGGAGATTGATGGATAACTTAAACGAAATCCTCTTTTGGCTCTCAGACGAACGATTGATCGATCGCAGTATACTCTCACTCTCGATTGTCGCATTTTTTTTCTTCTGCCTTCGAGATCCTCATCGGGCAAATAAGAAGAATCAAAGTAGTCCTTGCAGCACAATCCTGCACTCTCGAGTGCAAATTGGCGGGGGAGGAACTTAAGGAACTTAAGTTAAGGGGGAACTTAAGGAGGAACTTAAGTTAAGGGGGAACTTAAGGAGGAACTTAAGTTAAGGGAAAACTTAAGGAGGAACTTAAGTTAAGGGAAAACTTAAGGAGGAACTTAAGGAGGCACTTAAGGAATTAATCGTCAAGTTAAGGAGGATCTTAAGAAACTCATTGTTAAGTTACGAAAGGATTTATGGAAAAACTTGAGTTAAAGAGGAATTTAGGGAGAAACTTGAGTTAAGAAAGAACTCAAGAATAAACTTAAGTATAAACTTGAGTTAAGGCGGAACGTGAGGATGCTTTGCCCCTACCGTCCTAGCCAAAAATTTTATCTGATCGAAATTTCCGTACTTCGTGATACAATAAAAATCTGAAAAAATTCAGCAACATTTGGCATGCCATAAATAATAATTATCAATAATAATATTGCCTAAAAGTTATTAATCAATTGTTCCAACAAATAATTATTTAACAATTTTTTGGTAACTTCTTTTTTTCTTAAATAAATCGAATGCGTTAATTTTTCTGAGCGCATTTGAATTTTTTAAGATTTTTCTCTCTGTTTTGAAATATATAAAAAACGTTCTGAAATACAAACAAAATATTGCCAATTTTGTATACATATTTTTGCATACAGTAGGTTTATCGTCAGCTTTGAAAAGTCTCAAAGATACGGGGCCGAAAAATACATAAATACAGCCATTTTAACAATTTCAAAAAGGGAATTTCAAAATTGAGAGAAAATTCTGAAAAAATTCTTATGCGTTGGGAAAAATTGAAGCATTTGATTTCTTTAAGAAAAAAAGACTTATGGAAAAATGGTTGAATAGTTATGTGTTTAAACAATTTATCAATAACTATTGGACAATATTATTTTGGATAATTATTGTTTATGGCATGTCAATGCTGCTAAATTTGTTCAAATTTTTATTGGTATTACGAAGTACGAAAATTTCGATCAGAAAAATTTTTTTGCTGGGCCGGTAGGGGCGAAGCATCCTTAAGTTCAGAAAGAACTTGAGGAGAAACTTAAGGAACTTACGTTAAAGAGGCACTTACAAAACTTAAGTTAAGGAGGAACTTATGAAACTTAAGTTAAGGACAAACTTAAGGAACTTGAGTTAAAGAGGTACTCAAAGAACTTAAGTTAAGGAGGTACTCAAGGAACTTAAAATAAGTAGGAACTTAAGGAGAAACTTAAGTTAAGGAGGACCTTGAAGAACTTGAGTCAAAGAGGAACTTAAAAAACTTAAATTAAGGACGAACTTAAGGAACTTAAGTTAAAGAGGTACTTAAGGAACTTAGGTTAAGGATGTACTCAACTACTCAAGGAACCTAAGTTAAGGAGAAACTTACGGAACTTAAGTTAAGGAGGCACTTAAGGAACCTCCCCTTGATTGAGCGAGAGAGCGGGAAAGAGAATCCGAAGAATAAAAAATGCCTCTTGTTTATCCGAAGCAAACGTGCGAACTCTTCCCTTCTGTAAATGTATATATAACGGGAATCAAGCTCGATATCGCGTTACCTTCGCGTTATACGAGTTACGCGTATTTTACAGATGCAATGTATACGATGAACAAGGATATAGGGGATCGAAGAAGTTTGTGTAAATGGTGGAAGAAGAGCCTTCGTGGAGTGGTTAAACACACACAAACACACATTTATACTCCTGGGACTCGTTTCCTCCTCGATCCCGAGATGCGATTCATTCTCGCGCCCGGGAGTTTCATTCATTTCATTTCATTCACGAGAAAAGAGCTCTCTCACACTCTCTCGTTGGTGTATCATCAATTGCAGCCTTCTTATTTTCACGTATTCTGTCATCGCGCACCGAGAATATAAATTGTCCTTTGACAAAGTATCATCATCATCATCATCATCATCATTGTCATCATTATTGTCATCACCATTATTTTGTTGGCGTCATAATCTGTTGGACAGCGACGGCGCATACAATAAATATGCGCGTGCACATCCTTTGTGGTGAAAATATTGCAATTGAACTCAGAAGGCACGCGCCGCTGATAATTTCCCCTCATATTGTACACTTTCCCTTTTATCCCCTCGACGAGGCTCTTCTATTATCCACACACATGTGCAGAAATATGTATATATTTCTCCAGCTTTTTCTTTTTCTCTGTATCCTTTGCCGAGATGTCTCGTTACATTCGATCGGCGCGTGCCAGTCTCGAGAGTCGCGCATAAATATCAAACTTGCCACTTAAGCTCGCTCAAAGTATGTAGACTTTATAGCATGCATGTGTAGATGTATGTGCAGAGGCATTGTTGATGTTTGTATGTTGATATTATTCATGTGTGTTACCGATGGTGAAACCCAGACCCAGGATGACGACAACCTCGACGATGACTTATGAGTTGTCTCGCGAAAAAAAAAGAATTCTCACTGCGATTGTCAGCGATGCTCGCCGCGGATGATCATAATTATTCCATTCGAACGTATACGCTCTTGCACTTCGTGTCCTACTTTGACAAATGCGAATTTATATAGTGTCACGATTGTGCGTACTATCTAAGCACGCGAGACATGTCTTTGTTTCCTTTTTTCATTTTTTTTTTCAAGTTAGAATTCACGTTCGCATCGAGAATATGACAAACGATGCCAGGAGATAGTGTCCTAGTTTAGGGAACCCTTAGGAGGATGTGGCGTCAAATTTTCACGGTGAAAAGCGCAATTTATTGCGATTTGGAAATGGGGCATTATACTTTGTTGTAAAAAACAGAATTTTTGGTTGACTGATAAACCCAAATGACTGATTCCAGTTGTTTGAATAAGCCAATTTGTACCATAATTTGAACAGTTTGAGTATTTTTCATTTGATTTTTGATGAAGATTGTGATAGTGAATAATGTTTGGAAAATCTGCTGCACATCGGTTTTGACCGAATCTGGTCAGGAAGGATCCAGATGATCAACAAGTTTCTTATTTTTACATTTCCATGATGATTAACATAATCTTCAAAGGATCCACAAAGTTCATCGAATGTATCAAAAGTATCTTGTTTCCGAATCACTATATTGTAATTATTGTTGATTTATTTTTATTTAAAAAATTTTTTATAGATTACAGCAAATCTTTTGAGGAGGATTCTAATCAGGATTGAAACGTAAAAATAAGAGCGAAACTTATTTGTCCTCGCTTGATCCTTCACCGCAGGATTCTTTGGCTGCACTGAGAAAACAGTTTATTTTTAGTAAAGAAATATATTTAGTTGGCACTTTTTCCTAAATATTCCTTAACTGTTACAACATTTGTTAGTCAGTAAGAAATATTTTATTTGTATCAAAATAATCTGTTAACTGTTGAAAAAATATTTATTTAATTTATCAACTGTCAAAAAATATTTATTTTATTTATTAACTGTTAAAAAATAATTGAATTCGCCATATTCAACTTTCAATTTGTTAACAGTTGACAAATCCTTGTACATTGTTTTCTCAGTACGAATTGCAACCGGTTTTCTAAACATTATTATTTTTCATTATTCCCTAATATATTCTGTATTGTTTAATTGTTTTTTCACAGAAATTGAGGTTCTTTTATGGCACAGGGGTTTCTAATTAGTGGTAAATTTTCTGTGGTCTAAAATCTCGAAATCCTGGTGAAGTCCGAAAGAATGTACAAAAATATAACATTTTTTCGGCGCAAGACGATGTACCAAAAGATTCTTCTCTAAAGTGTTTCAGAATCGTGAAAAAATGGTGTTCCTCTTATCATTAAACTCTGTGACAGGGAAAACTGTTGACCAATGTCACATGGAAAAATATGCTAAAACATATTAAAACATATGGGGCATTCCATGGCGATTCGACCTGGGTCTGACCCGTCACCTCTCCGCTTTGACCCACGATTTTTTATGTTATTGTACTATCTCTGAAAGGCACTTCAGAATTTTTTCAGATTTTTTTGGAACGATTTGACTTCACAATATTTTTTATAAACAAAAAATTAAAGCCCAAATTTAAAAATTCGAAAAAAATCACAAAAATCATGTGTCACATATCAAACACTGTGAGCATTTAGAAAAAGTGAGCGCGCGTTTCGTTTGGCCTACAATGCGCTTTTTTTGAAAAAAAATCGAATCTTGGACAAAAATTCTGAAAAAAAATCTGAAAAAATTCTGGTTATTTCTACATGATGTCATGTAATTTTTTTTGCTCTTCAAGAACTGAATGGGCTATTGATTTTAATTTAAAAATTTTTTTTTTTCGAAAAAAGCGCATTGTAGGCCAAACGAAACGCGCGCCCATTTTTTCTGAACGCTCACAGTGTTTGATATGGAACACAGGATTTTTGTGAGCGTTTAGAAAAAGTGGGCGCGCGTTTCGTTTGGCCTACAATGCGCTTTTTTCGAAAAAAAGTTAAAAAAAAAAATAAAATCAATAGCCCACTCAGTTCTTGAAGAGGAAAAAAAATTACATGACATCATGCAGAATTAACCAGAATTTGTTCAGATTTTTTTTTCAGAATTTTTGTCCAAAATTCAATTTTTTTTCTCAAAAAAAGCGCATTGTAGGCCAAACGAAACGCGCGCCCACTTTTTCTAAATGCTCACAGTGTTTGATATGTGACACATGATTTTTGTGATTTTTTTCAGATTTTTAAATTTGGGCTTTAATTTTTTGTTTATAAAAAATATTGTGAAGTCAAATCGTTCCAAAAAAATCTGACAAAATTCTCGAGTGCCTTTCAGAGATAGTACAATAATATAAAAAATCGTGGGTCTAATCGGAGAGGTGACGGTCCAGACCCAGGTCGAATCGTCATGGAATGCCTCATATATAAACATATATAAAATTTGGCTCTAAATTTCGAAATCTGTTATATAAAATGTACGAACGGTTTGTTTATTAGAAATATCATTGACGTATTAGAAATAAGGGCATAAGAAATATCATTGATCTATATCGAACAGTAACTGATAAAATTAAAAAACTGATTAACCAGCAAATTAAAAAAAAATTTGGCTCTAAGTTTCGAAATCTGATATATAAAATCTACGAAGGGTTTATTTATTAGAAACATCATTGATGTATTAGAAATAAGGGTATTAGAAAAATCATTGATCTATTTCGAACAGTAAATGATAAAATTAAGAAACCGATTAACCAGCAAACTAAAAAATGCCTTCTATAATCGATGATATATCTGAAGGTATTTTTATCGAAGAAAAAGGTTGAAATTTCAAATCGGAAATCGGCAAAAAAGATCAATAATTGAGACTCTTCGCTGGACGTTGTTGGAGGGGAGTTCGCTAGACGAGCAAGGGCGAAAGCGTTAGGAATTGTGAATTATTTAACGCTTTCGATCGCCGAGTGGGTCTCGGTGAACGAATGAATCCTCCGTGCACCGTCGCGAATCCTTCTTTCCGTTTTTTTCCAGTCTTATTTCAACGATCACTGGATGGATGCAACGAGCGGCAAGAGAATTTCTCCGTCTTCCTTCCACGACAGGATATAACGAGCGAACGAGAAATCGTCGTCTCGAAAGATAGACACACTGTTAAAATTCTCGTGCTGAATATAAATACATAAATATATACGGGGCATTCCATCCCAAATCGGACAGTTTGAGAAACTTTTTTTTTTTATTTCCTTAATTTTTTTATATTTTTGAGTACCCATCATTTTGTATCACCTGATAAATTTTGAGATTTTTTTTATTATCCGTTCAAAAGATATTAAATTAACAAAAAAAACCGCTCTTTTTTTGGTATTTTGGTCATAACTTCTTTAATAATGGTCCGAATTGAAAGTTTTTTTTCTTCAAAATTTTTGTTTTTTTATGGCCTTTCCAGAAAAAAATACAACAAAAATATTCGACGTGTTTTTGAATGAGTTTTTTGAGTTTTAAACGTTATATCGCGTTTTTAAAAGTGAATGTCATTATAGATTTTTTTTTTTAATTTTTTGTTTCAAACATCTATCTATTCAACAATTTTTAAGACTAGTTCGATCGTGGGACCTCAATAACTACTATTTTTTTTCGATTTTTGAAAATTAGAATTATTTTTTTTTAAATAAATTATTATGTATACCAATTTTTGTTACTGTATAGTATTTTTTTAAATCATTTTGAATTAATTTTGACACTTTTTCATTGTTAACAGATTTTTAAAATTAATAATTAATCGATGAGCAAATAACAACAGTTCAAGAATTGTATGAGTGGGCATTGAACCTAAATAGTCTACCGAATATTGCTGTCAAATTTTCACATGAGAAACATTATTCAGATGCAAAAGAAAGATTTTATTTGCGATAAAATACTGCGAAGCCAATCACAGGGGGACAAAAATTTCATTCAATTATTTCAACGGAAACGTATTGGCAAAGGAATATTCTAATTCAGGAAATAATCGTATGTGTAAGGTTTTCAAAAAAATACGTGAATAAATAAAAACTGTTGTTATTATTGTTCATAAACAGACTTAACGATTAATTATTAATTTTAAGAACCTGTTAACAATAAAAAAGTGTCAAAATAAATTCTAAATATTGAAAAAAATACTATACAGTAACAAAAATTGGTATTCATAATAATTTATAAAAAAAAAAACACAAAAAATTTAATTTTCAAAAAATGAAAAAAATAGTAGGTATTGAGATCCCACGATCGGACTAGTCTTAAAAATTGTTGAATAGATAGATGTTGGAAACAAAAAATTAAAAAAATGAATCAAAAATGACACTCACTTTTAAAAACGCTATTCAAAGTTTAAAACTCAAAAAAGTCATTCAAAAACACGTCGAATATTTTTGTTGTATTTTTTTCTGAAAAGGCCATGAAAAAATAAAAATTTTGAAAAAGCAACTTCTAATTTGGACCATTATTGAAGAAGTTATGACCAAAATACCAAAAAAAGAGCGGTTTTTTGTTAATTTAATATATTTTGAACGGGTAATCAAAGAAATCTCAAAATTTAACAGGAAGGGTCTTTTGATGGGTACTCAAAAATATAAAAAAATTGAGGAAATAAAAAAAAAAGTTCTTCAAACTGTCCGATTTGGGATGGAATGCCCCATATATATCCCCTGATAGAGCCGGATGCCAAAGGCGAAAAGTCTGCATGAAAAAAGTGAATGGCAATTAAACGAAAAATTTCACGTCAGGAATGGGCATTGTCTCAAATCCATACGATTAAGGCTGAGATCTGTATGCACAAAGAGAATTCTCGTGATCTATGGCAAATAACAGTGTCTAGTAACTTTTGAGCAAAAACGCCTTTTGCACGTTAAATCGCGTACATGTCAACGAAGCCGTTTATGAAACTGAGACTTTCGCGTGATTAATTTTTCTTCCTTTTTCTCAACTCTCCGATCACGCATAGTGCACCGATATACAGTCGAACCTCTTTAACTCGAAAACCTCCATATGTCTGAGATTCAGTCTATCCCTTTGCAAAAACCTCTGTAATTGGAAGGAAAAACAGAGAAAACTCAAAATTTTCCAAACGACCTCTAAAGTCAATTTTCCAAAAGACCTCTAAAGTGAAAGGCTACTGGTTACTGGTTCAAATATAGTTGATTGATAAAAAAGATTATTATTTTATTTTTGAACTAGTCAAGTTGATTGATAATAAAAGATTATTATTTTATGTTTGGACTCGTCGAGTTGATTGATAAAAAAAGGTTTTTATTTTAAGCTTGAACTAGTAATGTTGATTGTCAAAAGAAGATTAATATTTTATGACCGAACTCGAAGTTGACTGTTTCAAGTTGAAATGAGACTGATTAACTAGTTAAACCAGTTGCATGTAGTTGACTAAAGATTGAAGACTGCTTTGATACCTGTGTTTTACTTTTAAGTAATTGAATGTAAAAAATAAGATTGGCTCCAAATTTTTCATCCGAGTCAAAAATCCGGACAAATCTAAAAGCACATATGAAGTTTACAATTTCGCAAAGCTTCGTATTTTCTTCAAGAGAAGGTAAAAGAAAAAAGACCCTCTTTTATGGGAATCCATTTCGGATTCGACCATCTTGCGTTTTGCCGCTGACCATTAAATATCCATACTAAAAAATAAGGATATCAAACACAGACGAACTTGGAAAGGTTATAAGCATCGAGGGGAAAGTTCGTTTGTGCGAGAGGAAGCCATCTGGCGGATTTTTAGGTAACTAATAAATCTGCAGATATGATCATGTAATTGGCTACAGTGCCTCTAAAATCGTAATCCATCCTTTACCCTCTTGAATACTATTTTATTAGTTAGACTGACTAATCAAGTAGGTTATGTTGACTAGTCGCGTCAACTAACTATGAATAGTAGATGGAACTAGGGCTAGGTGGTTATTGTAACGAAGCAGATGGTTACGGTAACCGAAATATACCTAACTAATAATCAGTTGGTTGTCCTAACCAACCATTTTTTTCCGTGTTCGATAAGACGAAACCTCTTTTCCTCGGAGAAATTATCTCTGCCCCTGAGATTCGAGTTAGCGAGGTTCGACTGTACGTCATTATATCTCCATGATATTACAACCATATATATTCATATATTTATATCAGATCGTGTGAAAAATAATAAAATCTTCGTCGTATCGTGCAAACACATTTTCACCGTGTTTGCGTTATTATTATTGGCTCTCACAAGCACGCAATTTAACAATAATTATGCGGCAATGTTGTTAAGGATGAAACGGAAGAGAAAAACCGTATTCCGCATTAAAATGCAGAGTAAAATCGACTTGCCGAACGCTTCATCGCGTCCCTCCCAGTTTTTCCATTAAATTGATCATCACTATCAGCGCACTCTTCGTCAAAACAGATTTTCCCTGCGCAATAACCGTCTTATTCTTTATCCTCGCTGCTGAAACACACTGTTAAGACCGTTATGAGCATGAAAAATAGCGCCACTCGTTGCACGCGGTTAACCGTTAAGTTGATTAACAATATAATTCACGTGTATGTAACGAACGGTTTGAGGTAACGACAACAGAGGGAGAGAAATTGCCGGTGTTTGTCGTTCAGTGAGTTCATCGACGATTGTTGAAAGAAAGGGCTTCGAGTTGCACGATTTGACGGGGAAAACTTTTTCAAATGGAGCCATTTTGTGCGTCAGCGATAGAGAAGAAGATTTTTCATTGCCCCGTTGTTTGCGAACAGCTCGTTCGATCTACACTCTTCGTGCAACACGCACGTTCATCGCGTGTCTCGGATGGAAATGGGCCTCATTTTCCAATGCTCGTAAATGGCTGATACGCCCATTTGAATTTGAATCACGCGAAATAGTCGCCGCTCTCTCCTCTTCGCATGTATTTCCCAACTCGCTGCGATTATCTCGTTCAATATTAATTATTTCTTTTCCTTTATCCTCTCGACAATGCTCTCTCGATCTTGCTCTATCTCGCTTTCCTTAACCCTCTCTTTGTCTTTTCCCTTGTCCGTGTTTTTTTCTGCGTATTCTCGATTTATATGCGTCGTTCCTGAGCGATATCGAGCGCCGAAGAGCGTGGGAGCAGCCTCTGTTGCACTCTCATCACATGCATGATTTTTTTTTTTAATTATAAACCACGCTGCGAAAGCTCGTTTGCACGGTATTTTTTTTAGTTATTTTGTAGATCCTCGGTTCATGAGAGAAATGTAAGGTCCCAATTATTGAACATGTCCCAATTATTGAACACTATCTTGTATTTTTATTATTTCTCATTCACCTGCATGCGTTTACTTATTTATAAGAATTTCATTACATATAAGGAACTTTCAGCTATCGAAATGTTACCTTACTTGTGCAAAAAAAGCTCTAATTAACAGAGAAAAAAAATATTTAATCAGCAACGGTGACGTCTCGTGGTAACTGCTTATCGTTTTTGCCAAGACGCGCCGCTTCATGCGTAAGGGCATAAAAAATTCAAAAACTGTCGCATCTCAAAAAGTAAAGGCGTTTCAGGTTCCTCAGAAAGTTTCTTACAAATAACAATTAAAATTTTTTTTTAAAATTAATTATTTGTTACAAAATACGGTGTTCGATCATTGGGACATAGAAAATGCAGTGTGTCCCAATTATTGAACACTCGAATTCTTCAAGATGGCGCCATTACACCCATCAAAACATCGAGACAGTTAACGTGTGACGAATCGTGCGAATCGGATTTATTCAAACAAAAACTGTAAGTTTCTGAATAAACTTACCTTTATTCTTTTAACAATAACTCTAAGATCGTCAAATATATTTTTTATTTGTATTTTCGTGCAATAAACATAAAAAGTAAAAAGAGAATATAACCTAAATGTAACCTAAAAATACGAATGTAATGTTCAATATTTTTTGCTCTCCGATATTTCAGTCGAAAAACAAAAAAGCTGCGACAAAATCAAACGAAAACAGAACACAAAAACGAGGAAGCTGAAAATAAAAATAAAATAAAGTTCGAGTTGAAAAGCAAGAATAAACCAAATTCGAATGAACCAAAAACCTGTCCAAAGAGACTAAATATATATTTTTCTATTTTTCCATGATTAATAAAAGATTATTAGAGTGTTTGATTTTGGTTTTATTTCTTAATATTGTACCCAAAATAATATTTTCAGAACGGAAAAAGAATTCTCGAGAGTGTTCGATAATTGGGACATGCCTGTTCAATATTAGGGACATAGGCACTTCCAGTTTTCAATAATTGGGACATTTGCATGCTTCACATTGTTATTCTTTTTTTTTCATTTGAAATCATTTAAAAATAATTTAAAGGGTGATTTTTCGAAAGTAAAAATATCAAAGTATCATTTGAACATGAAAGCGATGGTTTTTTTCTTGACTTTATTTTTTTTTTCACCGAATTCAGTCCCCAGATCCTTAGCTGTTCAATAATTGGGACATTTACCTTATGCGTGAGGTAGATTGATGATGAACTATGGATAGAGCAATAAAAATTATCCGCTCAATTGCGATCGCGATTTAGCAAAGTGTGCCGTTTAGTTTTTGTGAAGATATACATTTGTTACAACGCTTGAATCCTCTCTGGGGAATTGGTACGATTGTTGCTTCCGAAATTGACGATCGCTTCTAGATTAGCAATAATCGTTTGCTTCGATTAGATGAGCGATGCGCGAGATGAGAGCGAAAAATGCTGGCTCTCTTCGGTATTTCTTTCAATTTTTTCATGAAGAATTTATTATTTTGCTGCTACTTAGCAGGATATTTATTGCCAGAAATTATTAACGATGATTCTGCAATCACGAGTATTTGTTGACTCGAATTATACGAGATATACGAGAAAAAGAAGAAAGTTGCGCTTTAAGGCAGTATTCTGGTCTAGAATTTTGAAAAAATCATTTTTTTTGCATATTCTTAAAGTTTAGGCATTTAAGAATATATTTTATTCTAATTTCAACTTCAAGATTTACTTCAAATTTTTTACCGATCTTCTTCTCTATCGCCTCTACCACTTTTGTATTAAAATTTTTTCTTTTATTATTGTAAAAAATTTAAAAACTATGAAAAGATAGTCGAAAAACGCCTTTTTTTTGTTCAGACAGCCGCCATTTTGCGATTTTTTTTGCTTTCTCTGAGGTAGGGGCTGTAATCCTCTTTGTTTTCATCTTATACGGGATTTTTCAAATTTCCTCTTTTTTCCACAAAAACCAGAATATCTTTGGAAAAAAAATCGCTCAAAGTAAACGGAAATTGAAGTTCAAATTTTCCCCTTTATGAATCCAATCGTAAAAATGTATTAAAAAAAATTCCTCCCGAAGATGGGTGCACCTGAAGAGAGGGACAAAGGCGAAAAACAGCTGTTTTCAAAATAGAGTCCAAATCTAAAAACAATTTGTAAAAATATCTCTTTAATAAAATATATTTTCTGAACTTTTGTCCGGAAACAAACTTTTCGCAGGTAGTGTACATGTAATAAAAGATGTAATAATAAAATATGTTGTAAAAAAAGAATGGTAAAAATATATTTTTTTTATCGAGCTCAAAAAAATGCCTCAAAATGTATGTCTCAAGACCAGAATACCGCCTTAAAAAAAAAAAAAAAAAATGTTATCACAGGGCACAGCAAAGATTCTCCGCACCGCCTCCACACGCCACAAAGATATCCCTCCGGCAGATTCGTATCTTTATTTATTATGTTATTAAAGTCCCGCGAGAGTCAGAGCACAGTCTTTTGCTCTATCTTGCCCCCCTCGCCCTCTCGACGGTTCGTTTTCCCTTTAGAGGTAACTGTACCTAATATACTGTAACCAATGTAACGCGCCGCGAGAGGGAAGAGGAAAACACTCGGAGGAGAGAAAGATCGGCGCCGACGGGCTTGTATTCACCGGTTTGTACCCAACCAAGAGGGCAGAGGAAGTTTTGTACCGAGGAGGCAAAAGCTTCGGGGGGCCTCTCGCAAACGGCGGCAATAAATTGAAACGCGCGGCGCGAGTGAACATGCGCACTTCGCTCCTTAGATGGCCGTCCGGTTGTCGGCAATCAACCGCTCGAAGGACCGCGCGCGAGCACAATCCTCGCGCCGAGATGCTGATTGCGGCGGTCTTCTCGACTCATTTCGAACGGGAGCGAAAATGTTGTTATTTTTTCGTTGACTTCCTTTATTACGGCTACTTTCGGTGATTTCGTAATAATGTACTCGCGCAATTTGAGAATACATCCAGAAAAAAGATCTAGTACATTTAACTAAATCCTAGTCAAGCCAAAAATAGTACATTACACCACGAGGACGTAAAAACATTTTCAGAGAATATTTTTACGCTAAGTGATGTACGATATTTTATGGCACTTTACGCACTCGTGCGATAAAATTTTGTACGATACTCGTGCGAGAAACTTTTTCTCAACTCGTGTGATTGCAGCATTCGCCTTCGGCTCATGCTGCAAACTCACACTCGTCGAGAAAAAGTTTCATCGCACTCGTATCGTAATGTACTATTATATCACGAGGTGCAATATGGACGTTTTCACGTCCTCTATTCATGTCAACGAATTTTTTTTTTTTTTAATGACCGACTAGGAAAATATATTGCTATCTAATAAATTTGTATTTAATATTAATAAATATTATTTCAAACTGAATGTATGATGAAACAGATATGTATTTAAATGAAATAATTTTTTTTAAATATTTACACAATATATATTTTTAAACATTTCAATCTTTGAATGTATAGTTACACATATGAAGTCTACAATTTCGTAGAGCTTCGTCTTTTCTTTAACAGAAGGGAAAGAGAAAGTATCCTTTTTTATGGGAATCCTTTTCGGGGATTCGACCATCTTGCGTTTTGCCGCATCATTCAATGTTTAAATATCCATACTGAAAAATAAGGATATTAAACATAGACGATCATGGAAAGGATATAGGCGTCGAGAAGCAGGTTCGCTTGTGCGAGAGGTAGCCACCTGGCGGATTTTTGGGGTACTGACAAATCTGCAGATATGATCGGATGAGATTACGGGCGAATAGGTATCAAGTAACAACGAATAGAATTTTTCTTCAACGCCTGTTTCTCGATGACAGGGAATATAAATAAATAAATATAGTAGAAGTAAATGTCACCCAAAATTGGATGGAAAGAAAATTTTCTTTAAAGTAAGTAAAAAATAATCAAATAAACGATTATAGTACCTACGACTAGATCTTTTTTCTGGGTGTAAAGGAGATCATTTAGAATCCTTGTTTCTGGATTTTTTGCTCGTTGCTCATCGTTTGGGACGATTTTGGACAAGAGCAAATGAGGGGGTTGTTAAAATGACAATTCCTGAAGAAAAAAAAACACTTTTTCGATGCGAAGAATCAAGTTATTTTTTTTTTCAATTAATTTGCAGGGAAATTGTAGTTATTTAACTGATAGTTTCTCGATTCTAATGAGTATTTAAACTTTAATTTTGAGATTTTTAATATTATTTTTAAATCTCTAGTAATTTTTTGGGGCAGCTCTACAGGAAATATTATTGGATTTGCAGCTGAGAATGTCTTACTACTAAATTGTCCTTGAATAATAGACTGTTTCGAAAAAATGACAATTTATTTTTTCAAAGAACATTGATAAATCGTCAGACGAGACCTAAACGAAGACCCTGTCCAAATGTGAGCTCTTAATGTTAATATTTAGAGGTGGCGATTTTTAATTTTCTTCTTCCATTTAAATAACATGGGAATTTTTTTTTCTGTACTTGTACAGTAATGAGAAACGTAGATTGTTGTAGGAAATTGAACGCTCTATAAAAAAGGTCTGAATGAAGATTTGCGTGAGCGAGCCATTTCGGAGTTATAAAGCCTTAACCATTGAACTGTTTAAAATCATGATGTTATTTACTTATAAACGCGTCAAAATCGACTCTTATCACTTAAATACCCAATGTTATCATCTTTAAAACAAATATCTGCAAATTTTCATTAGAATGTTGATCAAAAAATTTTATTAATCAACGATGAATGATTAATTTTATTGTTCATTAATAAAAAATACTAAAAAATAAATTTCATTCCGAATTTTATATATTATAAATCAATAATTAATTTAATTCTTTATAAATGTTTTGAATGAATTATGTAACCCTAAGTTAAATAATATAAAACTTATAATTACTTAAAGAATTTTAAAAAAACGTTTCATCGTTGTAACTCATTCTTAAAAAACTCAATAAATTTATAAAGAATTAAAATAAATTATTGATTTATAATATGTAAAATTTATCATGAATTTTCATCATATATTATATATTTGTGATATACCCGTATTTTTTATTAATTAACAATAAAATCAATCATTCATCGTTGATGACGTTTTTAGCACGAGAGACTACCAAAGATTATAATCACCACAAAAATGAACCCCGATGAATAATACAAGACTGTGAACCAATAAAAACGTGTTCTCTTTCTTATAAATGTTGCCAGTCTTTTCATCGTTACAACTTGCCCCGAGCCTGTTACAACTAGCCCCAGACATGGGGTAAGTTGTAACAGCTCCCATTTTTTCAAAGAACGTGTGGTGTAAAAGATGGGTAAATATTAAAAATTATTTTTCAATTGGAATTAGTGCTCAGATATATACTTTACAAACTCTCTTACTCACAATCTTAAAAGCATACATATTTTAGGTGTTACAGACCTTTTTCCAAAAAAAGTTACAACTAGCCCCACGCTCCCCTATTGGATTACTTCAGAGAAGAAAATGTATTCATTGACATTGACAACTACGCAATACTTAAGCCTTAAATGATAACGTGTTTTTCGGCACCTTTAAATGGTAACGGGGGTCACTCGTGCCTGGCGCTTTAAAAAGTGCTCTAAAGTGCTCTAAAAAATTCCGCAAAATTCATGAAATCTCATCAAATATCCTAGAACAAGGACCAATCACTATATTGCTGATTTGATCCTTTGTTTAAATAATATAATCATATAAACAATGGAAAACGTGAAGAATGCACCATTTTTTTAAAAAATCATAACTTTGGATGTAATTAATATTTTTTAAAGTCCCAAACTGGAAATTGAAGCTTAGGAATGGTTCTTGAAGGGAACAAATATTTAGATTATGTATGAAGTTTTTTTAAAGTGCATAAAGAGGTTCAATTTCCAATAAAGAAGACATTGTCTTATTTTTTACTCAATTTTATTAATCAGAATGACATCAATTATGAAAGTTAACTCAAAAAGGAAAGGAAGTCAACTCAAATATCCATTAAAATTCACGCTGAAAAACTTTTGGTTAACTTTCAATCAATTTAAAATCGATAAACATCAAAATATGGAGAAAAAAATTCAGGCATACGAATTACGATGCGACTTGAATCAACTCAACTTCAAATCAACTTCAGAGGAACAATAAAATGCGACAATAACAATCAAATACTAAAAACAACGAAATCACGAACATTTTGAATGTGGAAAATGCCCCCGCCTTAGTTCAGTCCATACAATTATGATTTTGTGCGATTTTTTCTTATCGGCAACTTCCGGTGGTTTTGTAATTCCATATATTCCTGCAATTTGAGTGAAAAAGCTCTTTTAGAATTTCTGATTCTGAAATTTTCGGTAATTGCACCCAATATTTGGCAATCTTTCATGACATTTAACCATCTTTTGTAACGAGTGATCATTGCTCGAAATTTGTATTTTTCGTTCATATTCGATCGATTCTTAACTCTCAAAACGACGCTACGCTGTTTAATGTCTCTCGGCTGATTATTCAACGATTCTCGTGAAATATAGTCGCGACGATGAGCGAGTAGGCGAACAGGTATCCCGAGCGAGACGAATATATGTATATATCATGCCTTTAGTTTTATCAGCTCTCTGCTATGTAAATAGCGTAATGCTTGTATATACGATAAGAGAGCACGTGTGCGCGGTGCTCACTCTGTAATACACTTAATCGTCGCGACACGTATAACAAGCTTACGATGCTCACGTCAGAGATTTATATGAATTGCCTCTCAAGTCAGTTGTACAAGGGTAGGCATGCCTGACCTTCTTTTCAAATTTGTAAACCTTGTTTAAAAAATCCAGTCCTCAAATATCTCCAAAATTCGATAAAGTGTACAATTTTACTCGTTTTTTGATGCCTTGATGTAAAAGAGGGCAAAACTAGGAATTATTCTATGAACAATTTCAATATACTACAGTACAATTTGAACAATTTTTGGTGCTAAATCCAAGAGAGCTTAACAGGATTCTTTTGAAATCCTTCTGATTGTGAGTGATCCTAAATTTTGTATATCAACACGGAAAAAAATGACGATGATTATTCATTAGACTGTTTAAAAAAAACTTGACATTTTTTTTTGGGCAATATTAGAGTAAAGAAGAGTAAAAGAATGCACAAAAAGCCGCAAATAATTTGTAATACTATGTAATCACTATACTACAATAATATTATTAATAATATTATTTATACAAATACATGTAGAGAGCAGAAAAAAAATACACGCGCATGGGGCAAGTTCTAACATGTTACAACTTGCCCCATGGGCTCATTATGTCTATGTAATGAAATATCTCAATAACTACAAACTTTAGAATAATTTAAAAAAAGCAAATGAAAGCCAGTTAAATTTACGATGTAACGAGCAAAAAACAATAAACAATTAATTTAATTTTAATAGTCAAAATCAAAATTTTCGTAAGTATTTTTTTTACGAAATCTGGCCGAAATAGAACTCGTGTGCATATTCTCTTATTTTGATGTCTCGCGGGGTATTAGCGGTGTTTACGTTATGCTGCGTGTTATAAGAAGCACATTCAGCAAAAAAAAATTAAATCAAAATGTTTTAAATTCCCGGTCAAAATTGAGTGTTACAACTTACCCCTGTTACAATTAGCCCCACGCTCCCTACGCTATCTATTTTTTTCAAAAATCCAGCAAACAAAAATTCAAACGGGATAAAAAAAAGGTCGATCATCAATCCCACAAGCTGAATTACCGATCTATCGTATCCACGAAGTTGCTTTACCTTCACAGCGAAGTGGCTCTCAAGTCGCGGATTCGCGTGCGCGCTGCATTTCATCGCAGTAAGCGCTTATGCACACGCGTACGACGAGTACTCCTCATCGAAAACTTCCATATCGTTTTCTGTGCTCTCTGCAGAGCATTAATGCGCAGCAGTGGGAAAACAACGAGCACAAACTGGCGGCTTTCACCCAGAGATGCCGCCACCGACCGGAGAAAGCCTCGCATGAAAATCGCCTCCACGATTGCGCCAACTCGAATCATCCCCACTTGCGCGCCTCATTGATGATAACAAATTTATCACAAACATTTCCCAACGTTATCGAAAAATTAGCTGAATCAAGACGTCGTGTGAAAATTGATTGATTTTTCCCCTATAGATTGTCAAAGTCAGAGTCTCTGTCAAACAGAGACGGAGAAAGAGAGTGAGAGATGGAATCATCCCCTTAACCGAGGGTGGAAGCAATCACGCATGCCCGGGGAATCCCAACTCTCTCCTCTCTGTTTTTCTCTCCCATGTCCGTCCTGTTCTCTCGCAGGGTGGAAAATTCTACTTTGACAGTACGCCCTAAGCTTCGCCGTCGTTCGATCGTGTGTTATCACGTCGAATTGACCTCCTTCGTCGCGATGTAATCATCGATTGCTCTTGACAATTGATATCAGACGATACCCGCAAAATTTGGTTTCTTTCACCTTTTGGTGTCCCTTCTTTTCGTTTCGTTCATTTCAGCTGAATTTTCATCGTTGTGCAATCCACTGATTCAAACCGCGTGATTCTTGATCGCAGACCCGCGCTTTTAAGTGTGTTTTCCTTGTTTTCTCTGTGTCTTTGTGTGAGTGTGAATTTGTGTGCCGTTTGTGACTGACAAAAAGCGACGCAATGAGGGATCGCGAGGTCGCGAACCGAGGTCACAGCGCTATTACGTGGCAAATCCGTGGAACGGTGAACAAAATAGTGTGGAAAAAAGCGAGCCACGATTATTTCGCTCCTCCCGTTTCGTGCTAAAAATCGGGTCAGTCGATAGCCGATGAGCGAAGCCAAGGGATCCACGATGAGGCAGATTGAAGAGTGAATTGAGTCAAGCATTTTTATTCTTAACAAGTTCCGGAAGAGGGCGTGAAAATTGTCCTATCAGTGTGTGAGTGTGTCTTTGATGATGTTTGAAAAGGGTGAAATTTGCGAAATTGGGGAGGAACGCGACGAGGAGTGTCTTCCGGACACGAATTTCCTATTGACGGACAAATAACGGAATGGTGTAATTTTGGGGTTCAATCGAGGTGAACAAAGGTCACCAAAAGGGTGACACGAGAAAGAGAGGTGGAAAAGCGGGGCGGTGGAAATCGACGCGTTACCTTGGCCTTGGACGAATCCACCCCCAAAAGCGAGCTCGCTTCGACAATTATGAATATCCGTGTATCGTGTGAAAGAGAAAGAGTGAGAAGAGGGAATCGATGCCGAAAAACCGGCGTGCATCGAACTCTCGCTGGTGGGAAATAATGCTGAGAAATTTTGTCATCGTTTACTCAGCAAAAGCGAGTTTTAGTCAGCGAATCATTGCAAAAGTGTTCCGGGCCTGTATTTCATTGGATTGGAAGAGTTGAGGGAATAATCAAGAGATAAACAACACAATTGAGGGACGATGAGTCACTTCGATTGGAAACTTTTGCGGCGGAAGAAGGTACAACAATGTTTTTACTGTGGTAGAATATTTGGAAAGATCAAATAGCTTCAAAGTTTGGAAACACTCGTCTCGGTTCCGCGCCGCACAAAAACTTTCACTGCTCTTTTAAAGATAAAGATATTTAAATTCAACAAGCGGTGTTTTAAAGGGGACATATTCAGCTTCATTTCGCTTTTTCAAAATAAAAATTTCGATTTTTTTTTGAGCTCTGTACGTACTTTGAAACATGGTCATTGATCGGGCTTTTTTTTTGGCGTTGAAATTTTGGCGCACGACCCATGCGAATTTTTGAAAACTATTTTTCACATGAAACATTTGTGGGGGAGTTATAAGCTTCAATTTTGTTTTTTTTTTTTAGTTTCGTACGATTATTGTTCTCAAAAATATTTATTTTTTCGCAAAAAACGGCCATATTTATAAAATGTAGCGCAACTCTAAAACTACTGGGTTTTCGTGAAATTACTAAGAGAGTAAAAAATTGGATACAATAAGTTTGGATTCAATGAAATTTTTTCTAAATTTTTTCCAAATTTTTTATTTTTATTTTTCCTGCCAACGAGATATTTTTGTTTTGTTTTAAACAATCGAGTCTCTTGCCTAATCTACACGAGTTTTCCGATGATAAAGTCGTGTAGATAAGGTTTTTCGATGAAAAAGCTTTATAGATGAGGCAAGAGACCCGATTGTTTAAGATACAAAAATATCTCGTTGGCAGGAAAAATTTTCGAAAATAAAATTTTGAAAAAAAAATTCGAAAAAAATTTCATTGAATCCAAAATGATCGTATGCAACTTTTTACCATCTTAGTGATTTCATGAAAACCCAGTAGTTTTAGAGTTACGCTACATTTTATTAATATAGCGTCGTTTTCTACGAAAAATCGAATATTTTTGCGGAAAAAAATCGTACGAAACTTTTAAAAAAACGACTTTGAAGCTTATACTCCACAAGTTTTCCACATGAAAAACAGTAACAAAGAAATTTATGGATCGTGCGCCAAAATTTCGACGCCAAGAAAAAAGCCAAAAATCGACCATGTTTCAAAAAGCGTAACGGGTTGAAAAAAAATTAAAAAATTTTCTTGGAAATAGTGAAATGAAGCTGAATATGTCCCCTTTGAAACACGCTGCTTGTCGAATTGGAATATCTTAATTTTTTAAAGAGCAGTGAAACTTTTTGTGCGGTGCTGAATCAGGGCGAATGTTTCCAAACTTTTCGACGGCAGTGTACATGACATCATAAAGATTGTGAATTCATCTTAGGATCCATAATTGGGACTTTTATTTATCCCATAATGCCTAATATTCAAGTTTGCAGATCGAAACCTCTCGGTTTTTCTGTCATCAATCTCTTCTCCAAAGATCAGCGATTTATCCTTCGGATACTAACATTCCAACGTGCGTGACTCACATTGTCGATGCACTTAATAATCGCAGAAGCTATCCACTGGCGCTTGTGCGTTTTTTTAAAATAAGTGTAGAACGAGAGAGATCGAGAGAAAGAGAAGAGCAATGAGCTACGTGCAAAAAAGGATTAGCTTTCACCCGTGGGCTGTGCATGCTGATCACGAAGAGTGGCTGCGAGGACGAAGAAGTAGATGAGGAAGAAAAGGAAGAGGAAGAGCGAGGACGAAGAAGAGTTACCGCTTGATGTAGCCTATAGAAACGAAGCCCTCAAGTGCTTCTCCTTCCTCTCTCTCTCTCTCTCTCTCTCGCTCTCTCTCTCTCTCTCTCTCTCTCTCTCTCTCTCTCTCTCTCTCTCTCTCTCTCTCTCTCTCTCTCTCTCTCTCTCTCTCTTCCTTCGACTCCCATTCATTCTAACGGTCCATACGCCGGGTTAATTGATAATCGAATTAGCATAAGGTCTCTCCTTCGTGTGTGTTGCCGTGTGCGCATCTATTACGAAACTAAATAAATCCGATTCGAGACTTCAGGGACGAGCGTTCTTGCATGTGCAGCACTATTAACGCTGCACAATCAACGTCCGCAGAACAAAGGGGCGCAAGTGGCGCCACTCCGGACACAAAATGGTTCCAATCGACGCCATCTGGTTTTCCAAATACTTTCGGGGAGGTGGAAAAAATTCCCGCTTCAAAGCAGAGCTCTTAATATTGACATTTAGCGGTCTCTCATCGCATATTTCTATTTTCCATTTAAATAACACAGAAAAAAATTTTCAAACTTTGAAATTTTATACCTCGGCTTCAAGTTATACCGAAATGAGCGATACACATTCTTGTAGGGAATTTAACGCTCTACAGAAAATATTTCTTATGATTCGATAAACTCACGCCTTCAAAAGTTATTCAGGGTCTAATATATATGTGTTATTCCCTATCAATTCAACGATGTTTTGTCGGTGACCCCCTTCGATTTTTAAAATTTTTTAATATGTTATTATACATGCAAAAAGAAGTATCCATGTAATTTTTTAGCTCTCTATCTTAAACCATACCGAAGTTATTGATTTTTAAAAAATTTTCTTAAAATAATCATAACGTTAGGAGGTTATTTTTTTTTTGTTTTTCGATATACTTTTTGACCAAAATATCGAAAATTGAGGAAAATTTTTTTTCAATGTTTTTTTCAGTTGTTTTAAGCTAAAAAATTGGATTTTCATTCAATGGGATCCCTTCCATTTTTTTCAAAAAATATTATAAAATTCTACGTAAAACAACAAAATTTTTGAGATTTTACCGAAGATGGGATTCAAATAACTTCTAATTAAACAAAAAAAAAATCGATTTTTTTTTTCGTAATTTTGATCTTTTTTGCTTCCATAACTACAATAGTTAATTTAAATTATGCTAAAATAAATTATTCAACTTCTCCCGCAAATTTCTTTTGTAAATTATAATAATTAACATTAAGAATTACAACTCAAGTACGTTTTGCACTTTATTCAATTTTTATACATAAAAATAATAATTCTTAATGTTAATTATTATTATTATTATTTACGGCGGAAATATGTGAGAGAAGTTAAATTATTTATTTTAACATAATTGAAATCAACTATTGTAGTCATAGAAAGAAAAAAGATCAAAATTAGGAAACAAAAATCAAAAAATTTTTTTTCTTAATAAGAAGTTATTTGAATCCCATCTTCAGTAAAATCTCAAAAATTTTGATTTTTTTTACTTGGGATTTTATAATTTTTATTGAAAAAAATCGAAGGGGTCCCATTGAAAGAAAATCAAATTTTTTTGCTTAAAACAGCCAAAAAGACATTAACATTTTTTTTTCTTAATTTTCGAGATTTTTTTCAAAAAGCACATTAAAAAAGGAAAAAAATGACCTCTTAGCAAGTTAGAATATCTTAGTTATGGTAGAAGTCATGATAATTTTAAGAATATTTTTTAAAAATTAATAACTTCGGTATGGTTTAAGATAGAGAGCTAAAAAATTACATGGATACTTTTTTTTTGCATGTATAATAACATATTAAAAAGTAAAAAAAATCGAAGGGGGTCACCGATGAAACGTCGTTGAATTGACATGGAATGACTCATATGGTCATTTCTTGGTTATTTCTTTAAAAATAGGATAAGTTTTCTTAATGCAATTTAAACTTTTTTTTCAAGAAAGATTTTCCGATATTTAGTAGTAAGTTTTAACATTTTGCCGGAAACTAAAAAAAAAAAAAATGAAATTTACTCAAAATTTAAATTTAACCTTGAATAACTTTTGACGGAGTGAGTTTGTCGAAAAATCATAAGAGACCTTTTTTGTAGAGCGTTAAATTCCCTACAAGAATACATATGGATCATCTATTTCGATACATTGACTTCAGGCCGAGGTATGCAATTTCAAAGTTTGAATTTTTTCCCCTGTGTTATTAAAATGGGAAATAGAAATATCCGATGAGAGACCGCTAAATATTAATATTGAGAGCTCTGCTTATAACAGGCGTCTTTTGTCACCTCCCCAAAAGTATTTATTCGGGTATTCCAAAAAAAGTCGCTTTTTTGAATCAGTCTAATCTAATTACTGTACTATATTACCGTAATACCGCGATAGAAATGGGAAATTATGACGCCAGAATGTCTGACGAGGGTTTTCCGCGAGTCCCCCAATTCCATTTCGGAGTACAATTTTCGAGGCTTCTCGGAGATTTTGTAGAGCACGAATATGTAAAGAGTCATCGCGTTTGTTGCACTGAATCGAAATTGCCATGGCGAATTTGAATCTCGCGGACGTGATAGTATGAGGCTTTTTTTCGCCGCCATTATAAATTGATCCTCGTCTCGCGTCAACTTGTATATATTATAATATATTACACGTATTACGCGAAAAAAAGGATATAAGAGGGAAAGGACCTCGTTGTCTCCTTAGAAATTCTTGGGTTGTGGGTGCCGGATTATTATACCCTGTTTGTTATATTTTCCCACGAGTCCTCTCTCTCTCTCTTTTTTTCTCTCTTGGATTTGCTGCTGCAACAGCAATGGCAAAAGCACCAGCAAGCAACGTGTGCTCGCGTTTCGCCGTCCCAGCACGCCCCGTCTAAATATTCTTGCCGCGCGCAGCACTATATTATACTTCGTTGTGCCCCTTCCCCCTCCCCTTCCCTCCCCCTCCCCTCCACCCGCGCCGCTCCACCCGCGCCCCACCGCCCGCCCCCCTCCGCCCGCGCCCCTCCGCGCACCGAGTTACAGTCTCGTATTCCTCATCATACCAAAGTAAAGTAGTCCCTGGGACGCTTCGGATTTATGTAAATTTTTCAAAAAAATAAATAAATAAAAAACATGAGAAAAAAAATGTAATAACACACTCTTTTAATATATATTCTCGTCTCGTATCTCCGAGAGCTGATGGGCGATTGCACTTTGAGATTTTACCGGGTTCTCCTTTCCCAGGATATATATTTTATACCATCAAGATTGTTTTTATTATTGTTGCGAGACGATAAATCCAGTCAGCGCTGATGCCGATGACGTATCGACTGTCGGTGAGAAAATACGATTTTCGTAACGTCGATTGATGGAGAAAAAAAACTTTCTCAAAGATAAAATTGGGGAGCTTTTTTTTCTCTCTTAATATTCGATCACCGAAAAAGGCTCGTTTATACCCGTAGTAAAAAACTCCATTGAATCGCCAATGGCAATCAATGGTCCTCATACGACTCCATTGGACAATGAATGGGGACCCATTGAGATTTCCGCATTTTTCAATGGCGTATAGGAACGACCATTGATCAGTGAATGGATATCCATTGAAAAGTCACCATTGCCCAATGACGTCCATTGGACAGCAAATGCGGATGAACCGAATGATCACCATTACTCAATGATGCCCGTTGGAAAGCAAATGCTGATGGACCGAGCCATCAGCATTCCCCCATGGGGTCCACTGGAAGGCAAATGCTGATGAACGAAATGATCAGCTTTACCCAATGATGTCCATTGGGAAGTAAATGTGGATGCACTGAATGATCAGCATTACCCAAAGATGTCCATTGGAAACTGCGTCGCGTTAGTTCCGAGACTTGGCACGAGATGTCGCAGGACGGCAACCCGCTGAACTCCCATACGGATTATGCGAAGAGTATGCTTATCTAGACGAGTGTGAGCACGGAATATTAGCAGAAGTCGGTGTCCAGAAAATCCATGCAAGGAGTTCTTGCCGACTGATGCCCATGGGATAATCCCTATTCCGTTTGAAATGGGGAAGTCAATCCTCATTGGAAAATTCCTATTCGATTTCAAATGGGGAATTCAATGGCGAAAATGTCCTTGGGCAATTGGGCATTCATCTCCATTGGTTATTTTGGCAATGGGGAATGAATGGCGATTTTTCAATGGTGACGAATGGAGTTTTTTACTATATGAAAGAATCTCCATTGATTATCGCCATTCATTCCCCATTGCCTACAAAAACCAATGGAGGTGAATGCCGAATTGCCTATGGGGATTTTCTTCATTGAATCCCCATAGGATAATCCCCATTCCGTTTCAAATGGGGAAGTCAATCCTCATTGGAAAATCCTCATTCGATTTCAAATGGGAAATTCAATGGTGAAAATCCCCTTAGGCAATTCGGCATTTATCTCCGTTGGTTATTTTGGCAATGGGGAATGAATGGGGATTTTTCAATGGCGACGAATGGAGTTTTTTACTACGGGTATATTGAAGGAAAAAAATATTTTTTACGTTCCATTTGACGTGATTTGGAATTAAAAAAAAAATTTTAACTTATAATCTCTACATCGAGAAAAATGCATATGGATCGTTCCATGCAAAATCGACCAATAGTTGGAATGGATCCCTTTCAATTTTGATGAAATTTCGTCAGAAGTTTTCTTTTATCATAAAACGAAGTTCTGCCAAAGGAAAATAATGTTTAAAAAATTTTTCGAAAGTGATGCAAAATTCAAAATTTCACCATTGTTTCAATTTTTCAAGTTTATTTTTTAAATATCTCGAAAACTATTTTAGTTATGAAAAAATCGTTCCGGGTTCATCTTAAAGCGTATACTTGGGGCTACGGAAAAAAAAATATTCCGAAAAAAAATTTTGAAAAATGATGAATTTGGAGAACTTTGAATTTTTTAAAATCGTGCAAATCCACTATCAACATTGAATTTTTTGTTAAATTTTTGTTACATAATATCTTGTACTGATCTTAAAAGATCCTGAATTTTTCAGAATGGTGTTTTTTTTTTCAAACATATGCATTTTTGAATTTTGGTAAAAAAATTCTGTTTTTTCACCTTTCAGCTAAGTAAAGTTGAGCAACCATGTAATTTTGTACTTTTGAGCAGTAAAAATTTCAATTAATGACGTAAGACAATGTAAAAACAGAAACATAATTGAATTTGCATTTTTACATTCTTATGTCATTAATTGAAATTAATTAACCCATATGTCAATATTAAGGATGTTGAGTCCCTATGAAATCTTTTAATGTTAATTGTTGAAAAAATAGCTTCTTAATCGTCGTGAAATTTTTACACGACCTTCTGAATACTTCATGTAAAGACATATTGAATTTTCAGAATTCTATCATCATTACTTAAACCTCCTTAAGGGTTAAAATGAAAAATGATGCGAAAATTCTGAAAATTTGGTATGTTTTTGTATGAAGTATTTAAGAGGTCGTGTAAAAATTACACGACGATTAGGAAGCTCGTTATTAAAATATCAACATTTTGTTAAGAACAATTTTTTAAACAAATAAAAAAATATTTATCAATAAACTTCGTTTTGTTTCCGTTGCTTTCAATATAGTGTAGATATTAAAAAATTGAGAAGTCAAAAAAAAACTTATTGCAAAGTTATATCAGTTTCTATGAGACTACATTTAATTTAATTTAATGTGTTAATGTTAATTGTTCGATAACGAGCTTCCTAATCGTCGTGAAATTTTTACACGACCTCTTAAATAATTCATCCAAAAACATACCAAATTTTCAGAATTTTCTCATCATTTGCGATTTGGGACTCAACATCCTTAACAAAAAATTTCTTGTCACGTCTCATCTTTGACGTTTCGTTGAATTAAAAAAAAAAGTAAATAAGCGTTTGTGAATCCGGAAGAAATAAAAATGTCGTGATATTTTCGAAGCACGAATAAAGAGATTTCATCTCCGTGTCATAGCCCCGAGTTGACTTTCACCCTTTTGGTAAATTTGGGGGGGAAAAAAAGAGAGGCAGAAGAGGAGCGATTTTTACGACTCCGGAAGGGCGCGCGAGAGAGAAATCGCTGGCGCACAGTCTGGAATACTAATCGCCATTTCACGGCACACCACATATATATATGTATGTATATGTTGAATATACTCACGTCACGATACGGCAAAGTAGGCCAAAGCGACCCACACACAAGCACATGCACACAGATTAACAGGATAGCCTGTTTGAGGTGAACGCGAGAGGGTTAACAGAGTGCACCAGCCTCGGGGTGTTTGTTGCCGGTACACGGGGGGGCTCTTGCTGCAATCCTCGCCCCACGCTATGTAATTTACGATCGATAGTACTATCGTAGGTTATACGATGATACAGGTATATATATGGGGCATCAGACGTCAAATCACGCGGTCATCGGCCTGACCCGCTCGAATTCTGATGTCCAATGAATTGTGGGTTTCGTTTGGCCCAAAATATCAAAATAAGAAATTATAAAGAAAAATTGAAATACAAAAAAAATAATTGAAATCTGCACATAGCTTCCTCATTTTTTTCCGTCGTTCGTCAACACTCCTCTATGAGGATCTCTTTGACCATCTTTACGACATGTATGTTTATTATCATGGTTTCCTCATAAAGGAAGCTTCACGAACGACGGAAACAAATGAAGAAGCTATATGTGCAAATTTCAAATTTGCATGATTTTTTAGCAATTCCGTTCAATTACATTATTAATTGTTTTTGTCGTCCAGTGTATTGGTGCTAGAGAAGTGAACTCGATAGCTGCTAAATTAGGAAACTTAGTGTTAACAAGTATATTTATCGAAAATTTCAAAATCTTTTTGCAAACGAACATCTTGAGCGTTTTTCACTAAATTCAACCCTAACCATTCTTATCATCTAGTGTATTTGTGCAAAAAATTTTAGCTCGATACTACTAAAAATGCGGATGTTTGAGCGTTAACAAAATGTTTATGCAAATTTCAAAAAAAAATTTTATGAAATTCAGTGTTATTTTTAATTGTCATTGAGTGTATCGTCACAAAAAAATTCAGCTCGATAGATGCAAAATTTCACAAGTTAGAGAACTTACAAATTTTTTACGAAAAATTTAAAAAAATTTTTAAACCGAACCTCTTGAGCAATTTTTCTCAAATTCAATCCCAACCGTCCTTATTATAAAGTGTTTCCGCACATAAAATTTCAGGGCGGTAACTGCAAAATTACGAAAGTTAGACGACTAACAAACAGTTAACAGAAAATACAAAATCCAGCCAAATATACAATTATTTTGCAATTTCAAAAAAAATTGCACTTAGAACAGGGACATACGTAGTCTACTTCTATACCAAATTTCAAGTTGATCGCCTAAAGCGTTCTCCAGACATATTCATTTTAAGGAAAGCACAAAGCGCGCGCGCGCACACACACACACACACACACACGTCCGGACATTTTTTCTAAATGTGATTTCTCGACGTTTTGGGACATTTTGAACATACTGACATAAAAATTGCGAACATTTTTTTTTGCGAAAACAAAGCTTCCTTTATGAGCAAGCAAAAATAGTAATTATATTTTACCCGTTATCGAGCTACAACGAAAATATCTGTTTTGAGCCCTCTAGTTTCTGTGAAAAATTTCATTAATTTAAAAAAGGCCCCTCATTATGTTTTCCCTCAATTTAATGATTTTTCAGCTCGGGCAACTCCTAAAAAATGAAATAAACATTTCTAAAAATTTGAGGTTACATTTTGGGCCAAACGAAACCCGCAATTCATTGGCCATCGAAATCCGAGAGGGTCAGGCCGATGGCCGCGTGATTTGACGTGGAATGCCCCATATGCATATAGATATAAGATAGGTAATAATATTCCATGGCGTCATGCATTCTCGTGTGTCGCACGCTAGAATACAATATATATATATCGTAACCAGCAATTTTGCCCTGAGCTCGATGATAAGAAAAAAAAATTATTTCTATACATGTGTGGCAACTTCGTGTCACGATTAAAACAACCTCCTGAATGACGTACTTAGCCCGAGGACACGTTATCGATCATCCTCTTTGAATTATTGAAAAAAGAAGAGGAAAAGGACGAGAATAAAATTTCTAAGTTCAATCACGCTCTTGGCGTTTCTGATTCGGCCGAAACAAAGTATCGTTTCTCTCTCGGCGCATCGCGTGTATTGAACTCCATTTGCCCTCATCCGGCCCTTTCCTCGAGGGGTTGCTCGGGAAAATGACCCCGAAGCTTCTCTCGCGATCGATCGTCTACTCTCGCGCCTTCGACTCTCCGCCGCGGAGAAGAGCCAAACGATGTGGAAGCTTTAAAGCTCACGTTGGTCCAGAGCTATGACCGCAAATGAACCCGTCGCGATGCTCAATTTATTTAACAATACCATTTTCTCCACAATCCCGATTAAATTATTGATCAGGACGCAAATAACTTTGAATTAAACGTGAAGTTTTAGTTATGGACAATTATTCCAGAGTCTGGAAGAATTATATAATGCGGATTATTGGTCCATTTTTAGGATTCGTAGTCTCATTTTTGTCCATGTGCAAAGAAAGGCTTGGTCGAATTAAGTTAATTCGTTATTGAAGGATTTCGCATTTAAAATTTATCGGTCTGATCTTATTGAAATTCTTCATGAATATCATGAATATCTTCATGATTTTGGGTGCAAATTTAAACCCTAAAAAGATGCGAGTCAAGGAACAATTTTTAAGAAATTTAGAAAGAAATTTAGGTGATTTAGAGAGAAAATAGTTGAATAATTTAAATTGTCCAATTAATAGTTCCATTAAATTGAAAATCTTCATGAATATCCTTTGATATTGGGTGCAAATTCAAATCCTAGAAAGTTGGTGAGTCACGAATTTTTTTTTTAATGTAGGTGATTTAGAAAGAAAATAGTTGAGAAGTTTAAATTGTTCAATTTCATAATCCAATTGAATTGAGAGTCTTCATGAATATCCTTTGATGTTGGGTGCAAATTTAAATCCTAAAAAGTTGGTGAGCCACGAAACAATTTCTAAGATCTTTAGAAAGAAATTTAGGTGCCTTAGAGAGAAAATAGTTGAATAGTTCAAATTGTCCAATTAATAGTTCAATTGAATAGAAAATCTTCATGAATACCCGTTGATATTGGGCGCAAGTTTAAATCCTAAAAAGTTGGGGTGCCACGAAACAATTTTTATGAAATTTAGAAAGAAATTTAGGTGATTTAGAGAGAAAATAGTTGAATAATTTAAATTGTCTAATTAATAATCCAGTTGAATTGAAAATCTTCAGGAATCTCCTTTAATGTTGGGTGCAAATTTTAATCCTAAAAAGCCACAAAATTTGTTTAAAGAAATTTAGCAAGAAATTTAGGTGATTTAGAAAGAAAATAGTTGAGAAGTTTAAATTGTTCAATTTCATAATCCAATTGAATTGAGAATCTTCATGAATATCCTTTGATGTTGGGTGCAAATTCAAATCCTAAAAAGTTGGTGAGTCCCGAAATAATTTTTAAGAACTTTAGATTTAGGTGCTTTAGAGAGAAAATAGTTCAATAGTTTAAATTGTCCAATTAATAGGTCAATTAACTTGAATATCTTCATAAATACCCTTTGATATTAAGTGCAAATTTAAATCCTAAAGAAATTGAAGAATTTAAATTCATAAAGAAAATTTAGGGGCGATTTAGAGAGAAAATAGTTGAATAGTTTAAATTGTCCAACTAATAGTTCAATTAAATTGGAAATCTTCGTTAATATCCTTTGACATTGGGTGCATTTTGAATCCTAAAAAGTTGATGAGCCACAAACAATTTTTAAGAAATTTAGGTGTTCTAGAAAGAATATTTAGGGGCTATTGAAAAAAAAAAAGTTGGATAGTTTAAATTGTCCAATTAACAATCCAATTAAATTGAGAGTCTTCATGAATATCTTTTGATATTGGGTGCCAATTTAAACCTTGAAAAATTGGCGAGTTATGAAATAATTTTGAATAAATTTAAGTGGTTTAGAAATAAAATAGTTGAGTAATTTAAATTGTCCAATTGATAGGCCAATAAATTGAAAATTTTCATGAATATCCTTCGATGTTGGGTGCAAGTTTAAATCCGAAAAAGTTAATGAGTCACGCATCAATTTTTAAGAAATTTAGAAAGAATTTTAGGTGATTTGGAAAGAAAATAATTGAATAGTTTCAATGGTCCAATCAATAATCCAATTAAATTGAAAATCATCATAAATATCCTTTGATATTGTGTGTAAATTAAAATCCTAAAAAGTTGGTATGGCACGGAATATTGTTTAATTCGATTTAGGAAGAAAATAGTTGAATAATGGAAATTGTCCAATCGATTTTCGCAATTTCTCCTTCATATCCATGGAGCTCAATGGATAATGATTTTTTTCTCTTCCGAATGTTTGCAGGTGATTCCGGTTGAGCGTAGAATACCGGATAAGGACGAAACATGGAGCCTCGCTACGGAGGATCAACAGGACGATTGTTGCAGCAGCGGGACGTTGAATGCAGCGTCGATCGAGACGTGTTCAGAGGCGATTGGGACTAAGATCGAAGTTGATTCGGAGAGTGAGAATGTCGTCGTCACGGGCGAGTCGAATCTCGTTTCACGAGGTCACGAGACGAGAAAGAGCAAAGCTCGAAGGGTCAAGAGTTATCTGAGAAAGTGCAAGGGCGCATTGACCAGTAGAAACGGCGATGATAGCGGCTCGATCGAGAGACAACGAGAGAGAAATTCAAATTGCACCTCGTGGTACGTCGATGAGGGAGATTCGCGTCTGGGTCAAGAGCAAAATGAGAAAGACGGAGAGTTCATCCCAGTGACGATCGAATCTTCCGTCGCAACGACGACTGCAGGCAAACTTTCAGAGGAGAACGATAATTCGAGATTGACAATCGAGAATAATGAAATCGTCACGATTCCCGAGATCAACGATGATGACGCTAACCCGAGACTCGAGAGTCCTCGCAAAGACAGTGGATTTTCCATCTACGAGGATGCCTCCGACGAAACAATCGAGAATCACGATATCGTCGTCGTCGTCGGTGGAGAACGCGTTGATTCTCGTGAAACAATCGTTCTCGCCGACGAGACACGTTTGTTGAACAAGTGCGACTCGAGTGACACTCTCATTGCTGATTTGCCGGAAATTGTCGCGACAAGCGCCGAGCAAACGGACACGAGTGTTTCGAGGATCGAGACGGAGGATTACAAGATTCGAGGACCAACGTCGACGCTTCCTACGGTGAGTTTGCATCGATTACGCGAAATGAATCTTAATGAGCCACTCTAGGATTTAAAAAAAATCGATTTTTTTTTTGGTTAAAAAAGTAGCTTAGCATATGTGAGGAGTTCTTTTTCAACCAGGGCACTTTTTTTTTCACCCTCTCCAATTTTTTTCAAAATCTGCCAGTTTAAAATATTAGTCAAAAGGAACGTCTGTGATTTTTTAAAGATTTTTTTAGGCGTCCGTTCGGGATTTTTAATTTTTCAATACGAACCCTGTATCTCAAAAAATATTCATCAAACGAAAAAAACATAAGAATAAAAACTTTTTTATTTTTTCCACTTTATCGAAAAAAATTAAAATCACAATTTTTCTGCATTGAAAAAATGGAAATTTGGCAAAAAAATTAGAATAATTTTTTTTTAAACCCAAGTACACACTTTTGATTTCAGTACGAATTTTACAGGATGTCTGTCATTGAGTAAAGAGTCTGCGAAAAAAAATTCAAAATGGCACCTGCAATGGTTACGATGAAAAAAAATAAAAACCCTGCGAAATCTATTTACGGTTATGAGATTTCGCAGGGTTTTTATTTTTTTTCATCGTAACCATTTCAGGTACCATTCTGAAATTGTTTTGTCAGACTCTTTACCCAATGACAGATAAAAAAAATTAAAAAAATTTGTTCGAAAGTTATGCAAAATTCAAAATTTCACAATTTTTTCAATTTTTCAAGTTTATTTTTCAAATATCTCGATAAAAGTTGAGTAATCATGTAATTTTCTAATTTTTAGGAGTAAAAATTACAAAATTACATGATTGCTCAACTTTATACTTAACTTAGAGGTAAAAAAAATTTGTTGTTTACCAAAATTCATATTTTTGAAAAACAAGCAATTCTAAAAATTTCAGGATCTTTTAAGATCAGTAAAAGGTATTATATAAAAAAATTGAATAAAAAATTGAATATTGATCGTGGATTGTCAAGATTTTAATAAATTCAAAATTCTCCAGATTCATCATTCTTCAAAATTTTTGTTCGGAATATTTTTTTTTTTCGTAACTCCAACATACGAGTCAAGACGAACCCGGAATGATTTTTTCGTAACTATAATAGTTTTTGAGATATTTAAAAAATAAACTTAAGTATTGAAAAAATGGTTGAAATTTTGAATTTTGCATAATTTTCGAAAAAAAAATTAATTTTTTTCCTTTGGTAAAACATCCTTTTATGACAGAAGAAAACTTCTGACCAAATTTCATCGAAACTGAAAGGGGTCGATTCCAACTATTGGTCGATTTGACATGGAATGATCTATCTCTATTGTTATTTCTTCGTTTATTATTTTGTTTCTCTCTATTGTGCGATAATTCATGTAAAATCGGAATTCTCTATAAACAAAATCAGGCACATGATCTCCAACGTCGTAAATATTACAGCATATTGAATAATAATTAAATTAATTAAAAATCAACACCGACAATTGAGGATTTAAGCACAACAACAATATAAACACTGAAGGATGCAATAAGTGAAGGCTGTAATATTGCTTGAGCAAGATCTATTTTTCAGGATAAAAGTACAATTATCTCAATGAGGGGTGCAAACCGAAACCATTTTTTAAATCACTTTGATAAACATTGGCATAACAAAATATGAATCAGAGGCAGATAAAATGGCTTTAGAAGAAAAATTTCCCTTTACCTCAAAAAGCTCTGTAAAATGGACAGTCTAAATTTACAAGTAGGACAAAGAGTCCTGAATTCAAGAATCCCACCACTAGCGAAATTCTCTTTCGTCCCTCAAGTGCATATAGATAGTGAAAAAACAGAATCTTGGTCTTCTGTGTTGAAAACAGACGAAACATCGAGAGGGAATAATCGGCAAACGAGGGAGAATTTTCTCTCTGTCGTTACGGGAATGTGGAACGGCGTTACACATCGATAGGTCGATACGATATGGGCATTATGCACCGAGAGAGTGCACACATATAGAATAACTACTGAGAAAAGAGAAAGATATATGTATATATGTGGCATTGCATCCCAAATCGGACAGTTTGAAAAACTTTTTTTTTGATTTCCTCAATTTTTTTATATTTTTGAGTACCCATCGAAAGACCCTTCCTGTTAAATTTTGAGATTTTTTTGATCACCCGTTCAAAAGATATTAAATTAACAAAAAAAACCGCTCTTCTTTTGGTATTTTCGTCATAACTTCTTTAATAATGGTCCAAATTAGAAGATTTTTTTTTTTCAAATTTTCCGTTTTTTTATGGCCTTTTCAGAAAAAAACACAACAAAAATATTCGACGTGTTTTTGAATGAGTTGTTTGAGTTTTAAACTTTAAATCGCGTTTTTAAAGGGGAGTGTCATTTTTGATTTTTTTTTAAATTTTTTGTTTCAAACACCTATCTATTCAACAATTTTTAAGACTAATCCGATTGTGGGATCTCAATAACTACTATTTTTTTGCGATTTTTGAAAATTATTTTTTTTTTTTTTTATAAATTATTATGAATACCAATTTTTGTTACTGTATAGTATTTTTTAAATAATTTTGAATTAATTTGGACACTTTCATTGTTAACAGATTTTTAAAATTAATAATTAATTGATGAGCAAATAACAACAGTTCAAGAATTGTACGAGTGGGCATTGAACCTAAATAGTCTACCGAATATTGCTGTCAAATTTTCACATGAGAAACATTATTCAGATGCAAAAGAAAGATTTTATTTGCAATGAAATACTGCGAAGTCAATCACAGGGGGACACAAAAATTTCATTCAATTATTCCAATGAGCAACGGAAACGTATTGGCAAAGGAATATTCTAATTCAGGAAATAATCGTAAATGTAAGGTTTTCAAAAAAATACGTCAATAAATAAAAACTGCTATTGATTATTATTATTATTATTATTATTATTGTTCATCAACAGACTTAACGATTAATTATTAATTTTAAGAACCTGTTAACAATAAAAAAGTGTCAAAATAAATTCTAAATATTAAAAAAAATACTATGCAGTAACAAAAATTGGTATTCATAATAATTTATAAGAAAAAACAAATTTTTAATTTTCTAAAATCGAAACAAAATAGTAGTTATTGAGATCCCACGATCGGACTAGTCTTAAAAATTGTTGAATAGATAGATGTTTAAAACAAAAAATTAAAAAAAAAAAATGACACTCACTTTTGAAAACGCGATTTAAAGTTTAAAACTCAAAAAACTCATTCAAAAACACGTCGAATATTTTTGTTGTATTTTTTTCTGAAAAAGCCATAAAAAACAAAAATTTTGAAAAAAAAAATTTTAATTTGGACCATTATTAAAGAAGTTATGACCAAAATACCAACAAAAGATCGGTTTTTTTGTTAATTTAATATATTTTGAACGGGTAATCAAAAAAATCTCAAAATTTAAAAGGAAGGGTCTTTTGATGGGTACTAAAAAATATAAAAAAATTGAGGAAAACAAAAAAAAAGTTTTTCAAACTGTCCGATTTGGGATGGAACGCCCCATATATATTTATATATATGGGAAACCCACGGTGCGAGGAGTCACTGAGGTTTTACACGTGGTTGTGTTCCCGTATATTCCTCGTCGTCGTCGACGTCGTCGGGTCGTAATTGGGAATTTTTTTATTCACGGGGACGACGACGACGACGACGAAGCCACTCTCGCTCGGCAAGGAAAGTATATTTTATATGGTGGATAAATCGAGAGGATAGTCGTTCCTCTTTCCTCACCCAGTTACCTGCATATACACAATACACATAACCGCCGGCTGAAAGGACTCTGCCTTGTGGGTAAAGAATAGATTATATTATCGCTTCTTTACCCCTCACCGTCTCCTTCTCTCTCTTTTCTCGTCCTTCTCCTTCTTCTCCTCCTCTTCCTCCTCCTGGTTATCCCTTATCCTTGTTACTCTCCGATGCTCCCTGCACTCGAGACTCCTGCCTCTGGGTTAACCAGCACGAGGGGTTACAGAATAGGTTACGAAGACTCTCAGAGGAGAGAGAGAAAACCAACACCAGTCTCATCTCACATGAATGTGTGCACTATGCAGAGGACTGTGTCTTCGCTACCAGCACTGTTTTGCAGTGCACATAACCTTCTTCATTAACCCTTTAACAGCTGAGTTTTTTTTTGAGCGTTTGGCAAAGTTCGTACATGGTGAACCTGAATGCATGGGTGCCCGATGTGAGAAAAAAAAATTATTTGAGGATTTTTCTACCCTCAGAAACTACCCCCAAATAAGAAAACCATCCCAATCACTTGAAAACATCTCAATTTTATTTCCGCCGGAACTCATTTCTGCCGGAAATTGAGGAAAAGTCATTCCAGAACACGGAGTGGGATTGTGAAGAACTTACGAATCAATCGACCCTTATGAACTACCCCTCGATTGAGAGAATTGACCCCTCGAGGGATAAAATGTTATTATCGCATTTTCTGTTATTTTATCCTGATCTGAATCGAAATATGAGTGTTTCAGAACTGAACATCAATGGAAGTGCACTTTTGGGCGTATCACCATTTCTCGGGGTGGTTTTCGATGTTTCGTTACTGTTAGGGGTAGTTTTTGAATCGGATGTTCTTGATACACATTTTTCATGCGTTTTAGAAAATATATATGAACTGAACATCAATGGAAGCTCACTTTTCGGCGTATCACCATTCGTAGGGGTGGTTTTCGAGGTTTCGTTACTGTTAGGGGTATTTTCAATGTTATTTCAAAGTACACACTTGAGATGGCGACTCTAAAAAAAATTATGCCTGAAAGTTATGTTCATTTCTCATTTTTTCGCAATTTTCGAACTTTTTGACAAGGTGTGAGACTGAAGGGGTGCGTTTGCTGATTTTTTCATGATTAGATGCATCTTTCAAAATCATCATCTCGAAAATGCGACCTTAACAATGTCGATATGTTCATTTTTATAAAAGTTCTGCACTGAGAAATTTTTTTTGTTGAAAATGCAAAAATTTGTTTGACTCAACGAAATATTTGTTTCTGGACGTTCAACGAGATCATTTTGGTAATTCAACAAAAATACAGTGGAAGTTTCAGTTAAATCGGTTAAATCGTTGCTTGAATGGGCAAAGTTTCAGTTCAATCATATAAATGTCTTTGTACCAAATAAATTGTGTGATTGAAAATACGAGTATTTTTTTTGTTACAGCTAAATTTATCAAGTTCAAATATACTAGAAATCAACGAAATATTTCTCTACAGCAACTCAGTAACGTGTAAATTGGACTAAACTGTATCTGGAAATTGACCAAATAATTTCGTTCACCTCGTATCTTATGGTTAACCAAATCCATTTGTTGAATTAATTATAGTTTCATTATTTCAAACAAATTAATATTGAATCAACTAAATTTTTTTCAACTAAATGGATTTAGTTGTTTTAACTCAACTTTTTTCTTAGTGCGCGATCACCGCGAGCAAAAGACTCACCACCGTGCCGAGAGTCTTATATATATGTCGCACATAGAGGAGGTGTGTATGGGAATCGGCTCGACGGGCACGCCGGTCGTGCTCATTAATTATATCGGCGAGTGATCTATCTGGACCAGCGCGGAGGAGAGTGAGGAGACTCGTGGGGTCTTTTTTCCCCCACTCCTTAAATTTTCTCATATATACATACAAATATACATATATATATGGGGCATTCCATCCCGAATCAGACAGTTTGAAACACTTTTTTTCTTTATTTCCCCATTTTTTTAATATTTTTGGGTACCCATCAAAAGACCCTTCCTGTTAAATTTTGAGATTTTTTTGATTACCCGTTCAAAAGATATTAAATTAACAAAAAAAACCGCTCTTTTTTTGGTATTTTGGTCATAACTTCTTTAATAATGGTCCAAATTGAAAGTTTTTTTTTCAAAATTTTTGTTTTTTATGGCCTTTTTAGAAAAAAATACAACAAAAATACTCGACGTGTTTTTGAATGAGTTTTTTGAGTTTTAAACTTTAAATCGCGTTTTTAAATGTGATTATCATTTTTGATTTTTTCTTTAAATTTTTTGTTTCAAACATCTATCTATTCAACAATTTTTGAGACTAGTCCGATCGTGGGATCTCAATAACTACTATTTTTTCTCGATTTTTTGAAATAAATTTTTTTTTTCTTAATAAATTATTATAAATACCAATTTTTGTTACTGTATAGTATTTTTTCAATATTTGGAATTTATTTTGACCCAATTTTTGTTACTGTATAGTATTTTTTCAATATTTGGAATTTATTTTGACACTTTTTTTATTGTTAATAGGTTCTTAAAATTAATAATTAATCGTTAAGTCTGTTTATGAACAATAATAACAACAGTTTTTATTTATTCACGTATTTTTTTGAAGACCTTACATATACGATTATTTCCTGAATTAGAATATTCCTTTGCCAATACGTTTCCGTTGCTCATTGGAATAATTGAATGAAATTTTTGGGTCCCTCTGTGATTGACTTCGCAGTATTTTATCGCAAATAAAATCTTATTTTTGCATCTGAATAATGTTATTTAGGTTCAATGCCCACTCGTACAATTTTTGAACTGTTGTTATTTTCTCATCGATTAATTATTAATTTAAAAAATCTGTTAACAATGAAAAAGTGTCCAAATTAATTAAAAATGATTTTAAAAAATACTATACAGTAACAAAAATTGGTATTCATAATAATTTATTAAAATTTTTTTTTTTTTTTTCAAAAATCGAAAAAAAATCGTAGTCATTGAGATCCCACGATCGGACTAGTCTTAAAAATTGTCGAATAGATAGATGTTTGAAAAAAAAAATTAAAAAAAAATCAAAAATGACGTTCACTTTTAAAAACGCGATTTAACGTTTGAAACTCAAAAAACTCATTCAAAAACACGTTGAATATTTTTGTTGTATTTTTTTCTGAAAAGGCCATAAAAAAACAAAAATTTTGAAAAAAAAACTTTTAATTTGGACCATTATTATAGAAGTTATGACCAAAATACCAAAAAAAGAGCGGTTTTTTTGTTCATTCAATATCTTTTGAACGGGTTATCAAAAAAATCTCAAAATTTAACAGGAAGGGTCTTTTGATGGGTACTCAAAAATATTAAAAAATGGAGGAAATAAAAAAAAAAGTTTTTCAAACTGTCCGATTTGGGATGGAATGCCCCATATATATAAATATATGAGGGGACCCTCGCGAGATAGAGGGTTCTTTTGCCCTCTCCTCCCTCCCTTTTCATCATTTATACACACATTTAAACACACAAGACCATGTGCTCCATATCGTATGTACAGTGCCCTCCAAACGTTTGGAAACAATCGCCTCCATTCTGTTTCGCTGCTCTTTTAAAAATGAAAATTTTTTGAATTCAAGCGACCATGTTTCAAAGGCCGTACCGGATTTTTAAAAAATCGAAAAATATTTTTGAAAAAAGCGAAATGAAGCTAAATATGTCCCCTTTGAAACGACGCTTGTTCGATCGAAATGTCTTCATTTTTGAAAGAGCAGTGAAATTTTTTGTGCGGCGCTGAATCGGGGCGAGTGTTTCCAAACTTTTGTACGGCAGTGTACATATTTTGCAAGAGTTGACTCGCCGTTTATTCTCGCGGTTGAAACGATCGATGCAAACCAAATAAAAAAAAGGCGGAAGAAGGGAGGAGAAAAAAAAATCGAATTTCATCCTGGCGTGAGAGACAGGATAAATCGTGTGGCCGATTTCGTGTCGGGCGTCTCTCGCGTTGAAACGGAAAAGTCGATCATCGCAGTCTCGTGAAAGTGGTGTATATATCGGAACCCAATGTATATCTGTATATATAGCATTTACACATGAGTATATCCACACGAGCAACGGCTAATATATCATATGGCAAAAGAGTGAAAACTGCAGCACTTCTTTTTGTGGCCGCGATTGCAATGTGAGCAAAAAATGAAAAACGTTTTCGCGCGTACGTGCCGAACGTACGCACTCGGCGTTGATCCGGATTATAACGTGTTTCGAGAGAAGCCCACCGTCGTTGCGCTTATAATACAGATATACACGGATTATGTTTGCGCAAATGTATCGCGAGTCGCGCGCCTCTAACATCGCATGGTTTGTTCTACCGTTCGTGAACCTTCCGCACGGGAAAACGATAAACCTTTTAGATATGTACGCATGGGGCATTCCACGTCAAATCACGCGGTCATCGGCCTGACACCCTCGGATTTTGATGTCCAATGAATTGTGGGTTTCGTTTGGCCCAAAATATGACCTGAAATTTTTAGAAATTTTTATTTCATTTTTTAGAATTTGCCCGAGCTAAAAAATCATTAAATTGAGGGAAAACATAAAGAGGGGCCTTTTTTAAATCAATGAAATTTTTTTCACGGAAACTAGGGCCCAAAATAGATATGTTTTCGTCATAGTTCGATAATGGGCCAAAAATAATTACTATTTTTTTTTGAATTTTAATTAATTTTTTTTATAATTTCTTAATTTGATTGTTTCTTGTATAAGGTAAATGTCCCAATTATTGAACAGGTCCCAATTATTGAACACTATCTCGTATTTTTATTATTTCTCATTCACCTCCGTGCATTTACTTATTTATAAACATTTCCTTACATATATGAAACTTATTTTAGCTATTGAAATGTTACCTTACTTGTGCAAAAAAAGCTTTAATTAATAGAGAACAAAATTATTTAATCAGCAACGGTGACCCGTCTCGTGGTAACTGCTTATCGTTTTTGCTAAGACGTGCCGCTTCACGCGTAGGGGCATAAAAAATTCAAAAACTGTCGCATCTCAAAAAGTAAACGCGTTTCAGGTTCTTCAGAAAATTTCTTACAAATAACAATTAAAAAAAAAAAATTTATTAATTATTTGTTCAAAAATACGGTGTTCGATCATTGGGACATAGAAAATGCAGTGTGTCCCAATTATTGAACAATCGAATTCTCCAAGATGGCGTCATTAAACTCATCAAAACATCGAGACAGTTAACGTGTGACAGATCGTGTAAAGCGGATTTATTCAAACAAAAACTGTAAGTTCCTGAATAAACTTACCTTTATTCTTTTAATAATAACTCTAAGATCGTCAAATATATTTTTTATTTGTATTTTCGTGCAATAAACATAAAAATAAAAATAAAAAGAGAATATAGCCTCAATGTAACCTAAAAATACGAATGTAATGTTCAATATTTTTTGCTCTCGGATATTTCAGTCGAAAAACAAGAAAACTGCGATAAAATCAAACGAAAACAGAACATAAAATCGCGGAAGCTGAAAATAAAAATAAAATAAAGTTCGAGTTGAAAAGCAAAAATAAACCAAATGCGAATGAACCAAAAACCTGTCAAAAGAGACTAAACATATATTTTTCTATTTTTACATAATTAATAAAAGATTATTTAAGTGTTTGATTTTGCTTTTATTTCTTAATATTGCACCCAAAATAATATTTTCAGAAGGGAAAAAGAATTGTGAAGAGTGCTCAATAACTGGGACATGCCTGTTTAATATTAGGGACATAAGCACTTCCAGTGTTCAATAATTGGGACATTTGCATGCTTCATATTGTTATTCTTTTTTTTTCATTTGAAATCATTTAAAAATAATTTTAAGGGTGATTTTTCGAAAGTAAAAATATCAAGGTATCATTTGAACATGAAAGCGATGGTTCTTTTTCTTGATTTTATATTTTTTTCTCGTCAAATTCAAGAAGAAATTAGTAAGAATTTAAAAAAAAAATTCAGTGAAACTTAATTTTTTTTCTTGGTTTATTAGCCTCGACGACCTGAGTAGAACGGATGATTCAAACACAATTAAAAAATTAAAATAAAAAAAATAGTAATTATTTTTGGCCCATTATTTTTCATAGTTTTGGGCAGGTTCTGTGCAAAATTTCATTAATTTGAAAAAGGCCCCTCTTTAGGTTTTCCCTCAATTTAATGATTTTTTGGCGCGGGCAACCCCTCAAAAAGGAAATCAAAATTTCAAAAAATGTGGGGTCATATTTTGGGCCAAACGAAACCCACAATTCCGATTATCGAGTGATTTGACATGGAATGTCCCGTGTACACACTGTATTGCACCAGCGATACCGATTGTATGTGGTATATAATATATCAATGTGTATGTAAACGCAAGGAAGAGCCGCGTCACGGGATTTATTGTAATTGCCGGTAATGATGGGCTCTCGGACGCGTGCACCTCGTTTCTTCGCCCGCGCCGATCACGCATCGTCGGACTCGAGCATTTCCGAGCCATAACGCACCTATCTTTGCCGCAGACTGTGTCAGTGGTGCGTGCATGATGTATATTCCTCCGTGTATATTCCGTATAAGCTCTGTATCCTTCTGCTGTACCTCTGCATGAGCAAATACTTTTGAAATGCTCGGTGCGTACGTCCGCAAAAATATGGCGCGTAACACGACACTCTCTTTGCGCGCGCGAGGAGAATCTAATGGCTTCCGGTTTAGCTCAAATTTCTAGGATAAATTTTCTAAATCCCCGCGACAGCGATTTTTGTTTTGTTCAGTTGAAATATCGGTTTTTTCAATGTTTTTCAAAACTCGGTCGAACCTGACCAAAATGGTTTTTAGCACTTTTAAGCATGATCTGTGAGAAATTTAGCAAATAGAAATTTAGCAAATAGCATATTCGTATTGCCCAGGAAATTTCCGATTCAAAACACACGCTACTAACCTCTGAATAACAAAAAAAAAATTGAGGCTATTTTGTGGTCTGATCTTTGTACGTTAATGGCTCATTAAACGCAGTCTTTCGAATTCTCCTGAAGGACTAATCATGGTACCGTTTGCTCTAGTAGAAAGAGAGAGAGAGAGAGAGAGAGAGAGAGAGAGAGAGAGAGAGAGAGAGAAAGAGATGAGAAAGTTGGGAGAACGAGGAAGAATAGTAATAGAAGAGAGTAGAAAGAGCCCAACAGGATGAGGCTATCCGCAAGCACGGATGTATGCTAAGTAGGCACGAAGAGTTAACCAGGATTCCGCAACTTGCTGCATCGAGAGAATTTCTTTCTTCCTGGATATACTACAAACCGGAGGAACTTGCCCGGGTCTTTTCTTCACATTTCTCTCTCCGTATGCGATAGCGAAAGGGACCGTATCTGTCCCGTAAGATCGACGTCGTTTGCGTCGATTTACGTCGTTATTTCGCGTGCGCATTACTTTTCCGCTCGTGCATAAAGGATCGTGTCTGCACATGACACGCCTGGGGTCGACTTACATTCCGCATTGTCATTCGGCCATTTTCATCAATTCCATCAAAAATTTCCACAAAATTAATACTAAACACACCCTGCAGTGATCCAGATCACATTATGGGGTTAACGATCCCACTATCACCGTGAAAAACGGCTTTTAGAACAATTTGAATTATGTTAAGAAGGTATTTAGACATATGGAAAATCATTCCCGTAGTAAAAAACTCCATTCGTCGCCATTGAAAAATCCCCATTCATTCCCCATTGCCAAAATAACCAATGGAGATGAATGCCGAATTGCCTAAGGGGATTTTCGCCATTGAATTCCCCATTTGAAACGGAATGGGGATTATCTAATGGGGATTCAATGGAGACAATCCCCTTAGGCAATTCGGCATTCATCGCCATTGGTTATTTTGGCAATGGGGAACGAATGGGGATTTTTCAATGACGATGAATGGAGTTTTTACTATACGAAAGAATCTCCATTGCTGTTCGCCACTCATTCCCCATTGCCCACAAAACCAATGGATATGAATGCCGAATTTTCTAAGGACATTTTCGCCATTGAATTCCCCATTTGAAACGGAATGGGGATTATCCCATGGGGATTCAATGGAGACAATCTCCCTAGTTAATTTGCCATTCACCTCCAATGGTTTTTGTGGGCAATGGGGAATAAATGGGATCGCCAATGGAGATTCTTTCATATGATTGCTATATATACATGGAATTACGCATTAAATAATCAAATGATGTAAGTTATCAGTAAGTAAGGTTAATCATAATGCTAATATTAGCATAACGACCAATAATTATATACGCATTATATATATTATTACATTTAATAGAAATTATTGAAGCTCAGAATTGAGAAAATAGATTGTAAGTGTATTCAGATGACGATTGATAATGAAAGTATATACGTTTCTCCTCTCACAAATCGGGTTGAGAAGGACTGATAAAATTATGTGTATATGTTAAAAATAAACGGTTTTAAAAATCATTTATCCCAAATGTACGCGTACTTGATGAGCAGTTTATAATATATTTTTTTTAAATTACTTTCGAATAATTTCCGAGCTTATGCTAATATTAATTGACCATCGATATAATCATCAGCATTTATTATAATTGAAGAAAATATTTGGTTCATATATGAGAATCAGCGACATCTACTCTTACTTAATTTTATTAATTCACCGCCGTTTGAGAAATATCGCATTCGGAAAAATTCTCATCGATCGATGGGTTCAATTGTTCAGCATTGAACCTCGAATATGGATTGCAGCATCGATAACGAATGCTCCTCATCATTCGATCAGTCATCAATGAAGTGACATTATTGATAAATGTTGATCATTGTATAATTCGTAGTTACTTATTATTCAATGGGTATCCGTGGTAAATGCTGATCATTTCATCGTTAGCCGCATTTGGGTTCCAATGAACATCTGTGGGAAATGCTGATCTTCCAGTTCATCCGCATTGACTTTCCAATGGACATCATTGGGTAAAGCGGATCATTTCGTTCATCAGCATTAACCTTCCCATGGACACCATTGGGCAATGCTGATCACTCGATACATCTGCATTGGCTTTCCAATGAGCATCATTGAGTAATGATAATCATTCGATTCATCCGCATTGGCTTTCCAATGAGCATCATTGAGTAATGATGATCGTTCGATTCATCCGCATTGGCTTTCCAATGAGCATCATTGAGTAATGATGATCATTCGATTCATCCGCATTGGCTTTCCAATGAGCATCATTGAGTAATGATGATCATTCGATTCATCCGCATTTGATGTTCAATGGATACCCATTCACTGATCAATGGTCAGCCCTGTACGCCATTGACAAATGCGGAAATCTCAATGGGTCCCCATTCATTGTCCAATGGAGTCGTATGAGGACCATTGGTTGCCATTGGCGATTCAATGGAGTTTTTTACTACGGGTTGATTTAAGGTGGTATTCTGGTCTAGAATTTTGGGACATTTTTTTTTTGTGCATATTTCTTAAAGTTTAGATCTTCAAGAATAGATCCTCGGAAAGACATTTTTAAATTTCAATAATTTACGGATTCATAGTTATTTTAGTGACGCAGCAACTATACGCCCGTCACATCGGAGCGTAACTTTAAGGGGGTGTTCTGATCTAGAATTTTGACAAAATCAATTTTGTTTTTCATATTCTCAAAGTTTAGACCGTTAAGAATATATCGTCGAAAGGAAATTTTTAAATTTCAATAATTTACGGAGTTACAGCTATTTTAGTGACGCAGCAACTACGCCTGTCACGTCGGAGTAAATCGGATTATAGACTTTTTTCTCAAAACTACTTTTCTCTTCACGGCTGACATGATGGCTCAAGTTCTACTCAACAGATTTACTTCAAAATTTTCACCAATCTTCAATGTATAACTCCCTACCGCCCCTACCACTTTAGCATCAAAATTATTTTTTTTTACTATCGTAAAAAAACTAAAAACTATGAAAAAGGAGTCGAAAAACGCCTATTTTTGTTCAGACAGCCGCCATTTTGTAAAAAATTATTTTCCGTTTTCCCTGAGGCTATAATGGCATTCTTACTAATCAAGAATCTTTTTTTAAATTTTGTATCGGATGACTAGAAAGGTTGCAATCGTGTCAGCCGGCGCACCCTTTTTCTTACCCCTAACCAGTCTATAATTTTTTTAATTTTTTTTCTCAATATTTTTTTTGTTTATTGTCAAAATATTAATAAATATCTTGTAAAAAAAGAGAATGGTAGAAATATATCGGGCGTTCCACACCAAACCGGATAACGTTTAGCTTTTGCATCTCAGATTTTTTTCAAAATTTTTTGTTTTAGTATTGGTTAAAAGAGGTCTTGATGATTTTTTTCAATTTTTTTTGTCGAGCCGTTTTCAAGATATCGATTTTTCAAAAATTAGGCTACTTTTTTTTCAAACACCCATAACTTTGCGAAAAATGGGCCAAACGGGACGTTTTTTTTTCAAAATTTTTGTTTTTAAACGTACTTTTGATAAAAAATATCGAAAAAAAATTTCAAACCGTATTTCTATGAGATTTTCAAGTTTTAAAAATAAATTATTGATTTACAAAAAACACGTACTGGTCGATTTTCTTAAAATTTTTTTGTAAAAAACAATCATCTATTCCACAACTTTTAAGCCTAACGAGATAATAGTTAAACGATGGGATCTACTTTTTTTCGAATTTAAATTTAGCACCATTTAGCTTTTGTATCTGCGATTTTTTTCCAAATTTTTTATGTTTTAGTATTGGTTGAAAGAGGCCTCCATGATTTTTTTCAATTTTTTTTTGTCGATTCGTTTTCAAGATATAGGTTTTTTAAAAAGTATGTTTTTTTTTTTGTAAACGTTCATAATTTCGCGAAAAATGGGCCAAATAGGACGTTTTTTTTTCAAAATTTTTGTTTGTGAACGTACTTTTTATAAAAAATATTTTTAAAAAAATTTCAAACCGTATTTCCATAAGATTTTTGCGTTTTAAATTTAAATTGTTGATTTACAAAAAACACGTACGGATCGATTTTTTTAAAAAAATGTTGTGAAAAACTGTCACTTATTTCACAACTTTTATGCCTAAGTAGGTAATGGGATAACGATGGGATCTACTTTTTTTTTCGATTTTTCAATTTCCATGTTTTATTTCCATATTCAATGTATATCTTGAAAACGGATCGACAAAAAAAATTGAAAAAAATCATAGAGTCCTCTTTCAACCAATACTAAAACATAAAAAAATTTGAAAAAAATCGGAGATACAAGAGCTAAATGATGCTAAATTAAAAATCGAAAAAAAAATAGATCCCATCGTTTACCCACTATCTCGTTAGGCTCAAAAGTTGTGGAATGGATCACAGTTTTTTATAAAACATTTTTAAGAAAATCGATCAGTACGTGTTTTTTGTAAATTAACAATTTATTTTTAAAACTTGAAAATCTTATAGAAATACGATTTGAATTTTTTTCGATATTTTTTATCAAAAGTACGTTTAAGAACAAAAATTTTGAAAAAAAACGTCCCATTTGGCCCATTTTTCGCAAAGTTATGGGCGTTTGAAAAAAAAGTAGCCTAATTTTTGAAAAATCGATATCTTGAAAACGGCTCGACAAAAAAAATTGAAAAAAATCGTGAAGACCGCTTTCAACCAATACTAAAACATACAAAATTTTTAAAAAAATCGGAGATGCAAAAGCTGAATGGTGTCTGGTTTGGTGTGGAACGCCCCATATATTCTTTTTATCGAGCTCGACAAAACACTCAAAATTTATGTTTCTGGACCAAAAACACAGAAACAGAAACTGGCCTTAAATCAAAGTTTGGTTGCTAAGAAAAAATCTGTGCCACATTATACGTCGATATATATATATCGGCATTTAGTCTCTACCACGCTCCAGATTAAGTCAATAAAATTAGAATTCTTCTCACAAGTATTAGAAAGTCCGGATACTTGTCAAAAATCTTACTCGGATGTGGATTAATAACAATAAAATTCTCTTGCTGTCTTAGGGTTCAAAAACACACAAAAAAATTCAAAAAAACATCAGAAAAACTTTTTCCCTGATGTCACAAAAAAAAAGTATCGACCCACAAAGAACTAGGCCGTATAAATGCCTACACCATAATTGACATGGTCCAAATCGGTGTAGATTTACCAGCGTACGATTTCGTACGATTTCGACTGTTTCCTAAAATTAAAGGAGCCATGTAAGAGAGTTTATCGGCTGGAGCCAGGGATAGAGTCTCAATGGGGCATTGAAATGGTCTCGAAGACCATGCGGTGGAAACTCGGCTACATATATTCCAGTTTAATTCACCATGAAATGTGTATATAATGATACGTGAACCACGCGGTACGATCGAGAAGAACCATATATATATAAAGTAACAGCATGATAGACCTAGGTATACCGTGTGTCTTACGGACAAGTTTATCCCACAATATAACAAATATATATAGGCACACACGTCCACGCGGAAGAGCACGCTCGCCCTCTGCCACTATCGCTCTCTCCTGATGGACGGTCATTATTGTCGCGTGACAGAGAGATACCCAAGAGTTTCTATAACTCCTCGTGATTGTAAATGAAGAATTCGATATTAAAAAAAAAAAAAAATGATCGAAAAAAAAACGGTTTATGCATCCCTTCCTCGTTGGAGAAGCAAAGTCGATGGTCCATATCCCACGACCGCGTGTCCATCCTCTCCCCCCCCCCCCCCCACCTTTCATCCCAACTCTCTGTTGTTACTTCGATATTACTTTTTTTCTTCTTCCTTTCAATTCTCCCATGGCATAGAATATATATATGTATATAGTGTAATAATCCATCGGGGAGTACCGTATAGTGTCATCCTTAAGGGTCAACATCGTCGTCTCTTCGTCTCGTGTCGTCGTTCCGAGAGTAAAATATTTGCAGTCTCATGCGACCGTACACTGTGGCGCACGCGGCTTCACAAAGAAGATTTACACACATATATGGGTGATTCTCCCGAAATACTCATTTTCGAGGGTACAATTTTTTTTTTTTTTTTTTAACCATCATTTTGATTTCTAAAAGTGTCGATGACCTTGGTATAAGATATTTAAACGTCATTATCACTTTCTATTTTGCGGGATTTATCGTACTTTGAAGAAATTGTAGGGCGACAGGAGTAAATGCGAAGGCAGAGAAACGATGCTAATCTTTTGCTATAACGTTTTTTTATTAGTTTTTTTCAGTATTTTCAGTTTTATTAGAAAATTTAATATTGGAACACTTATAGGCGGTTATAATAAAAATTAAACCCAAATACAAACTGACTATCTTACTTCCTTGCACAAACACATCAAATTACGCAACATTTGGTTATAACGCTTTATAATGGCATGGCAATAACCTGGAGGAATTATTTTCATTCAAACCCATTTTTATTCGTCACTCAAACCCGGTTTGAGTGATTCCTCTGGCAGATTCGACATTCCTCTGGATCTGATCCAGAGGAATGATGCAGAGAAAAGATGCCAGAGGAACGACGATTTTGATGCTCTTCAGGTCGTAATATGACACGCGGGTTGTTTTCAACTTCAAAACAAAGCGATGAACTTGTGCTCGATAGTTTGCATTAAAAAAACAATAAACCAAGATTTATTGTAGCCGAAAATATGTAATTGGCACTTGCCAGAGGAATGACGCCCCAGCTTGTGACATATACCTAAGCCACCCTGTTTTGAGAAAAAAAAGTCACAAACATCGAAAATGATACTTTGACTGATTGTCAGCTCGGTTAATTAGATCTGAGAGAGACTGCTCTCGATCGCCCGAACAACTACCGCTATCTATTGCTCTAATATCGACTCACTTCCATCGGCTCAGCGGAATGACGTTGAAGCAGGTTACAAAATTGTCGATTTTTATTGAGATATATCTGTGCTCATTATTTTTTTTAGATTTCAGGAGGAGGTTATATAACCAGCGTTCAGTTTCTGAAAATATTTTTTATATGCCGTTTTCTAAATTTCAAGTATTTTTTTAAACCTTTACAATATGGGAAGATGCGAAGGTTACAGGCCAGAGGAATGATTTTTAGGGGTCAATCGCGAAAAAAAAACGATTAAAGTGATTTTTTTTAAAATCTGTTTCAACACCCTGTTCCAAAACCAGGGTTGCGAAATTTTTAATGAAAAAGTAATGCATTAACCATTATTTTTTTAATGGCTAATAAAATTTATTGGTTAATGGAAATGATTTTCATTGACTATTAAAATTTAATGATTAATGGAAATTATTTTCATTGACCGTTAAAATTATTTCGATTAACCATTAAATGTTAATGGTTAATGAATATGCAATTGCATTAAAAAAAGTAATGCATTATTTGCAACCCTGCCTATTACAATGTAGTGTGTAATAGAAGAATCTCCAATTACCCATTGCAATGTAATGTGTAAACGACAAAACTTTGATTGCAATTTTGGGAATGGAAAAATATAGATGAATAAATTATTACAATTTTGCATTACATTTTATTGACTTAGGACTTAGATTTTCACCTTAAATTCTAAAAACCATCTATATTATAATTCTAAAAATCTATGTTCTAAGTCAATAAGATGTAATGCAAAACTGCAATAATTTATTCATCTATATTTTTCCATTCCCAAAATTGCAATGAAAGTTTTGTCCATTACACATTATATTGCAATGGGTAATGGAAATTTTTTCTATTACACACTACATTGTAATGGGTAGGGTTGCAAATAATGTATTACTTTTTTTAATGCAATTGCATTTTCATTAACCATTAAATTTTGATGGTTAATGAAAATAATTTCCATTAAACATTAAATTTTAATGGTTAATGGTTAATGGTTAATGAAAATGCAAATGCATTAAAAAAAGTAATGCATTATGTGCAACCCTGTCCAAAACATTATGATCTAATATATTCTGGTAAAAAATCTAAGAATTCCGAGGGATTATTGAAAATCAACGACGTTACAGCGAAAATGAGTATTTCGGGAGAATCACCCATATACAGATATATAGTACATGAAGAGAGGCGAAAGAGCGCGGGAGGAAAATGTAAGAGGATCTAAACGCAATATATAAAATACCTATGAGAGAGACAGGTGATTAAGTCGAGGAGGGCATAAACTAAAAAAAAAAGATATTTAAAACGGTGGAGTGGTGAAGCAAAAAAAAAGTTTAAAAAATCGTGTACCGTATATAAACATCAAGAGAAGACTGATGGAGGCTTTCATTACGGGATCGGGAATATGATGATGACGACCCCCCGGCGAGGTGCCACAAGAGGGACCCAAAAAAAGGACATGAAAAAGAGGAGAGGAACATTGGACCCTGTGAAAGAAGAGGGCTTATTTGAGCTTTGGCAATGCCCTCTTCATCGAACGGATGTAAACGAAGATGCGAGGAAGAGGAAGAGTGCTTTTTCACCTCTTGACTTGTCCGCGAAGGACCTCCCGAACCGCTCAATCCTCGAGGAGGGAAATCCCGCGAGAACAAGAGGATCCCACCGATGGATGGACATGAGCGTGAAAAAGTACCGTGAAAGAAAAAACGAGCTCTCGCGAATGGGAAAAAAAAATTGCGGGGAGTCACCGAGAAGGATTATACCAAACAGTCTTTTATACAGACGTATAACCGAGCATCCTTTTCTCGGGATTTCAGTCACGGTGTTCCCCACGCATTTTGCTCGAAGTAAGGAACAATACGCTCTGACAAGATATGTATATGCGTCATTCCGTGTCAAATCGACCAATAGTTGGAATCGACCCCTTTCAATTTCGATGAAATTTGGTCAGAAGTTATCTTTTATCATAAAACGTAATTCTAATAAAGAAAAAAAAATAATTTTTTTTTTGAAAGATATTCAGAATTCGAAATTTCACCATTTTTTTCAACTTCTCAAGTTTATATTTTAAATATCTCGAAATAACTATTATAGTTACGAAAAAATTGTTCTGGGTTCGTCAAAGAGTGAACTTGGGGCTATAAAGAAAAAAATATTTCGAAATTTTTTTTTGAAAAATGATGAATTTGGAGAATTTTGAATTTTCAAAAATGATGAGTTTGGAGTATTTTGAATGTTTAAATGTCATGAAAATCCACGATCAACATTAAATTTTTTGTTTAACTTTTTAAATATAATACCTCACACTGATCTTAAGGTGCTAGTCTACTTTAGAAGGCCAATAAAAAGAAAATTTTGAAGATTTTTTTTCTCAGCTCTTTTATCAGATATGACTATAATAAAACTGTTATTACAACTTTCTTTCATCTTTCCAAAGTACAGAACAAAAATTTATTTTTTATTTTAATTCTTTCAATAATTTATAGAGGGCGTCAAAGTCGAAACTGTCTTGTCCAATAGCCGACAGTTAATCTCAGGATTGGGAAGTCTGAAACAAAAAAATAAAAAAACCTTTGAAAGAGAAAGGTTTTTTACACAGCAATTTACCACCGTTAATGAAAAATCGATTTAAAAAAATGGTGGATGTTTTAAATGAAAATTAACAATTAAATTCTTCACAACTTATTTCAAACATCCACAATTTTTTTAAATCGATTTTTCAATAACGGTGTGGTAAATTGATGTGTAAGAAACCTCCTTCTTTAAAATGCTTTTTTATTTTTTTGTTTCAGACTTTAAAATCCTGAGATTAACTGTCGGCCATGGGACAAGACATTTTCGACTTTGGCCCCTTCTATAAATTATTCAAAGAATTGAATTAAAAGTTAAATTTTTGTTTAGTCCTTTCAAAGGATGAAACAATGTTGTAATAACAGTTTTATAGTCATATCTGATAAAGAAGCTGAGAAAAAAAAATCTTCGAAATTTCTTTCTTTTTGGCCTTCCAAAGTAAATTATTACCTTAAAAGATCCTGAAATTTTCAGAAAGATGTTTTTTTTTGTTTAAAAAATATGAATTTTTAAATTTTGGTGAAAAAAATTTGTTTTTTTTTCACCTCTAAGTCAAGTAAATTTGAGCAATCATGTAATTTTTACTGTTCAAAGTTACAAAATTCCGCGATTGCTCAACTTTACTTAACTTAGAGGAAAAAAAAAAATTTTCTTACCAAAATTCAAAAATTCATATTTTTTTGAACAAAAAAAACACCTTTCTGAAAATTTCAGAATCGTTTAAGATCAGTACAAGGTATCATATAAAAAAAATTGAACAAAACATTCAGTGTTGATCGTGGATTTTCACGATTTTAAAAAATTCAAAATTCTCCAAATTCAACATTTTTCAACATTTTTTTTTGGAATATTTTTTTTTTCATAGTCCCAAGTATGTATATTCTTCAAGAAGAACCTATAACGATTTTTTCGTAACTATAATAGTTTTCGAAATATTTAAAAAATAAACTTGAAAAAAATGGTCAAATTTTAAATTTTGCATAACTTTCGAACAACATTTTTTTAATATTTTTCTTTCGGTAGAACTTCGTTTTATGATAAAAGAAAACTTCTGACCAAATTTCATTGAAATTGAAAGGGGTCGATTCCAACTATTGGTCGATTTGACATGGAACGACCCATATATATAAAAAGAGGGAGAGAGAGAGGAGAGAACTGTGCAACCCTTTAAGGGAGCGAGAGTTTCGCAAACGCACGACAGAACGTGTGGCCGAGAAAGAAGAAGTACATAAGAAGCGGAATAAAAGCGAGGCTCGAGGATCTCCTCTCTTGTGCTGCACCCACGCGTCTCCAACAGATCCGATATAACATATTTAAATACACACGCATACGCCTCTATACATATATATGTTTGAATTGTACGTTTGCTCTGTTCTCTCTCTCTCTCTCTCTCTCTCTCACTCTTTTTATCTCTGTGCGCGGCAAAGAGATTTAAAAGGAACCGCCGTACGCGCCGCGGCGCGCGTCTGTCGTTCCGAGTGCATTATTCCTCGGATCCTCGCGACTGTTGAACATATTTCGCGGGCTCGTCGCAAAACTGCGACTAAACGCCGGCAAATGACAGAAGGGGCTTACTGTGCTGTCCGCCCGCAACCGCGAAAACGCCGACACGAGCTGACACGAGCGCAACTGTTCATTTCTCGTACGCACGGAATTGTATACCTATATATCTCGGTACGATGCGCGAGCCCGCTGCGCAGTTTCTCTATTCGCGATTTATAATTTCACGTTGTATTACGTATTCTCAGCGTATGAATTATGCACATCGGACCCACACTCCATTCGACTACGGTCAAGTTTTTTTTTCGTGACCCTCTCAGAAATGTATGAAATTCTGCAGGCTTTGTAATGCTCGTTCAAACTAAGAGACTGTCCATGAATTATTTTGCCATTTTTTTTGGTACTGTTTCTTAAATGCGAAATTCGACGACCAAATTTTTTCCGAATAATGTAGGTCACGTGAAAAAATAATTATCCTAGATAAAAGTTTTAAGTTCGAAAAATATTAATTAAATTTATCATGAACATTTTCAATTGAATTAATTAATTTATTTAGCCACCGAATTTATCAAATCTTGACTAATTGACGTTGTATCTTTTTCATCATTTTTTAACTCGACCTTTCAAGAAAAAATCGACGGCTGGAAAAATTATTTTTTAATAATTCAGTGACAAGATGACCAAAAACTCTTACCCTTTACTTTGACCATCATTTTTTGTGATCTATATTTTTGAAGATATGACTACTCGAAGAAAAATGTATTTTTGAAATGATTGAATAAATACGAAGTCTCAAGTACATCGTAGTAAAACTTTTCTCCTTCATCTACAAATTAGATAAAGTTTGAATATACGTCTGAGCAGGTTGTTAAAGATTAGCGGCTCAAATAGTGCAGCCTCATATATTTAACTATTTACCGATTGATAAGCTGCAATGAAAGGGGCAAATAGCACAATTTTGTGAAGTAAAATGTTGATTTGGTCATTTTGTATGTCTCAGCTGTCGATGCAAATAGGAAGGACGAGACAGAGAGGGAAAGAGGAAGAGAGAGAAGAAAAGAGGGTGCTCAAGAAAATCGCTGTAATATGCCGTACAAGTTATTTCGCGTTTGAGAACACGCGGCTCGCGACTTTAAGGCTTTATCACTAATCTTGGCGCTAAAACACGCTATTCCCCATATATATGTATATATTTGTATCCGTATATATTATTGCGCTTTGCGTACGCCAACTTTTGCCTCCGGTACTCTCTCAGCTCTCTTCGCAATACACCGAGCAAATTCATCTACATATATACGTAATGCAGAAAAGGTGCTCTCTGCGTTACGCGTATCGGATCCTACTCTGCGTTTACCTTTATCAGCTGGCACATAAACATGTGTGTGTATATTACATATATATTAGACTGATTCAAAAAAAGCTACTATTTTTTGTTTTTCGAAATAACACATTAAATACTTTCGGAGAGGTGAAAAAAGATGCCTGTTAAAAGCAGAGCTCTTAATATAAATATTTAGACGTGTCTCATCGCAAATGTCTATTTTCTAAATAACACAGGAAAAGGAAATTTCAAACTTTGAAATTTTATATCCCGGCTTCAAGTCCTCGTACCGAATCGAACGATACGTCTTCTTGTAGGGAATTGAACGCTCTACAAAAATGATCTCTTATGATTTTTCGATAAACTCACTCCTTCAAAAGTTATTCACGGTCTAATGTATATGTATATTAGACTGTGAATATGGGTGAACTTTTTTTTAATATTAGAATATTTATGTTAATGCAATTTAAACTTTTGTTTTAAGAAAGATTTTGCGATATTTTGTAATAAGTTTCAACATTTTGCCGGAAACTAAAAAAAAAAGTGAAATTTACTGTTCATTTAAATTTAACCTTGAATAACTTTTGAAAGAGTGAGTTTATCGAAAAATCATAAAAGATCTTTTTTGTAGAGCGTTCAATTCTCTACGAGAATATGTGTCGTTCATTTTGGTACATTGACTTGAAGCCGAGATATAAAGTTTCAAAGTCTGAAATTTTTTTTTCCTGTGTTATTTAAATGGGAAATGTAAATTTGCGATGAGACATATCTAAATATTTATATTAAGAGCTCTGCTTTTAACAGGCATCTTTTTTCACCATCCCAAAAGTATTTATAATGTTATTTCGAAAAACAAAATAAGGCCGCTTTTTTTGAATCAGTCTAATATATATGTATATATTTAAAAGAGCTAGTCAGCTCGATGCTCGTTCCGTTATAAATGCGCTGTGCGCAAGTTGCTCCTCCGGGCGACTGCGGCAAATGCAGCGGCAAACGAGAAAGCCCAAGAGAGAAAGACCGAGAGAAAAAGCGGCTATGCGAGAAGACGATAAAGAAACGACCAGGAACACCCTCTTCCGCCTTTTCTCTACCAGCCCAACGAGAGATCTCCACGTCCATTTTCCAGCTTCTGCACGAACCTGCTTTGTTTTTTTTGTGATCTTAGTCTAGTTTCTATTCGCAACCCCTAATGAATTCAAGTTAAAGGGGAACGTCACTGTAAGGGTTGAAAAACCTTTCAATATTGAGAGTGTTCTTCACAAACACAAGTAATTGTTAACGGATTGGGTTGTTGTTATTTTATTAAGTAATCTAATATTCTAACATTAGACTAAATATTAGACTAATATCGTAATATTAGACTATTCTGATAATCTAATTGGAAAATTCTAATATTGGATGTAGACTGCCGCACAAAAAGTTTCACTGCTGCTTTAAAAATGCAAATATTTCAAGTTAACAAGCGACGTTTTGAAGAAGAGATATTCAGCTTCATTTTGCTTTTTCCCAAAAAAATTTTCGATTTTTTTAAAACCCGGTACGCCGTTTGAAACATGGTCCTTTTTCGGCTTTTGTTTTGGCGATGGAATTTTGGCGCACGACCCATGCAAATTTGTTTTAACTGTTTTTTATATGGGAAACTTGTGGAGGGGAGTATAAGCTTCAATTTCGTTTTTTAAAAAGTTTCGTACGATTTTTCAGAATTTTTTTTCAACATTTTTTTTTTTTAGATTTTTTCCTGTCAACGAGATATTTTTTTATCTTGAACAATCGCGTCTCTTACCTCTTTTTCATTGAAAAACCTTATCTAAATACACTGAGAAAAAAAATTGTTGAATGAACTAAATCTTTAGTTGCATACGCACGACTAAATATTTATTGGGTCTAACTAAATAATTAGTTTCTTGAATAATTCTGCGTTTTAGTTTACCAAAATATGATTCAGGTAAAAAAATTTGGGTTTGTACAACTAAATATTTAGTCGTGCGTATGCGACTAAAGATTTAGTTCATTCAACCATTTTTTTTTCTCAGTGTAGCATTTTCAACGGAAAACCCGTGTAGATGAGGTAAGAGGCCCGATTGTTTAGGATGAAAAAAATATCTCGTTAACAGGAAAAATTAACGCCAAAAATTTTGGAAACAAATTCTGAAAAAATTTCATTGAATCCAAAATAATTGTATACAACTTTTTAGCCTCTTAGTAATTTCACGAAAATCCAGTAGTTTTGGAGTTACGCTTCATTTGATAAATATGATCGTTTTTTGGAAAAATCTTAATATTTTTGCGAAAAAAAATCGTACGAAACTTTCTAAAAAACAAAATTGAAGCTTATACTCCTAACCACAAGTTATTCATGCGAAAAACATTTTTTAAAAAATTTCATAGGTCGTGTGCCAAAATTTCAACTCCAAAAAAAGCCAAAAACGACCATGTTTCAAAAGACGTACCGGGTTCAAAAAAAATCGAATTTTTTTTTTGGAAAAAGCAGAATGAAGCTGAATATGTCCCCTCTGAAACGCCTTAATTTGTGAAAGAGCAGTGAAATTTTTTGTGCGAAGCGGAATCGGTGCGAGTGTTCCCAAACTTTTGAACGGGAGTGTACATTCAGTTTAATTCATGGCAATTTTCATTGCAGATTTTTAAAAATTAACCAATTATGCGATGAAGTAAAAAATTAATTAATTAAATTCATTGAAGACTTAGCCACTGCGATTACAAATATTAAGAAGACAAAAAATTGAAAATTAGCTCATTTTGAGTATTTGCTTGATCGAAAAAAGACATTTTGAGAAAAAGCGTTTAAAGTATTCACTAAAGCGTCTGTAACTAGAAATCCAGAATTGTAACTCAAAATTTTTACTGCAGGTTATTGAAAATATATAATTAAAAAAAAAAAAAGAAATTTTACAGTGGTTTTCCCCTTTGAAGAGACATTTCATTTTAATTTTACCGTAGATAATTTTTTTAGCCATTTTCCGTAAATTCTTGAATGTAAAGCTTGAGCTTGGAGAATTTGTTGTTTTACGATTGTCGACTTTCAAGATTTTTCGAGAAAATTGATGCTGCTGAGAATGATGACATTCAAACCGATGGCGGGTCACCAACGGGGTTAATAAAATCATGGTGGAACTCGCGAGGATATTTCTCCCTCTTCTCAATCTCTCCTCTCCCCGCTCTCGACACGTTACACACGATTTATTACAGAGCTTACTTACATGTAAAGTGTGTTTTCTCTCTCTCACTCTCTCTCCTCTCTTTTTCTCCGTTGAATCTCGTTTTATTTGTTTATTTTTTTCTTCGATTTATGCCTCGCTCAATCTGCATTTCCACCCGCAAATGCTCCAGGCGACGTTTCCGCTTTGCCAAGCGCGAGCCTTGTCTCCTTCTCCCTCATTCATGCATGTGCTTACTCACGAGAAACTCTCTCGATGTAGAAGGAAGCGTTGAGCGAGCCATTTAATTTCGAGACACCTCGGCTCTCGAGCACCGGTACACGTTTAAAGTACACGTAACTACGAGAGTACAACGTTATAACTGTAATCTGCATGCATTAAAAAAAAAAATTTAAAAAAAATGCCGATATAAGACAAGAATCTTGTTTACAAGAGATTGAAATTATGAAAAATCGTTTAAAATCATTTTGATCCAATTGATTAATTATAAATGCGAAAACATAACCATTTTCTCGATAAGAGATAACAAATATTGATGATCATTCATAATTTCCAGCAAAAATGTGTGGAAAAAATGTTCTCAAAGATATTCCACGATGGAAATGGTGGGGTCAGTTTTACCACTTTGGAAAATTCCTCCCCATATACGATAAAATTGACCTTTTTCCAAATTTATTCAAGGGATGTTCGATTTCGATTCGATTCTTTGAAAGATCGATTATTTGTTTAAAAAAATCGATCTTTAGGTGAATCGATTCTTGACCGTAAAAATCGAAAATTCGATTTTTTATTAAATTCATTATCTATTAAAGATTAGCAATTAAATGAAGATTGACAAAAGTCTGTGATACATCAACTTGTCAAGGTCAAAAGAAAAGAAAGTATGTCAAAATGTGAAAACGTGAGAAAAAAACGTTAGAAAAATAAAAGTTTAAATATTGAAAACATGAACCAGTGAAAAAAATAATCGAAACTAAAAATATACAAAATATCGTAAAATAATAGAAACTTATATAGCATATAAAAAAGTCTGCTTTGTTAAATATATTGATAATATTTTTAAGAACATATTAAAAAGTGCAAATGTGTAAAAGAATTAGACTATATGGTTAGCTAGAATGAAAACTGCTTTATATATGTTATTTTGTATTCATCATTTTGTGCTAAAAATAAATGAATCCAATTTAATCATTTTCCATAGCAAAAGCTTAATAAACACTTACGTAAGCTTTAGTTAGCAATTAATTTTTTTTTATGATTTTTAAAAATCGATTTTTTCAAAATCGATTATTTGAAGTCGATTTTTCATGAAAATCGATTTTCTTGATTCGATTCAGAATCTATCAGAGGATCGATTCTTTCCAAAGAATCGAACATCCTTAATTTATTCTACCAATAAGTCCCTCAAAAATCAACATGGTCAAAGTTTAAAAGTTTAAAAGTTTGCAAAAAATGGAAAAAAGATCAGAATCGGATTAATCCAGCAGAATTTTGGAGCTTCAACGATCACAAGGGGAATGAGTACAGCATGAAACCGGAATTTTAAATAGAAACAAAATTATAGTTATTCTAGTGGAGAGATTCATATTTGGTCATAGTGCAAAAAAATCAAAATGTTCCAATTAATTTTTTTAGGGCCTTTAATCGACATATTTTTTCCCCCTAAACATCAATCCATAAACAATTTTCCTGAAGATGAAAAATTTTGATGAATTTTCACGAAAAACATTTTTTAAAAGTTCTTCCTTGATTCTTCTCATGAATTATTCTTCTTCAGACAAAAACACTGATCTGAAATAAGCGTTACATATTTCAAAAAACATACTTTTCAATTGTATAAAAAAAAAATTGAACCCTGCTAAAAATCCATGAGAATCTCCATTAAAAAATCTAGATTTGAATTTCGGGAGATGAAAATATCTAGATGACGTCGCTCCGCGCAGATCTCTCAATTCAGCCTCAATTTTATAATTCCAATTTCCCTTGTTTTCATTTTTGTTTCACGTCACTGATCCGAGCACGGACATCTGCGTAACTGGCTTGTTTCTGTTACAATGGCTATTGCGACAGTGCATTTGACTAGCGCCACACATAAAACACAAGATAAATCGTAGAGGCATGTTCGAAGGACTACGACAGTGTCACACGACGGGACAGACCGATGGACAGAGAAAATGAAATAGAAAAAGCAATGGAAAGAGAGAAGGAAGATAGACAGAGAGGCAAGTTTTATGGGAGCAGGACACACCTACCGGATGCACTTTGTACGTTGCATGAATGCACCAAGAGAGAGAAGAAGGTAGAAAGAGAGAGAGAGAGAGAGAGAGAGAGAGAGAGAGAGAGAGAGAGAGAGAGAGAGAGAGAGAGGGATGGACAAACATTGTCGTTTGAGAGTAGGCTTGAGAGACATAAAAGAGACACACATTTTGTAGGAGAACGTCATGGGGTCGACCCAGATTTTATGCAAAGTGGTCCAGGGTCGCGTGTCGAGAGCCGATTGTCTCTCACTTTTCATCTATTTCATCAAAGTCTTATATCTATATCCAGGGCGAATAATAAATTTATGATTTATTTTTCATCCGTCCTTTTTCTCTCATTTTCAATCTCTCTTCCATCTGCACGTCAGATTGTGCGATTCCGCGCAACGTGACACAATATACAAGTACAATCGCGAAACGGAGAGACGGATAATTCGATATCTGAAGAAAAAATTTGCGTAACTTTTCCTTCGTGGCTGAGCGCGCGCGTGCACAAAATCCACGTTTAAAGCGAGAGATATATATTATTCGCTATTCGTCGACGAGACGACCGGGGAGAGGAGAATCGTGATCGCGACGTCTAATGCCACGGATTTTTCTAATCATCCAAAGAGCTACCCTCGCAGACAACGAGCAACAAACGGAGAGTCGAACTCGGACGGACGTTCATCACTTGCACTTTCTTACGAGCCACGACGCTTACACTCCGTTCCATCCTGCCTGCATTAATATCCATCGCGATTCTCTGGTTCTCGTCATTTGTTTTTGTCTCTTAACGTTGGATAATCGTAATACGGTCGGCATAATCAACAGAGTACTCGAATTTCACTGCTGTTGATTATCTTGAACCAGATTTTTTTTTTTCGGTAAATATTCGGAAGTGTAACTCCTGTCAGAATCGAGATGATTTTTTAGTGTGTGGTTTCTTACAGTTGGAAAAACATCATATTTAATATTATTATGGCGGCGCATTATGTTTTTACCCAACTTAAATTTTTTTTTAAATTGAATTTTTCTTTTAAATCAATTTAGCTAATTATTTAATTTAATTTAATTATAAAACTTTAAGTTATATTTTATCAGCGCATAATTTTTTTACACAACTTAAATTTTTTTTTAAATTTTGATATATTTTTTTTTTTTTAATCAAATAAAATGAAAGAATTTAGCGACTAGAAAAGATATCCCCGTTGCAGAGTTTCTGTTGTTTTTTCGGGTTTGATAAGACATTTTTTTTCTTTCAAATTATAAAATCTTGGTTTTTTATCAAACCTAAAAAACAGCAGAAACACTGCAACGGAGATATTTATTCTAGTAGCTAAATTCTTTCATTTTATTTTATTTAAAAAAAAACTATAAAAAAAAGTTGAGTAAAAACATTATGCGCAAAAAATAACTTAATATAAGGTTTTTTAATCATAAAGAATTGATAAACAAATTTACAGCCTCTTATTAGCGGAAGTTACACTTCAGAATATTTACCTTTTTTTCAATATTGTTATGAAATGAGAGAAAAATCATTTTGATTTAGTCAGTTTGGAGAAACGAGAATTTTTGAAATGATTCAAATTGTGCATATAAATTCTTGTATTTTAAATTCGAAATTTTTTTTTGGTTTGATGAAAATTGTGTACATTTTGGATTGTAGACGAATATTGTGAAACTATTTTTTTCCACTGTATAAAATTGTATTAAAATGTTAACAAATTTTAATGAAATATTAAATAATAAAATATTTAAAAAATTTCCAACGTCTTTGCAATACGCGAGTCCCATTTACTCTACTCAAAATTTATGTTCGATAAAAATTCATTAATATTCCTGATAAATTCAGCTTTCGCGTTCTTTTTCTTTTTATTATCAATTCATCCTGCGATATTTATTAATTAATATATTATTTTATAACGCACCAAATTACACATATTTTTTCAATATTTTTTACGTAAACAATGGAAATTTATTTGGATTTAAAATAAGATTGGCGAATTTGGGATTACTCAAAATTTTGTGTTTTTTTTCCATTCAAAATTAATTTTTTCACTTCCACTAAAAATTTAACAGGCTTTGTATCCTTTCTGAAGATTATGAAACCATTTTTTTTATTGCAAAGAAATAATACGTTTGAGCAAAAAAAAAACTTTCAACATTTTTGCAATACTAGATAATAAGGGGGGTACAATTAATCTATCATTAATTAATTTGTGTCTTCTATAAAATGATATAATTAATTAATCTGTTATTTTATAATGCACCAGATTATATATCTTTTTGTTCAATATTTTTTACGATTAAAAAACAATAATTTACATATTTGGGTTTGAAGCAAGATTGGTGAATTTGAGATTAATCAAAATTTGTGTCTTTTTTTATTCCAAATTAATTTTTTCTCATTCAATAGAAATTTCAGAGACTTCGTATCGTGCCTGAAGATTATGAAACAATTTTTCTTCACTGCTAAGAAATAATACGTTTGAGCAAAAAAAGAATCTTTCAACATTTTTGCAATACTAGATAACGAGGGGGTAAAAAAAAATCCTCACCGTCCTATTTACTCATTCGTATTGCACAAAAATTCCTCTATTTTGGAGCACATAAGATTGACGCCATTTTTTCTTCTTTTCAGTCGAAGGACTCGGCGTTGAGTCAGCCTGGGATGTTTATTAATGAATCTACTATTTCCAATTGTGAATGTGAAAAAATATATATGTATTATGCACTTTAATCTTTGTTTCTGAGAGTCGCTGTACGTTTAATTGGACCGAGCTCTGACCAAGCATATTATGCATGCTTAAGCAAAACCTATCGGAAGTAAATAAGGGAGATAGACTTAAAGAGAGAAAGAGAGGACAAGAGGGAGAGAGAACCCGTGAGACGATTTATTCCCGAGTGCAAAACTTTGCTGCACATGCATTTACACGCCTTTGCGCTAAAGTTACACAATACACCCAACATTATATAAAGGGGTCATTCCATGTCAAATCGACCAATAGTTGGAATCGACCCTTTTCAATTTCGATGAAATTTGGTTAGAAGTTCTCTTTTATCATGAAACGAATTTTCATCGAAGAAAAAACGATTTTTTTTTTTCGAGAGTTATGCAAAATTCAAAATTTTACCATTTTCCCAATTTTTCAAGTTTATTTTTTAAATATCTCGAAAACTATTATAGTTACGAAAAAATTGTTCCGGTTTTGTTTTAAAGAGTATACTTGGGCTACGAAAAAAAAATATTCCGAAAAAAAAATTTGAAAAATGACGAATTTGGAGAATTTTGAATTTTTTAAAATCGTGGAAATCTAAGATCGAAATTGAATTTTTGGTTCAATTTTTTTATATAATACCTTGTACTGATCCTAAAAAAAAATTGAACCAAACATTTAACGTTGATCGTGGATTTTCACGATTTTTTTAAATTCAAACATCTCCAAATTCATTATAAATTTTTTTTTTTTTCGGAACATTTTTCTTTCGTAATCCCAAGTATACTCTTCAAGATGAACCCAGAACGATTTTTTCGTAACTACAATAGTTTTTGAGACACGTAAAAAATAAACTTTAAAAATTGAAAAAATGGTGAAATTTTGAATTTTGCATAACTTTCGAAAACAATTTTTTACATTTTATTTCCTTCAGTAGAACTTTGTTTTATGACAAAATTAAACTCCTGACCAAATTTCATTGGTCGATTTGACATGGAATGACCCATATGTATATATATATATATTAGTCGTGGAACTAGGGGAGGGTGGGGGTGTATCAGAAAGATGGAGCAAGGACACACGCGATTATCCATCAATGCTCTCTCTCTTTCACTCCTTGTCTGCATAGTCTCGGGGTCTCTTTGCGTTTCGAATCACGATAATGCGCCGGACCACCGTAGTCGGTGGAGGTCTGGGCACAACTATTCGCGAGGGAGAAAGGAAGAAAACGTTCGCATGAATCTCGTGAAATGAGAAAGAATGAGAGAGAGAGAGAGAGAGAGAGAGGAGAGAGAGAGAGAGGAAGAGAGAAGGAGCTACGAATAATAAAGAGAGCCTAGAGTGTTCTGCAGACATCTACACCCAGAAAAAAAATCTAGTACGTTTAACAAAATCCTAGTCAAGCCAAATAAATTTTTTTAGTTGTAGGCCGGCTTAATACAACTCTGTTCCTGTAAACGAATTTTTTTTTTGAATTACCTACTAGGAAAATATATTGCGATCTAGTAAATTTTTATTTAATATTAATAAAAATTATTTCAAACTGAAAAAATATGTATTTAAATGAAATAATTTTTTTTTAAATGTTTGCACAATATATATTTTTCAACATTTCAATCTTTGAATGTATAGCTACACATATGAAGTCTACAATTTCGTAAGCTTCGTCTTTTCTTTAACAGAAGGGAAAAGAAAAGACCCTTTTTTATGGGAATCCTTTTCGGGGATTCGACCATCTTGCGTTTTGCCGCAATGTTCAATATATTAAATATCCATACTGAAAAATAAGGATATTAAACATAGACGAGCTTGGAAAGGATATAGGCGTCGAGAGGCAGGTTCGCTTGTGCGAGAGGTAGCCACCTGACGGATTTTTGGGGTACTGACAAATCTGCAGATATGATCGGATAAGATTACGGGTGAATAGGTATCAAGTAACAACGAATAGAATTTTTCTTCAACGCCTGTTTCTCGATGACAGGGAATTCAAATAAATTAATATAGTGGAAGTAAATATCGTCCAAAATTGGATGAAAAGAAAATTTTCTTTAAAGTATCTAAAAAATAGTCAAATAAACGATTATAGTACCTACGACTAGATCTTTTTTCTGGGTGTAAAGCCGATAAAATACGGTCAAATAGAAAAAAAGATTTTTCAAAGTCTTGAGAAATTTTTTTCCAAAGAATTTTTTATTCTTTGCGAAACGATCTCACGTTTCCCTGCTCAAATTTCGATGAGACAAACATTTAAAAAAATTTTAAAGCAAAAAAAAAAATTTATAAAATGTTTGCATGTATTTAGGTGAATTTCCAGTCATTATCCTCGTAGTGACAATTATTGTGATAGAAGGATAATTTCAATCGGTGAGATATTTCCAGTGACGAATCAGCTGGGAGAAAAGATTTGAAAAAATCGGTAGAACGAATAAAAAAAAAATTTCAATGTTTATTGCGAATTTGGAATAATGAGAGCAATATACAATCAAAATTATCCAATTGATAAACAAATTTCGAATACTGTGGAGTAAATAAAATTAGGGAAGAATTTTTTGTGATTTCTTCATAAAAATATATCCTTGCACATTTGCAAATATTTAACGTAAACATATTATGCATCAACATTCAAATATATATATAGGGCATTCCACGTCAAATCATGCGGTCATCGGCCTGACCCCCTCGGATTTTGATGTCCAATGAATCGTGAGTTTCGTTTGGCACAAAATATGACCTCAAATATTTAGAATTTTTTATTTAATTTTTTAAGGGTTGCCAAGTTAAAAAAACATTAAATTGAGGGAAAACATAAAGAGGGGACTTTTTCAAATTAATGAAATTTTTTTCACTGAAACTAGAGCCCAAAACAGATATTTTCGTCATAGTTCGATAATGGGCCAAAAATAATTACTATTCTTTTTTAATTTTAATTTTTTTTATTGTGTTTGAATCATCCGTTTTATTTCAAGTCGCCGAGGCTAATAAATTTTCGAAAAATGTTGTCCTTTCACTCTTAATTAAAATCACGAAAAGAAATCGAGTTTGACGAGAAAATTTGTGTTGTTGTTGTTGTTATTCTCACTGCAAGAAACAATCAAAATAAGAAATTATAAAAATAAATAAATTAAAATACAAAAAAAAATAGTAATTATTGTTGGCCAATTATCAAACTATGACGAAAATATCTGTTTTGGGCCCCAGTTTGTGTGAAAAAATTTCATTAATTTAAAAAAGGCCCCTCTCTATGTTTTCCCTCAATTTAATGATTGTTTAGCTCGGGAAACCCCTAAAAAATGAAATAAAAATTTCTAAAAATTTGAGGTCATATTTTGGGCCAAACGAAACCCACAATTCATTGGCGATCAAAATCCGAGGGGGTCAGTCCGATGACCGCGTCATTTGACGTGGAATGCCCCATATATATGTATATAATGCATATAATACGATGATGGAATCTTTGTTCGCGGTCGACGAACGATGAATATTAATACCGTGAAATATACAGATATATAACAAATTGCATACGATACCCAGCAGCAATTAATCACGAATCTTTTGAATATGATCTCGGTCCGGTTGATCGCGATGGTCCGGGGCGTTCGCAGCTTCGCTGCGTACGACACAAACACGCTCTCTGCTCTGATGCAACTTTTGCGCCTCGCCGAAAATGGCAAATTGGCACCCTGGGCGGTGCAGTGAATGTGTTTCACAGCGTGCGACGAGCCGCTCTTGCGGACCACGATCAAACGAAATGCGAGAGAGAAAGAGAGAGACAGAGCGATGAAGAGAGAGAGAGAGAGAGAGAGAGAGAGAGAGAGAGAGAGAGAGAGAGAGGATAATCGAGAGCCCGCGACCCTCCCTCCCTTCTTTTCCTTATTCCACTTTTATTCTTCGTTTTATTATCTCTTCACGCAATACTGAGCGAGAAAGATAGAGAGAAAGAGCTCGATTTCAATTTGCAGAGCAAAACGCCAGAGTTGTCAGCGCGAATGCAACAGCGCAAGAAATAGAGTGAGACAACATTGAATGCTAATTTTTTTTTTTGCGATCAAGAATATTTGTAAATTTATCGTTGATTTTTTAGTAATATGTCGTGATCGGATAAGCTCTGACAAAATTTATTAATTTGAATTTTATCAATATTTACGCATTTGTCTTCAATTCAATAATTTTACTTTATAATTATTAGACTGATTCAAAAAAAGCGACTATTTTTTGTTTTTCGAAACAACACATTAAATACTTTCGGGGAGGTGAAAAAGATGCCTGTCAAAAGCAGAGCTCTTGATAAATTTTTTAAATATATTTCATCGCAAATTTCTATTTCCCATTTCAATAACACTGGAAAAAAAATTTCATATTTCGAAATTTTATACCTTGGCTTCAAGTCAATGTACCATATCGAAAGATACGTATTTATAGGGGGAATTGAACGCTCTACAAAAAAGTCTCAACAAAAAAAAAATTAATTTTCAAAAATCTAAAAAAAATAGTAGTTATTGAGATTCCACGATCGGATTAGTCTAGAATAGACTAGATAGATAGATAGATAGACGAATAGATAGATGTTTGAAACAAAAAATTAAAAAAATTAATAAAAAATGACATTCACTTTTAAAAATGCGATTTAACGTTTAAAACTGGAAAAACACATTCAAAGATACGTCGAATATTTTTGTTATATTTTTTTATGCAAAGGCCATAAAAAAACAAAAATTTTGAAAAAAAAACTTTTAATTTGGACCGTTATTAAAGAAGTTATGACCAAAGTACCAAAAAAGAGCGGTTTTTTCGTTAATTTAGTATCTTTTGAACGGGTAATCAAAAAAATCTCAAAATTTAACAGGAAGGGTCTTTTGATGGATATTCAAAAGAATAAAAAAATTGAGGAAAAAAAAAGTTTTTCAAACTGTCCGATTTGGGATGGAATGCCCCATATGTATATTAGACTAATATGGTTGGTAATTTCTTTAAAAATTAGGTAATTTATGTTAATGCAATTTAACCTTTGTTTTAAGAAAGATTTTGCGATATTTAGTAATAAGTTTCAATATTTTTCCGGAAATTAAAAAAAAAGTCAAATTTATTCTAAATTTAACTTTAATCTTGAATAACTTTTGAAGGAGTGAGTTTATAAAAAAATCATAAGAAATATTTTTTGTAGAGCGTTCGATTCTCTACAAGAATGTGTATAGTTCATTTTGGTACATTGACTTGAAGCTCAGATATAAAATTTCAAAATTTGAAATTTTTTTTTTTCTGTGTGATTGAAATGGAAAATAGAAATTTGCGATGAGACATATCCAAATATTTATATTAAGAGCTCTGCTTTTAACAGGCATCTTTTTTCACCTCCCCGAAAGTAATTAATATGTTATTTCGAAAAACAAAAAAATAGTCGCTTTTTTAAATCAGTCTAATAATTATGTAGAATTATATAGTTATATTCGATTAGTTGTCGAAAATTATTAAATTAATTAGAATTATTGAAAATTAATATAGTCTAGATTGAAAATACTTCCAAAGCTCATTATTAGGAAAAAACTTTTTTTTTTAATCAAAAATATTCGTCGACGAAATTCAGTCAATTAAATAATTCTTATCCTGTGGCTTCTCAAGATAATTATAATTTTTCCTATCCAATACATTTGCAAATAAAAGTTATCAAATTGAATCTTTTTCCTCCAATTATTCCACGGCAGAATCATTTTTCAAATTAATTTATCGAAACATTTCCAATTAAATAATTATCATATGGAAATTCAACGATTGAGTTCTTTTTTGTTATTAATACTAATGATAATTGAAAAAAATAAATCGACAGTTCTATTAAAAATTAGTATAATTTTCTTAACTCTTAATAAAAACTGCATTGTTAATTTATAAATTTTACCTAAAATTTTGCAAGTCTTGTTGCCTGATCAATCTTGTTGGACACATCGCTATCGATGGATTATTGTTCCCCTGTTTATCATACGAGCGTAAAGGTCGTGGAATAGTAGGAAATCGGGTGAGGAACGGTGCGAATATTGTGACACGAACGCGATGCGTACGTGACGACAGTCCGTAGAGTACTGGTACTGGAGAGAGTCGCGGTGTCGCGGTAGGGAGCAGTGAAGAGCGCCGGGCTAGCAGCGGCGCGGCGCACACCTGCCGAGCTTGTAACCCCCACCAAGCGCCTCGATAAGGGCTTCATGGCATTCCGAGTGATTGTTTACGCGTCTCTGTTTATTTACTGGAATAATATTTCGAAAATGCGTAGATCCATGATAATTTACATACTCAAAATCATTGCTTCTGTAATAAAAAACGGTTGCTTTTTTTTTACAAGTCACACATTTGTCAATTATCTTACCTCTTTCGCATATCTGAAAAAAAAGTTTTTGCATATATTATTTTTATATGAAAAATGTGTGTCAAAAATATAATATAGATGAAAAAATATTGAACATATATTTTTCAGGGTATAATGAAAATGTTATACGTAAAAACTATTCGTTAATGAATTTAAGAAAATTACTTTTTCTATTTTGTAAAAAAATAACTAATCAATTCATGATCCCGTAGTAAAAAACTCCATTCGTCGCCATTGAAAAATCCCCATTCATTCCCCATTGCCAAAATAACCAACGGAGATAAATGCCGAATTGCCTAAGGGGATTTTCACCATTGAATTCCCCATTTGAAATCGAATGAGGATTTTCCAATGAGGATTGACTTCCCCATTTGAAACGGAATGGGGATTATCCTATGGGGATTCAATGAAGAAAATCCCCATAGGCAATTCGGCATTCACCTCCATTGGTTTTTGTAGGCAATGGGGAATGAATGGCGATAATCAATGGAGATTCTTTCGTATAGTAAAAAACTCGATTCGTCACCATTGAAAAATCACCATTCATTCCCCATTGCCAAAATAACCAATGGAGATGAATGCCCAATTGCCCAAGGACATTTTCGCCATTGAATTCCCCATTTGAAATCGAATAGGAATTTTCCAATGAGGATTGACGTCCACTCGTCTAGATAAGCATACTCTTCGCATAATCCGTATGGGAGCTCAGCGGGTTGCCGTCCTGCGACATCTCGCGCCAAGTCTCGGAACTAACGCGACGCAGTTTCCAATGGACATCTTTGGGTAATGCTGATCATTCAGTGCATCCACATTTACTTCCCAATGGACATCATTGGGTAAAGCTGATCATTTCGTTCATCAGCATTTGCCTTCCAGTGGACACCATTGGGCAATGCTGATGGCTCGGTCCATCAGCATTTGCTTTCCAACGGGCATCATTGAGTAATGGTGATCATTCGGTTCATCCGCATTTGCTGTCCAATGGCCGTCATTGGGCAATGGTGACTTTTCAATGGATATCCATTCACTGATCAATGGTCGTTCCTATACGCCATTGAAAAATGCGGAAATCTCAATGGGTCCCCATTCATTGTCCAATGGAGTCGTATGAGGACCATTGATTGCCATTGGCGATTCAATGGAGTTTTTTACTACGGGATCATGATGAAAAAATTAATGGAGCCGTACAAAGCCTTGTGGGACAATATATATTTTTTTATGCACTTAGTTACTAAAAAAACCGGTGGTTTAGTAAATAAATAATAACAAGATAGAAACAATGGAAGCATAGATTGATATTTCGACTTTAGAATTTATTTAATTACAGAAAAGTGAAACGAAATTTTTTGATTAAATTAATTAAATTAATTTAAAAAAAATTAATAGATAATTGAAATGAAAAATTAATTAATTACATTTTTAATTACCAGATCCACCATTTTTTTCGAAACTCGAGGAGAAAGGAAAAGGAAATTTGAGCATATTTTTTGCAAAGATAATGGCGGTAAATGTAAATGTGTCAACTGTTCGAAAAGGGTCCTGACAAAAAAAGGACCCTCAACGAGCCCTTCATTCATGTCACCCTACGTCGATCTTCCTTTGCCACCGAATAGAGAGCCACTCCCTAGTTTCTATGTACACATATAAATATATATCGTGGTACACAGTTGGCCCTTTTCCCTTTTGCCGGGCGTAAATTATCCCAGTTACCAATATTTACACTGTAGCGACGCGTGTGTCCTATCTTTTGGTTACAACGCCTCTTATTGTTGAGGCAAAAAGCTGTACATCGTCTCTCGTTAAATTAAACATCACTGCCTTATATCGGTAAATATAATATAATGCGGTGGTGGCAACGATGGCCATTTGCAGCGGGCTTTTGTACGCAAAGAAAAATAAGGAGAAAATTTATATCGCTTGTTTCCTGTATTTTCTGCGAGAGAAAGAGAGAAGGAGATTTTGAGAGGGAGAGAGAAGGAGTGAGAGTGCGAAGAGAATGCGTTTATTCCCACGATATCACGACGATATCAAACACACACCTCTTTATCTCTCTCCCCTTCGGGTGGTTCGCTCTTCCTGATTCTCTCTGGCCGAAGAGTTCTATCTGGATTCTCCGGTACGTGATTTGGAGTAGGTTGGGGCAATTTGGAACACAACTGAATCTGGAATAATAAAATCGATGATACGCGGACTTCCAGCGCGATTAAAAACGTTCCAGAATGTCTGGAAAAATATTTATCATGAAATGATGTGATCGACACATTTGATCAATGGATTCTGCATCGATTGGTACTTTAATTCGAACCGTGAGACAATGAATTAAATATTATCAGAGCTTTCTCGATTTTTTAATTAATCTATTCATTAATAATATTTTTTAAACAGTTTTTACGGATTTTTAAGAAAAAAAATGGCGTGATTAAAGATGGATCTGGATTACAGAGTTTTTATTTAATCTAGAAATAAATTTTTAATGATGAATTAACTGCAGAATAATTCAGTCGATGCCATGAATATGTTTTTAGTGCATTTTTTGTCGTAACTTTTTTTTTAAATTAATACTTTTTAAATTTGTTTTTAATATAATAATTATTTTTAATTTAATATCATATTTTTTTAATATAAATTACAAATTCGTATATTTATTGACTTAAACTGAGTTATTACTCTGTAAAATGATTTCTCAATCTTTCTTCCCACATTAAGTAGAAACTGTTTGATCCATATCCACTTTTTTCGCACTAGTTTCTCTTTCAAAAAGCGTACAAACCAAATTTTCTCCTTAAATATTCCAAAAAAAGTTTAAACATGAATCTGATTAAAGATTGATCTGTGAGTAATGATGGATGTGAATTACAGAGCTTCCATTTAGTCTAGAAATAAATGTTTAATAATAAATAAACAGCAGAATAATTCGGTCGATGCTATGAACATATTTTGAGTGATTTTTTTGTCGTAGTTTTTTTTTTATTTCTAATGTATTTTTTCAATTTATTTTTAATATAATAATTATTTTTAGTTTAATATCATATTTTTTAAATATAAATTACAAATTTGATTTTGCACATGCTGCATAAAAGTATGTTCGTATTTATTGGCTTAAACTGAGTTATTACTCTGTAAAATGATTTATCAATCTTTCTTTCCGCATTAATAAAAAGTAGAAACTGTATAATCCAGATTCACTTTTTCCTACTACTTTCTCTTCCTAAGAGCGTACAAAATTAATTTTCTCCCTAAATATTCCGAAAAAAACAACAGACCACGAAATTAGCGTATTTTTAGTAAAATCCGCATTTACAATTGTTCTCTTCCTAAAAGTATACAAAGTTAATTTTCTCCCTAAATATTCCGAAAAAACAACAGCATATGAAATTAGCACATTTTTAGTAAAATCTACATTTACAATTTTTCTCTTCCTAAAAGCATCCAAAATTAATTTTCTCCCTAAATATTCCGAAAAAACAACAGACTACGAAATTAGCATGTTTTTAGTAAAATCTGCATTTACAATTTTTCTCTTCTTAAAAGCGTACAAAATTAATGTTTTCTGCAAATATTCCGTAAAAATAAAAGTACACGAAATTAGCATATTTTTAGTAAAATCTGCATTTACAATTTTTCTCTTCCTATAAAAGCGTACAAAATTAATTTTCTCCCTAAATATTCCGAAAAACAACGTACCACAAAATTAGCATATTTGTAGTAAAATCTGGACTTACAATTTTTCTCTTCTTAAAAGCGTACAAAATTAATTTTCTTCCTAAACATTCCGAAAAAACACCAAACCACGAAATTAGCATATTATTAGTAAAATCTGTATTTACAATTTTTCTCTCCCTAGAAGCGTACAAAATTAATGTTCTCCCTAAATATTCCGAAAAAACAACAGACTACGAAATTAGCATATTATTAGTAAAATCTGTATTAACAATTTTTTTCTTTCTAAAAGCGTACAAAATTAATTTTCTCCTTAAACATTCCGAAAAAACACCAAACCACGAAATTAGCATATTTTTAGTAAAATCTGCACTTACAATTTTTCTCTTCTTAAAAGCGTATAAAATTAATTTTCTCCCTAAAATTCCGAAAAAACACCAAACCAGGAAATCATCATATTTTTTAATAAAATCTGCATTAACAATTTGAACTGAGATTGGGGTCGTTACGGACCCCTGTTATGTGCCAAAGTGTTCCAAATTGCACCCACGTACCCTACACAATTCAAATGTTTTTTTTTTTATCGCCTATACAAGATGCTGAAAGCAATGCCGGTAAAACGGTACTTGCCAAGGGGGACAAAGGGAAACGCGACACAGAACTTTTGTTTATAAGCGTGGAGCCCATGTGAGCGTTACAATTACATGTTAAAATGTGTATATCTCACGAGTTTATGTGTCGAAGAAGAGGCGCGTCGATGGGGTGTGTTTTTCATCGATGAGGGCGGAAATACTAACGTGGGCGGTCGAAAACCCCAAGTGTTTCAGTCTCTTCGGGCTGTGCACTTTACAATAAAGACCAATGCGCATGGATACACGCATCTGTGTGTGTAATATACATCGTATGCACTCGACGAACGTGTCTCGTAGTACCGTAAGGTACACGTTTCACCTCGTGTTAAGGCTCTTCTCTCAGGCACCTTCGCCAGCTGCACTAAACCGCAATGTTGATGACGCTCATCTCTGCCCATGCACTTCCGATACACACACACGTGCATCCAATGCCCTTCTGTCCGCATATAATTCACATCAGCGGCGAGAAAAACGCTTCAGCGCGAGGAAATTACGCGTTCAGAGCTTTACATGCGCAATTTGGCTAACGTTAAATTTTTTAGGATGTCTATAAAGCCCTTCCGAATCATTTCCAAGGGTTCTTTTTCACCACAGTATATTGGTCATTCCATGTCAAATCGACCAAGAGTTGGAATCGATCCCTTTCAATTTCGATGAAATTTGGTCAGTTTTCGTTTTTAATAAAACGAAGTTCTCCCAGAGGAAAAAAATTGAATTCTTTTTTTCGAAAGTTATATATGCAAGATTCAAAATTTCACAATTTTTCAAATCTTTCAAGTTTATTTTCTAATTATCTCGAGAAGTATTATAGTTACGAAAAAATCATTCTGGGTTCGTCTTGAAGAGTATACTTTGTGACTACGAAAAAAAAAATATTCCGAAATTTTTTTTTGAGAAATTATGAATTTGGAGACTTTTGAATTTTCAAAAATCGTGAGAATTCACTTTCAACATTAAATTTTTGATTCAATTTTTTTTTTATAATACCTTGTACTGATAAGATCATGAAATTTTCAGAAATTAAGGTTTTTTTTATTTTTTCAAAAATATGAATTTTTGAATTTAAAAAAATCGTGGAAATCCACGAACAACATTCAATTTTTTGTTAATTTTTTTTTATATAATACCTTGTAGTGATCTCAAAAGATCCTGAAATTTTCAGAATGGTGTTTTTTTTTGTTTCAAAGATATAAATTTTTGAATTGTGGTAAAAAAAAATTTGTTGTTACCTCTCAGTTAAGTAAAGTTGTGTAATCATGTAGTTTTATATTTTTGAGCAGTAAAAAAAAGTAAGAGTAACAGGATTTTGGTAAACAAAAATTTTTTTTTACCAAAATTCAAAAATTTATATTTTTAAAAAAACAAAATACCTTCCTAAAAATTTCAGGATCTTTCACGATCAGTACAAGGTATTGTATTTAAAAAAATTAACAAAAAATTTAATGTTAATCGAGGATTTAGAAGATTTTTAAAAATTCAAAAAGTCATATTTTTGGAAAAACAAACAAAACTTTTCTGAAAATTTCAGGATCTTTTAAGATCAGTACAAGGTATTATATAAAAAAGAATTGAACCAAAAATTTAATGTTGATCGTGGATTTAGACGATTTTTAAAATTCAAAATCCCAAATTCTTTATTTTTGAAATATTTTTTTCGGAATATTTTTTCGTAGCCACAAGTATACTCTTCAAGACGAACCCAAAACGATTTTTTCGTAACTATAATAGTTTTCGAGATATTTAACTTGAAATAAACTTGAAAGATTTAAGAAATTGTGAAATTTTGAATCTTGCATAGCTGTCAAAAAAATTTAAAAATTTTTTTTTTTTTTTTGGTAGAACTTCGTTTTATTAAAACCGAAAATTTTTGCCCAAATTTCATCGAGATTGAAAGGGGTCGATTTTGTCGATTCCAACTCTTGGTCGATTTGACACAGAATGACCCATAAGTAAAAAGTATTTTTTGAAACTTAATGTCAAATTGGTAGGCGTTGAAATTTTTTTCCTCCCCGAGACACTCGACTCAACGAAAGTGCTCTTTAAAAAGTCCTTTGGAGGGAATTCAAAGGCGGCACGAAGTTAAATGTGTACTTGAAAAAAAATCGACGCCGATGAATCACATCTGGCTCTTTGGAGTCTCATAGCAGCGAGGAGGATGCGAGGATATAAATTATGCAAATTATGGGAGTTTTCTCGCTGCCCAGGCTCTCTTCCTGTATTCGATAATAATTCATGTTTGTCGATTTTTTTTTCTCCCCGATGGAGAATTAAATCGAGGCGTAAACAGAGGCGTATGTGTGCATCAAGCTTTCTGTGGACTCTAGGGGAATCTTTTTGCATCCCCTGCTTTTGGGGATGCGAAAAAGCAGGGGAAACCCTCCGTTTTTTATTTGGGGTTCCAGATATGAACTCTCGTTAAATATTTGTATTGAGCACAAACACACTTTTCTCCAATCTATTATTCATCGATTCATTGCTTGTAATTATGATAAATTTACGATGTTTTCGTTTTTTTTTTTCATCTTTCCAGGGACGAGGGGACGTGGCGTCGCTCGTGAGACTACTTCTGGGGCCGATCTACGGCGACGGTGTTCTCGATCTTCTCACGAGGCAAGCTCGTGATATTCTCGTGTGCGCTTATCACGGCAATCTCGAGAATTTCGTTAAATCATATCTGTCACCGGCTGCGGAATTGCTCGCCATTGTTAAATCCACCGCATCGGAAAATGTGAGTCAATACATAATTCAGGATCTCTCATCAAGAATTTGAGGAGGTTTGAGCGCTTTGCACCAGTCAAATAAGTCCTCAATATTCTGATAACCATTTTTACTAATATTTATGAATCAAATAACAATTTAAAAAAATTTTGATTTTGATTTAGTTTGTTCAAAAAAAAGCCGCAAATTTTGTCTGATTTCTCTGATTCAGGGCTCATTTTATTTTTCGCAACATTCTTGTTCGGTTATTCGATTTTTAGCAGTTTTTTTCAATGAAAAATTACAATAATTTGTTAATCCGAAAAAAAACTTGATAGGTTTTGTTTGGTAATGATAATTGTGAACAATAATTTAAATGGAAAGTACACAGAGAATCCTTTGAAACACAAGATGAGAATAACTGATATGAACAAAAATTAAATTTAAAAAATTATTACAAACATAAAAATGCCATAGAACTGCAGGAAATGAATCGCTATGACCATTTTTTTGAGATTAAAATTACATGTTACAATAATTTCTGAAATCATGTGTTAATTTGATCAGTCTGAAGCGATTTAAGGATGTTGAGTCCCTATTAAATCTTGTAATGTTAATTGTTCAATACATAGCTTCTTAATCGTCGTGAAATTTTTACACGACCTCCTGAGTACTTCGTGTAAAAACATATTAAATTTTCAGAATTCTGTCATCATTATTTCAACCTCCTCAAGGGTTAAAATGAAAAATGATGAGAAAATTCTGAAAATTTGGTATGTTTTTGTAGGAAGTATTTAAGAGGTCGTGTAAAAATTTCACGACGAGGAAGCTCGTTATTAAAATATTAACATTTTAATACGAACAATTTTTTAAACAAATAAAAAAAATATTTGTAAATAAACTTAGTTTTGTTTCCGTTGCTTTCAATATAGTGTAGATATTAAAAAATTGAGAGGTCAAAAAAAAAAAACTTATCGTAAAGTTATATCAGTTTCCATAAGACTACATTTAATTTAATTTAATTTGTTAATGTTAATTGTTCTTTCTAATCGTCGTGAAATTTTTAAACGACCTCTTAAATAATTCATCCAAAAACATACCAAATTTTCAGAATTTTCTCATAATTTGCGATTTCGGACTCAACATCCTTCACAATCTGCAACACTCCAACTGTATCATAATTAAGGTACTAGTTTACTTTGGAAGGCCAAAAAAGCAAATTTTTAAGATTTTTTTCTCAGCTCGCTTTATCAGATATGGCTATAAAACTGTTTTTACAACATTGTTTCATCCTTCGAAAATGAAAAAAAAAAAAAATTTATTTTGATTCTTTTGATAATTTATAGAAGTCACCAAAGTTGAGTCTTCGAAAATGTCCCATGGCCGACAGTTAATCTCAGGATTGGCAAGTCTGAAAAAAAAAATTAAAAAGCATTTTAAAGAGGAAGGTTTCTTACACAACAATTCACCACCGTTAATGAAACGTCGATAAAAAATTTCGATTAGTCGATTTTTCATTAACAGTGGTAAATTGTTGTGTAAGGAACCTTCCTCTTTAAAATGCTTTTTTATTTTTTTGTTTCAGACTTGCCAATCCTGAGATTAACTATCGGCCATGAGACAAGGCATTTTCGACTTTGGCGCCTTCTATAAATTATTCAAAGAATCAAAATGAAATTTTTTTTTTGTATTTTCGAAGGATGAAACAATGTTGTAAAAATAGTTTTTTAACCATATCTGATAAAGAAGCTGAGACAAAAAATCTTAAAAATTTACTTATTTTGGCCTTCTAAAGTATAATTTTGAACAATAATTTAAATGGACGGCACATAGAGAATCCTTTGAAATACAAAATGAGAATAACTAATATCAAAGAGAAATTAAATTTAAAAAAAATATTAAGCAAAAAATTACCATAGAACTGCAGCAAATGAATAGCTAAGACTGTTTAGATTAAAATTACATGTTATAGTAATTTCTTAAATTATGAATCAACTTAATTGCTCTGAAGGGATTTAACAATCTTAACCCCCCCCCCCAACTGTATCATAATTAAGAAACTTCATTTTTAAATGTACAGCGTATTAAAAAATAGGATCTGTGAATGATTAATACATGTAATCATTTGTATTTTGACATAATCCGATCGAAAAATATCCGCGAGCCTAATGCTCTCGAGTTTCAACCCTTACACTTCAACCCCGCGAGGCATCGAAGTAAATGGATTAACACTCAACGATATGGCCAGTATATAACGACCCTAGTTTTGCACAAACGAGTTCTCCATCTCTCACTCTCTCTCTCGCAATCTCGCAGTTCTGTTAACGAGAGCTATTCTCTCTCCCTCTCCCGCTGATATAGTTCATCACTTTCGCCTTTCACTCTCAACCCTCTCTCGAGGGTCCTGAACCCAGTGAGACGTATGCACGCAGCCGTACGCGCGTAAATGGGGAATTGGATTGTGGATAAAGCCACGAGAGGAGATAAAGGGTGTGGGACATGTGTACCATTTAAATATGTGAGGAGGGGGCGGGGCAAAATGGACCCCGGAGGCAAAATAAATGCCAACAATAATTATCGAAAAAAATTAGAAAATAAGGGAATCATCACTATTTTTGGATTTCGACATTTTCATGATGCCTATCAAGAGTTGGATATTTTTCGAAAAATTGTCTTTCTCATGGCATTGAGAAAAAATACCCCAACGTGTACTCTAATATTATGGTAAGCCACTTTTATTAAAATACTTGGATAATCCGAGGGCTTAATTAAAATTAATTAATTAATTAAAATATTTAATGCAACTACGATTAAAATTGAAATCTGCAAAAAATTTAATTGCAAAAATCCGCAGCTTGGTTCAAGTATTTTGGATGGTGATGTCGAAGAAACGTAAGTGAAGGAAATCTTTTTTTCAATATTTTACCTCGTTTACTTGAATTAAAAAAAAAAAACTTAGGGTGGTGCCCATTTTGCCTAAAGAATTTTTTTTTCCACGCGCAATTTAATCGATAAAAATAGTATTTTTCAATGAAAAGCAACGATTCTACTCTATGCCCGACGTTCTAGCTGAGTTGTCTTCTTATGGTGTCCATTTTGTCCCCCTTTGCCTATATTTATAACCTCTTCAGTGGTTAACCGTTGCAGATCGGATTATATTAATACGAGACAGTGAAAAAGTGTGAGAGAGAGGGTTGCGCGAGATATATATAGTGAACGCAGGGAGGCGAATATAATAATGGGAGCTTTGATGGGCGTCCAGCCAAGAGCAAAAGCCCATTATCTGTTGGACGATGATTCGAAGACACGCATACGCACAATTGTAAACGTGTATATGTATATTATTGCACTCATACCAATAAAATACACATTATCGTCGTTCTCTCGAGCTGTCTGTCGCCCCCGCAGACTTTGAGTCCCGCATCGCGCTTTAATTAATTAATCAAGGGTTCCCCGATGATCGCAACTATATATATATATATATATAGTTATTTATTTATGGGCATATATATATATTTGACGACTCGAGCTGTCTCGAAGATTCAATTGGAGACAATTGAATCAGCGGGTCTTGAGGCTCAAGCACATTATAATATAGTTGCGCAAACGTTTAAAATGATTACTTTCTTTTCCCATGGAAAACTCAAAGTGGCAAAAAAGTATACTAAAATAAAACACACAAATTGTTATTATTTTTGTGATGAATTTTCATGGGAAGATTGTTCAGATCCTCTCTGTCTAACTTTTTCCAATTTTTGTTATTGCAAGCACAAATATTTTTAGAGATAATCAACAGAATTTAGAATTTGTCAATAGTTTAGCGCTAACGAGCTTGAATTGACGATTTTAATTCGTTTTTTGAGACAAGCTGAAATCGCCAAAGAGCAGAACAATGAAAACTTAACCCCAATCCTCCATTAAAATTCAAGCAACTTTCCGGATCGGTCCTGGATCTGAAAAACCAAAGAAGAAAAGTAAATTTCCCAAAATACGCATAGATTTACTATATGCGAGTATAGTGGCGCGATTAATTCGTACTGAATCAGAAAGGGAGATGATGGAACGAGAAAAGAAGCTCTGAGAGTAAAATCCGCACGTGGAGAACTCGAATGTGCGCGCACACTAACGCAAGTTGAAATACCTCCTTGAACAGTACAGAATATATTTTGCGTCGTGGGTGTACAGTTTTCTACGCGTATTGCATGTGTACATTGTACATGCACACACCTTAACTGCGTATATAATGTCGGAAAAACGGTACCGTAAGACACACACAAGATCCCGTGGTGCCCCGCGGGATAAGTTTCGCGAGAAAGGAAGAACGCAAAAAAAAGGAACTATATATACATAAATAAGGAATTGAGGGGCAAAATGGACCCCTTAAGAAGATAACTCGTTGCTTCATCATTTGAAAATACCGTATTCATCGATTCGATTGCGGGTCGAAGATAATAATTCTAAGGGGCAAAATAGTCACTCTAAAAATTGTTTTTTTAGTTACAAAATTCAAGTAAATGAGGAAAAACGTTGGAAAAAGGATTTCCTTCACTTCTCACGTCGCTTTAATATCACGTTAATAGAAGGCCACATATTTCGTGATATTTTTTCGTCTAAACCATAAAATAAATTGAATTTACAAAAAAGATGTTTTATTAGATATCTAATTGGCAATTCAACATTTTTTTTCACGGTGATATATGCCAAAATGGCGACTGTGCAGCATTTTTTCTATGACGCCTTTATTTTTGGAAGGTCAACGGCCGGAACAATAAATTGTATAATTTTTTAGTTATGATGAGACATCAAAGTTTTTTCGATTATTTATAAGGATAGCTATAGAAGTACGTAGGATATTTTTGATATGTTGTTTTTTTGTAAAAATGGCGCATTTTTAAATCTCCAGGAAATTGTTTATAAAAAAGGATTTTCAAAATTCAACATGGCTGATCGATTTCTAATTGAAAAAAAAACATTTTTCTGAAAATTTCAGATTTTTAACCCAAAAAGTGACGACATAATTCAAAAAAACGTTTTTTTCAGTATTTATTTTATAGTAACTATTCTATTGAATGTTTTTTTACAAAAATTTGTTTGCTAAGAATTACCGATAAGAGACGTTGAAAAGTAATTTTGTTATAAGTTTTTAATCATTACTTTAAAAAAAAAAGTTTTTGTCGCTATATTTAAATATGTTCCTTTCGGGTGTCAATCACGAATTTTTCATGCAAAACTCCTTTCTTGCTCTTTTTAATACAGTACAATTTTCAACGTGATCCATTGTGATCCAACATAGTCAAAAAAAATCGATTTTTTTTTACATTTTCTTCGAATATTATTTACTATTTACTTGTAAAATATTTGTAATATATCCTTTGTTGAAGTTATGAGTTCAGCCGACTAAAAAAATGTAGTTTTGAGATAAAAGCGTTTAAAGTTTGTAAAAGGCAGGACATGAATAATGTTCCAATATACCTTTAATCTAATTTGGAATATAATCTTTAAATAAAAGTAATTTAAAAAAATCGATTTTCTGAAAATCCTAGAGTGGCCTAAGTCCTTAATTTTTTTGGTAAAATTCAATTTTAATCATAGTTCCATCATCAAATATTTTTTGACGATCATGGACCTTTTTGCTTCCGGTACCTCATTTTGCTTTGGCCCTCGGATTATCCAAGTATTTTATTAAAAGTGGGTTACCACAATAGTAGAGTATGTTGGGGTGTTTTTTTTAATGCGATGATAATGACAATTAAAAAAAAATTTTAACTCTTGATAGGCGTCATGAAAATGTCGAAATCTAGATCTGATTTTACGTGGGTGAGTCTATTTGGGTATATCAGCATCAATTTCAATGATAATTCACTTATTTTCTAATTTTTTGATTGATTTTTTTTTCGATAATTTTTGTTGGTTTACTGAGAAAACATTTTATTTGTAGTAAAGAGATATATTTAGTTGAAACTTTTACTTAAATATTCCTTAACTGTTACAAAATTTGTTAGTCGTTAAGAAATCTTTTATTTGTGTCAAAATAATTAATTAACTTTTAAAAAATATTTATTCAATTTATTAGCTGTTAAAAAATGATTGATCTCGCCATATTCAATTTTACATATATCAACGGTTAACAATTCCTGGTACATTGTACTGGAGGCAAAATTAACTCATTCTCAGTGTGTCCATTTTGCCTCTAGTGTCCATTTGGCCCCACCATCCCCTATAATATGTGTGCCCAGATAAAACCAAGAGAGAATAGGATACACAAGGAGGAACACCCTTGTGATCCTCTATGGGGGCGAAGGCGTGTGTATCTACTGTTACACTCTCTACCTAACTGTGTATATATATAAATATACGTACACTTTACATTGTATAGTTGCGGTACAAAAGTAAAGTGTTGTAGAAACAACGGGTAAGCCTCGTGACACACACGACCCACCGGTCGACAAGGAAGAGAGGACAACTAGAGAGAATAGACGAAGAAAAGAAAGGGAGAAACGCGGATCTCTCGCGAGAGGGGTGGGGGGCAAGATCACACACGCGTTGGTAACGGTCCCTCGTATATACGAACTGATTGACAATGATTGAGGCCCTAGGAAGAGTATGCCGATTTGTGGGTTCATCTCCCTCATTCTCTCAATCTGGTCAAGACTATCTTATTCGTGTCTTGTCTTCAAACGTCCACGGTGGAGTCCTAATACGCCCTACCAGCATCTTTGTTCGAAAATTCCATGTATTTTAATCGACAAAAGGGCGTAACTGTATCTTGAAATATACCGATCAAAGACATGTTTGGAATTGCAGAAAAACTGAAGGGCCTCCACTGACACAATTTAAGCGGGGGAAAAATGCGGAAGTTGCGTCATTTCGTTTGAGATTTACGAATCGTTTATTCGTGTCTGCAATTATCTCTTTCTCAACAAAATGCATATATCTCTCGCTGCGCCCCGACCACTCAGAAGAAATTAAAGAGAGCACCGGGCTCTTTAGTTCGCCATTGCTCTTGCTCCCTTTCGCGATCGTATATTATATAGATTTTGCCGATTAGATTATTATCTACGGTCTCGCGGAGCTTCATCGCTCGCTTTTATATTATTGTATGCGCTAAGCGCGGGCCAGAGGGTTCGCGAAGTCCGGAATTCAGGCAAGAGATATTTTATTAGATGCTGTATATGAATTTATGTGTATTAGGGTATGAGAAATCTTGGGAAAGACAGAGAGAATCGAGAAAGGAGAGCCGATCGTGTCACCCACATTATCAAAGCTTTTGCCCACCGTCGAGATTCTTTCACGTTAAGGGAGTATTCTCGTCTAGAATTTTGAGAAAATCGATTTTTCTCTGCATATTGCACCCAGAAAAAAGATCTAGTACATTTAACTAAATCCCAGTCAAGCGAAATAAATTTTTTTAGTTGTAGGCCGGCCTAATACAACTCTATTCATGTCAACGAATTTTTTTTTTGAATGACCTACTAGGAAAATATATTGCGATCTAATAAACTTTTATATAATATTAATAAATATTATTTCAAACTGAACAAATATGTATTTGAATGAAATAATTTTTTTTTTTAATATTTACACAATATATATTTTTAAATATTTCAATCTTTGAAAGTATGCTACACATATGAATGCTACACAATTTCGTAAAGCTTCATCTTTTCTTTAACAGAAAGGAAAAGAAAAAAAGACCCTTTTTTATGGGAATCCTTTTCGGGAATTCGACCATCTTGCGTTTTGCCGCAATGTTCAATGTATTAAATTAAATACCCATACTGAAAAATGAGGATATTAAACATAGAGTAGACGAGCTTTTTTTTTTTTTGCCTAGTATGGCTCGCCCTCTAGTGAGGGCCTGTACCACTCTCTTCAATAGACGAGCTTGGAAAGGATATAGGTGTCGAGAGGTAGGTTCGCTTGTGCGAGAGGTAGCCACCTAGCGGATTTTTGGGGTACTGACAAATCTGCAGATATGATCGGATGAGATTACGGGTGAATAGGTATTTAGTAACAACGAATAGAATTTTTCTTCAACGCCTGTTTCTCGATGACAGGGAATTCAAATAAATAAATATAGTGGAAGTAAATATCGCCCAAAATTGGATGGAAAGAAAATTTTCTTTAAAGTAACTAAAAAATAATGAAATAAACGATTATAGTACCTACGACTAGATCGACCTTTAGACCTTTAAGAATATATCCTTGAAAGGAAATGTTCAAATTCCATTAATTTACGGAGTTATAGCTATTTTAGTGACGCAGCAACTACGCCCGTCACGTCGGAGCGTAACTTTAAAGGGTATTCTGATGTAGAATTTTAGAAAATTTTTCTTTTTGCATAATCTTAAAGTTTAGACCTTTAAGAATATATCCTCGAAAGAAAATTTTAAAATTTCAATAATTTACGTAGTTGTAGCTATTTTAGTGAACTTTAAGGGGTGTAACTTTAAGAGGTTTAAGGGGTCTATTATTCTGGTCTAGAATTTTGATAAAATCATTTTTTTGCATATTCCAGCACACCCCTCTTCTTTACCCCCAACTTGACCGGCTTATAACTTATTTAATGTTCATTTTTTTCTCGAAAATCTTTTTGTCACTGTCAAAATATTAATAAAGATGCTGCAAAAAAAAAAGAATGGTAAAAATACTTTTTTTTCGAGCTCGACAAAATGCTCAAAATGTATATCTCCACACCAGAATACTGCCAAAATCGCGACTTCTATTTCGCGAGACTCTCACCCACTCCGGAATCGTTTTTCTCATCCAAATTTTACAACAATTCTATAGCATCATTGTTAATAATTGATTGATCATTATTAAAAGGATTTTGAATCGAGTCGCAGTTTGTTTAAAATAGTTTCTCAATATTTGCACTCTATTTGGTAAAATTTCGGCAGTTATGCACTTGTAAATAATAATGTAATAAACTCTCAGTGAGAATTGTCAAAGAATATTCTCGGGGGCTTAAATATATGTATTTTTAATCGAGAGGCCAAATCTCTATTGTAATTTAGCCGCAGCATTTTTTGCCCGAGTCATTCGAGACTCTTTTGTATGTGTGTGTGTGCGTGTGTGTAACTTTGTGTGTTGCCACTCGAGTAGCAATTTTGGTTATCGAGAACGAAGAACGTGATCTCACCGGACATATGCCCGCATATCCGCTCGCTCATCATCTTCTCCAGTTTCTGAGAACGAGAGGCAAAAGTTTGATATCGCATTCCAGAGCACTTTTGTTCATCTTGGGATTCGAAAAGGTTCACAGACTCGAAAATTTTAAAATGTTAATTAGCAACTTTTAATATTGGCCTATAGCTTGTAATATGACTTTAAGGGGGTGATAATAAATAATTGTAGTGAAAAATTGTCAGTGTTTGAGAATTTTTTTTACAGACGCAACTAATTAATGAAGGATCGATTGTTGTTTTTGGAGGTCCAAAGAAAAACATTTGAACGTTATCCAACTATTTTTGCTCCAAAAGCCTGATATGTCATTAGAATAACCCATAAATTTAAATTAAAAAACTCAAACATTGAAAACATAATAAATTTTCATAAAGTATGATCGTGATTTTTTTTAGTAGAATTGTATTGATTTGTGTCGATCTTCGAATTTAAAATGGACAATCAGAATATCGGATCCATTACTTAGCTGTCTCACTCGGAGCTCTGATATATAATTATTGGCATAGTTGCTCATCGACCTTGAACACCTTTGCTCTCATAATTCTCCACCTCGAGGGCCAAAAAAATAGAATATCAAAAAAGTGGAAGTTTTCAGAGAGTTAAAACCTTGCAGGATCTCCAGAGAGACTCCTTCGAGACATTCGTCATAAAATGGGGATGAGAGTAACATCTTTTTCTCTTTTTATTTACAACATGCAATATTTTTTACAACCATCGTGGCTTCAGGGTGCATTCGAATGGAGTTTCTCCATTCCACGTGATAATTGATTGACTTCCCAAACTCTAATTCTCTCAGCAATATTGTTCCTCCTATAATCAAAGCCTTCTGACTGCTGATTACACGAATTATACCTTCTCCACTATAATTTAAGGCCCACAAACATTCTTTCACAAATCTCTCACTGGGTTCGTCTCGTTTCCATTTTATCTCATTTTATCTCTCACATTTTCGTGTTTGTTCTGTATCCCAACTTTTACTTTTGCACGAAATTATTTACGAATAAATAATTCACCGTGCAAACTTCATTCGAATCGCGTGGAATCCCTGATTTTTTTTCTTCCTTTCCCTTTATCCTTCAACGACCAAGTTTTACGATGATACGAACGCCCCCGTAAACTTGCGATTCCGTTTTGTCGGCTCTTCACGAAGCCGCAGCGTGCAAACGCTATCAAACAACGAGAGAGAACGAGAAATAGCGATAAGAGGGGAAGAGCGATAAAAAGAAAAAGAGAGAAAAAGGCACAAACAAGAGGTTTACACAAACCTCCTTACCGCTGTATTATTTTAGCTCGTTTCTCGCCCCGTTATACACGACGACAGAAACTTTGTCTGGTGGAAAAACCAGTTTACAATATGTAACCGGCTCTACGACGATCGAAACATCATCGCTGGTTTGTAGTGGATAAGAGCGAGGGCGGATTCACGAAGCGTTATATTATACCTACAAGTTGAAAAAAAAAAAATAGTAATTTTTGCGCAGTATGCGCGCGTACATTGAGGATTTTGCCAAGAGGTATGCTGATGTATATGGGGCATTCCAGGTCAACTCACGTGGTCATCGGCCTGATCCCCTCAGATTCAGTTGACGATTTTTTTGTGTGCATATTTTGGTCCCAAAAAAAGATGTTATTTTTTTCAGATTTTTGTCACTTGTTTTAGCTCATGAAATAATTTTTTTTCCATACCGTTTGAGTAAAAGTGAATTTGGAGCAGGTTTAAAATTTTGAATTTTTTTTTCATAAAATCTATGAGTGAGAACAAGTATCTTCATGATAGTTTGAGAGTGGGCGGAGAATAATTTTCTTTATAATTACAGAAAAATAATTTGTTTACAAATTTTGATAATTAAATATTTTGATGATTGTTCCCTATAGGAATGAAATAAAAAATAAATCGTAGCTTGGTAAAAAAAAAATTTCCTGGATTTTGATAATAGATTTTATAAAATCGATTAATTATGGCACTGGAAATATGTATTAATTACTTTTTGGATGGAGCACCACAATAATATAAAAACTGGATCTAACTATTATCAAAATGTAGGAAATCAAAATAGAGGAAATCTATTATCGAAATACGGAAATAATATTATCAAAATATAGGACAATTTTGTTTTTACCTGGATATGATTTATTTTTCTTTTTTGTATCCTTCAGAGAACCATCATTGAAATATTAAATTTTCCAAATTTGTAAGTTTCAATATTTCACAAATTCTTTTTCTTTAATTAAAATATATATATACATAAATTATTGTCGGCCCACTCTCAAACTATGATGAAAATGCTATTTTTTAGTTATAGAATTTATGCTAAAAATTTCAGAATTTTAAGACTTTTTAGTAAAAAGGAATTTAGACCAGGTTCAAAATTCTGATTTTTTTTCATAAAATCTATAACTAAAAACAAGTATTTTCATCATAATTTGATACTGGGCCGAGAATAACTTTTTTTTTTTTAATTAAAGAAAAAACAATTGTTTACAAATTTTGAAAATTAAATATTATTATGATGGTTCCCTATAAGGAAAAAAAAGAAAAATAAATCGTATCTTGGTAAAAAAAATAATTTCCTATATTTTGATAATAGATTTCATAAAATCGATTAATTATGGCATTGGAAATATGTATTACTTTTCGGATGGAACACCACAACAATATAAAAACTTGATCTAATTATTATCAAAATGTAGGAAATCTATTATCCAAATACAGAAAAAATAATATCAAAATATAAGAAATTTTTTTTTTCACCAAGATATGATTTATTTTTATTTTTTTATCCTACAGGGAACCATCATTGAAATATTTAATTTATAAAATTTGTAAATTAAATATTTCACAAATTCTTTTTCTTTAATTAAAAACATATATATAAATTATTGTCGGCCCACTCTCAAACTATGATGAAAATGCTAGTTTTTAGTTATAGAATTTATGCAACAAATTTCAGAATTTTCAAACTGGTTCATATTCATTTTTACTCAATAGTTATGGAAAAAGAAATATTTTGTGGGGTAAAACAAGTGATAAAAATCTAGAAAAATAACCTCTTTTTTTACGACCAAAATGTGCTCCAAAAAAATTCGTCAACTAATCGTCAGGCCGATGACCACGTGATCGGACCTGGAATGCCCCATACATACAATCCTTGTTCTCATCAAGATTTCTCGTTCTATCGGAGCTATCGAAATTCCTCGGAGGAATTTCAGTTTTTCTCTATTCCTTTTTCTCAACTCTTTCCGACGTCTGTGCCATGAGAGAGACGTTGCGCCAGAAGACTCGAGGAAATTCCACGTCGGCAAACGGTCTTTTAAATCCCAATATACCGAACCCAGAAAGGGAAAAATCTTTGTAACATCCCGACAGGATATACCCTAGCCCTATGGCGACGTTTTTTTTTTGGCGTTTTTTTTTACCAACAGCGTTGGATAATGATTGTTTTTTTTTGTCACGAAGCAGTTACACGATAATTACACCATCGTAGACATTACGACACTCGTGGCTTTACGATACTGACGTGAATGAAGCAGTTAAGCGGTCTAACGAGTATTCCGCGCGGAAAAAAAAAGAAGTATACATTAATTACAATAATAACGATAAATGTAGAATTTTCAAGTGTCGAGTCAGAGATCATAAAATCGTTTAATTTGCACGTATGCAATTTTGTATGTGCCAAAGTAAGCGACTACCGTGATACGTAATTTGTCATTAGATGGTTGGAGAGAGAAAAAAGTTATGGCAATGATAATTAGCCACGCGCGTTTGACGTCGAATCTGGGGGGAGAGAATCGAGCCCCCCGCGCGAGCTTCAAATTTTCTCGGTCCATCGAGCGCGCGCGGAGAGCTTGAGAGACTCGCCGATAGATGGGAGTGCGCTCCGCGGAGTCTCTCACCGGCGGATCGCTCGCTCGATGTCTATAGAAACGCGGAGTAAATTGGTCATCGTTAGCTTTGCGCAGTGGCGATATCGTAACCAATGAGGTCCTACCGAGGTGCGATTATTGCTAGTTGAAAACTTTTTACCAATACCCCGCCATGACGATGTGAAATACCATCGGCAACGGCAATTTTTGACAACCCCTGCGGGGGTTTCTTAAAGCATTTCAAACACAATTTTTATTTATTTAGCTTGTTTTTTTGTCTTCGGATAAAATTACAGTCGTTTCTCGCTCGACCGAGTCGGGTCGGGGTCAAACGAGTCTCTAACGCGTTCGTCCAACCGTCCATTCGCGCTTCCGGTCGAATATGCATATATGCATGCCTCTTTGTTATATATGTATACAAATAGTAATAGTAATTTCGTACGACATTGCAACTAAAGTAGCGATGTGACTCGACGCATGCAATTTTTTTGTTTAAATACCCGTGGCCTCTTTATAATATTCACATCGTGGATTTATGATTTCAATTAAATTTTCTCCGTCAAGATATTATTTACGATGTTCAAAAATATATATGCGGTTTAATTGAATGAAAAATTCTATTTGATTGCATAGCAATTTATTTATGTGGTATTTTCAGCGTTTAAAATATTGAAAAACAATATTTTTTATGCTTAAAGGGTTGCAATTCTTTTTCAATGTGTCGAGAAAAGAAATACAATAAATAAGAAGAGATAAGAGCAAAAATATTCAATAAAAATACTTTTGGAAAATATGGTAAAATCCTTAAAAGTGTCCCAAAGGTAAATTTTGAAAAATCGTCTTGTTGGAGGAAATTAAAAAATCTCAGGGTATCTCTTCGAGTACTCAAATTTATTTACTCAATTTTATTTCCCTGATATCAAGATTTAGCTATAATATTGTAAAACCATGTTAATGCTCGCGATTTTTGTTTCCAAAAAGAAAAACGCAATTATCTCAGCATCTCAATTAATTTTACAATTCGATAAATTGACGTCCCAAAAATGAAATTGCTCGTACGAATCTTTAAAGACACCGCCTGCGATTGAACAACGTTCAAGACGACATCGACGACGATGCAGTTCGTCGCACTCGCGATTGTGAATCCGCATTGATCGTTATCGATTCCTCCTTCGATGTAGACGCGGGGCAAACTCGCTCTATTATTATCCGATCGCGACCTCGCTCTCGTTGAGCCGCGAGGTGTGCACAGACGATTGATAATTAATGTAGGCGTGTGCGTCGATTACGCGAGACAGTTTTTTTTTCTCTCGCCTAATCGGTTCATACCGAGAGTGTTTGAAGAAGGATAAAAGTGTTATCACAATTTTTGCATCGTCTTATCGGATTTTGAGGGGGAATTCTGGTCTAGAAATTGGAAAAAAAAATCAATTTTTTTGGAATAGTCTTAAAGTTTAGATCTTTAAGAATATATTCTCGAGAGAAATTTTTTTAATTCCAATAATTTAGGAAGTTCTAGCTATTTTAGTGACGCAGCAACTACGCCCTTCATGTCGGAGTGCAACTTTAAAGGGGTATTCTGGTCTAGAATTTTGAAAAATTTTTTTTTTTGCATAATCTTAAATTTTAGACCTTTAAGAATACATATTCGAAAGTTCATTTTTTAATTTCCATAATTTACGGAGTTATAGCTATTTTAGTGACTTCATGTCGGAGCGTAACTTTATTTTGGTCTAAAATTAAAAAAAACAATTATTTTTTTGCATAGTCTTTAAGTTTAGACCTTTGAGAATACATATTCGAAAAAAATTTTTTAATTCCAATAATTTATAGAGTTATAGCTACTTTTGTGATGCAGCAACTATGTCCTTAGTGTCGGAGCGTAACTTTAAGGGAGTATTCTGGTCTAGAATTTCGAAAAAATCATTTCTTTTGCATATTCTTAAAGTTTAGATCTTTGAGGATATATACTCGAAAGAAAATTTTTGAATTCCAATAATTTACGAAGTTATAGCTATTTTCGTGATGCAGCAACTATACGCCCTTCATGTTGGAGTGTATTCTGGTCTAGAATTTTGAAAAAATCATTTTTTTTTGCATATTCTTAAAATTTGGACCTTTAAGGATATATACTCGAAAGGAAATTTGTAAATTACAATTCTGTACAGAGTAATAGCTATTTTAGTAACGCAGCAAATTTTTTACCAATCTTCAATGTATAACTCTCTATTGCCCCCTTTTGTATTAAAATTATTTTTTTTACTATTGTAAAAAAATTAACTATGAAACTATGAAATAAACTATGAAAAAAGAGTCTAAAAATGCCTTTTTGGTTCAGACAGCCGCCATTTTGCGAAATTCATTTTTTTTTGTTTTCTCTGAGGTAGCGATTATACCGTCATTTTTACTATAATTAAGAATCTTTTTTTAAACTTTGTATCAGAGGACTATATAGAAAGGTTGAAATCATGTGAGCCAGCACACCTCTTTTTTTAGCCCCAACTTTACCAGCTTATAACTTATTTAATTTTCTTTTTTCTCGAAATTTTTTTTGTTCAGTGTAAAAATATTAATAAATATGTTGTATAAAAAGTATAGTAACAAATTTTTTTGTTTTTTTTTTATCGAGCTCGATAAAATGCCCAAAATGTATGTCTCCAAGCCAATTGATCGAGCTAAATCGTAGTTATTCTTTTTTCGTCCCGGTTTAAATTCAAGGCAATTTAATGTGAAATGAAAAAAATTCATTCAAATAAAAAAATTCAATTCAAATTAATTAAAAATAAGAAAATAAAAAAATAGAAAGGTTTTAATCGTGTCAGCCAGCAGACTCCTTTCTTTAGCCTCAACTTTACCAGCTTATAACTTATTTACTTCTCTTTGTTTCGAATATTTTTTTGTTCATTGTCAAAATATTAATAAATATGTTGTATAAAACGATTAGTAAACAGTTGTTTTTTTTTTAATCGAGTTCGATAAAACGCTTAAAATGTAGGTCCCCAGACGAGAATACCGCCTTAATGCTGTATACAGGACGAAGTGCCAGGTGCGCATCTTCGTACGTTTTGTATATTTAGCTCAATACACATATTCACACAAATGTATGCAGATACATCGACCCAAAGAGTTTTATATACGGGTATCATACCTTGGAGTTCCTCGGGAGGGGTGAGGACGATAAAAAAGTCCACAAGGCGCGGCCGTGGTCGCGCAAAGGTTTACAAGGAGCAAGAGTGAGAGAGAAATAGTGTGCCAAGCACAGCGTGAGCTCTAACTCGCTGCTGCATATCGTGTGAGCCCTTAATCATCCAACACCGAGAGAACAAGAATAATATATATAGGCGCGCACCTCGACGCCTCGACTTTTTTTTTAATTTTATGTTTTTTTTTTCTTTAATTCACGTGTTGAAGCGCGCAAAGTTGAGAAAAGACGAGGAGAGAGAGGAAGAGAAAGAGGCCCTTTCATAGCCGCAGACACGATTTCCGGAAACCTCTTATCTTGACGTTCCACGTTGCACTGCCCTTTTCTCTCTCTCTCTCTCTCTCTCTCTCTCTCTCTCTCTCTCTCTCTCTCCTTCCTTCTCTCCTTTTCTCTCGCTGTATTACTTGCTCGTCCTTTGCCAATCTCTAAATCACTCGGGCAATTAAAAGTATCCTCTCTCCATCTCCCTTTCTCTCTTTTTTCTCACTCGAGGTGAATTAAAAGTCTTCTTTTATAATGTGCGCGCCTCGCTGATCGCCTCCCTTATAAACGTTCAAAGTTTTTCGCACCCGTCGTTTTACATAAACAAGGACGAGGAGGGAGGAATAAAAAAAGATAATTTCGAATTAAACAAGTAAAACGCAAAGTTTTTTTTTCGCTGGGTGGAAAACATCGTCGGTATAACTTTTTTGCTTAAGGTCGTGTAGGATGAGGTTTAGGTGAAAAAAGGTTTAACTTTCACAATTTATTTTGGGGGTATGGAGAAAAGGATGTAGGATTTTTTTTGGAGGGTTTGTTTTACACATATTGAAGTATGGAAACAAAAATTTGTTATCATCATTGTGATACAAAATGGCGGTGACAGAGCCAATCTTTGAGGTTGCCTTTTTTTGAAACTCCTCAACGGAAAGAAAGATTTCTAGTAAAGTTTAAGAGCTGGAATGAAAAACCAAAAAATTTCATAATCTATGTACTATTGGCTATGGAAGGACGTAGGAATTTTTTTTTGAATGAATCGATTTAAAAAAAAATGAATCGATTTTTGGCTATAAGAGTATGGAAGGAATTTTTTAAAATAAAATTTTGTAAAAATGGTGCACTTTTGAAAAAATGAATCGATTTGTGGCCAAAAAATAAGCAGTAAATTGTTTATAAGAAAATATCACATGAATGTTGTACAGCAATTTGTCACCCCAGTTTGAAAATTCAGAATTGAATCGATATAAAATTTATTTTTCACCCCCTCAGAAAATTATTTCATTCATTTATGGAAATTTTGAAAAAAATGAATCTCTGTTAAATTAAAGATCGTCTAATTAAATAAAAATTATCGTTGATTCAAACGTAAAATCAATTTGTAAATTCGCTACATACGTGTATATTTTTTTTTTTTTGCAATACGAAGGAGAGAATGTTCGAAGAGATCGATGAAGAAAAAAAATTAAAATTTTTTTTATCGATCAATCGATATCACTTTCACCGAATTGCCCGTGGACTGTTCACCGATGCTGATGGTGGGAAATAATAATCTCTCTTTCTCTGATATGCGCCCTCGTGAAAAATCGATTGGCAAATTCGTCGAATCGATTATTTACAGAATCTCTCCTTTGAGGCTCGCGAAAGATCGATGGATAAATATGTAATTCACCTCGATCTTGATCTTACGAGCTTGCACTTTTGTTATTACGAGAAAGAGAGACGAAAAGAAAATTGATTTGAAACAAGAGGTAACATCACTGTTTCGTATCAAAAACCTCCCTTTCCCTTCCTCGCTCTTTCTCTCTTCTTACGACCTCGTTTCGCGTAATAATTTTCTTCATTCCCCGAATAAATTGCGCCCCCCCGTATATACATACATCAGTGATTCACACGCGACAGAAAAAACTTTCGATTTGGCCCTTTTATGTAATATCCTCATGCACGTATTGGTAAATATATCCTCCTTACTTTTTTTTTGGTTTCGCCACAGCCGCCATTTTGCGATTTTTTTTTCGTTTTCTCTGAAGTAGGGGATATAACGAGATTTTTACTAATTAAGAATTTTTTTTTTTTAAATATTACATCACGGTTGGAATCGCGTCTGCCAGCACACTCCTTTTTTTACCCCCCAACTTTACCAGCTCATAACATAATTTTTTTGTCTCGAATTTTTTTTGTTTATTGTCAAAATATTAATAAATATGTTGTAAAAAAAAGAATGGTGAATATATATATATATATATTTTTATCGAGCTCGACAAAACGGTCAAGATGTACACTACTGGCGAAAAGTTTTCGGACAAAACTTCAAAAACATAAACTAATTTAACAAACGGCATTTTCAAGGGGAACAATTCGGCTTTATTTACTGTTTTTTAAATTATTTTTACAATTTGTTTTTAAATTTGAACTCTATTTTAAAAACAACTGTTTTTCGCCTCGTTTCCCCTCTCTTCAGGTGCACCCTTCTCTAGACGAATTTTTTTTATACATTTTTACGATTGGATTCATAAAGGGGAAAGTTTGAGCTTCAATTTCCTTTTTTTTAAATTTGACCAATTTTTTTCCCCAAATTTATTCCGTTTTTTGAGAAAGAGGGAAATTTGAAAAATATCGTACAACACAAAAATAAAGAGTATTCATAAAAAACTTCAAGATTTTTTCAGATTTGTTTTTCCAACATTTTGTTTCTCATTTTTTGGGTCGCCGGTCGGAGCTCAGATCATTCCATTACCATAACCCGAGAACTATGGGATTATTGATAAAATTCCAAGAGGGGAAAATACTTTATTTTACCATTTTCAACACATTGGAATTTTTGTTCAAATTTTTTTCCTAAATTTTGATTCCAGCCTCAACATGTTGGAAAAAAAATCCGAAAAAATTCCTCTGAACTCAACGAAAACAGACGCAACTTTTTGCTATCTGCAAGTTTTTCATGAATTTTCTTTGTTTTCGTGTTATACGGAATTTTTCAAATTCCCTATTTTTTCACAAAAAACAGAATAACTTTGGAAAAAAAAAATCGCTCAAAGTTTAAAAAAAAAGGAAATTCAAGCTCCAGCTTTCCCCTTTATGAATCCCATCGTAAAAATGTATAAAAAACATTCCTTTAAGATGGGTGCACTCGAAGAGAGGGGAAAAGGCGAAAAACAGTTGTTTTCAAAATAGAGTCCAAATCTAAAAACAAATTGTAAAAATAATTTAAAAAACAGAAAATGAAGGCGAATTCTTCCCCTTTAAAATGCCGTTTGTTAAATTAGTTTACGTTGACTTCCGGCAAAATGGCATAAAAAAACATTGTCATTCTGGCACGGGTCGATTCCCATTTAGAATCCAAAGGACGCTCCAGTAACTTTTCCAGGGCAGGTCCACATGAAAAATCCCTGGATTCTTAGCTCGAAATACCGTTCTACTGGACTATCCATGAATAAATCATTATCGTTTTGTCCCATGTAAGAAATTTATTTGGAATAGGTTTTCAAAATTCAGCAGAAATTTCGATTTTTTTTTCACCATTGAGACATTAATGGTGTTTTTTTTTAATGATCGTGTGCAGCTGTGATATAGGGGTCGGTTATAGCCTCTTTGTGGCTGTGGGGTCAGGCGAGGCACCGTGCCTAGCACGGAGCACCCAAGTTTCGCTTCTGGCCCCTCGACGTCGTTCGTCGTTCATCGTCGTTTTCTCTCGTCGTTGACTCGGCGCCATTGGCCGTATGTAAGCGCATATATAAAACTAATACAAACCGAGTTTTACCACGAAGCTTGCTTTTATCGGCTGTAATGCCGTAGCGATTCTACGGTGCTTGTACAGTCGAGAGAAAAAGCGAGAAGCAGCTGTGCCGAGAGTCATACTGAGAAAATTTTTTTGTTGAAAATGCAAAAATTTGTTTGTCTCAACCAAATATTTGTTTCCGGATGTTCAACGAGATCATTTTGGTAATTCAACAAAGATACAGTGGAAGTTTTAGTTAAATCGGTTAAATCGTTGCTTGAATGGACAAAGTTTCAGTTCAATCAAATAAATATCTTTGTACGAAATAAATTGTGTGGTTGAAAATACGAATTGCTTTCCTGTTACAGCTAAATTTATTTAGTTAAAATATACTAGAAATCAACGAAACTAAGCTGTATCTGGAAATTGACCAAATAATTTTGTTCACCTCATATCTTATGGTTAACCAAATCCATTTGTTGAATTAATTATAGTTTCATTATTTCAAACAAATTAATATTGAATCGACTAAATTTTTTTCAACTAAATGGATTTAGTTGTTTTAACTGAACTTTTTTCTCAGTGTACACCCAGAAAAAAGATCTAGTACATTTAACTAAATCCTAGTCAAGCCAAATACATTTTTTTAATTGCAGGCCGGCCTAATACAACTCTGTTCATGTCAACAACATTTTGTTTTTTTATTGACCTACTAGGAAAATATATTGCGATCTAATAAATTTGTATTTAATATTAATAAATATTATTTCAAACTGAACAAATATGTATTTAAATGAAGTAATTTTTTTTTTAATATTTACACAATACATATTTTTAAACATTTCAATCTTTGAATGTGTAGCTACACATATGAAGTCTAAAATTTCGTAAAGCTTCGTCTTTTCTTTAACAGAAGGGAAAAGAATAAAGACCCTTTTTTATGGGAATCCTTTTCGAGGATTCGACCATCTTGCGTTTTGCCGCAACGTTCAATGTATTAAATATCCATACTGAAAAATAAGGATATCAAACACAGACGAGCTTGGAAAGGATATAGGCGTCGAGAGGCAGATTCGCTTGTGCGAGAGGTAGCCACCTGGCGGATTTTTGGGGTACTGACAAATCTGCAGATATGATCGGATGAGATTACGGGTGAATAGGTATTTAGTAACAACGAATAGAATTTTTCTTCAACGTCTGTTTCTCGATGACACGGAATTCAAATAAATAAATAAATAAATATAGTGGAAGTAAATATCGCCCAAAATTGGATGGAAAGAAATTTTTCTTCAAAGTAACTAAAAAATAATCAAATAAACGATTATAGTACCTACTACTAGATCTTTTTTCTGTGGGTGTACGCGTCTCTGTCTGTGTCTGTTTATAGGGTGTGCTCCAATAAACGAGGCAGGGAAATAACGGGAGTGCGGAGAAAAGCGAAATGAGAAATCGAAACTGAAATTTTATATGCCGGTGCAAGAACATGAATTTTGTTGCTCTTATTATGATCGGCATCGTTCAAATTAATCCTTGAATGTAGTCCTTGCGGTACAGTCGAGTCGATGAAGGATACTGACTTTTCAAAAATTCTTTGTACACGTTTTCACAGAGAAACTAGTGCGAATGAAAGTGAGTCTGGATTATGGAGTTTCTATTTAATATGGAAAAAATTGTATGCCAATGACTTTACAGCAAAGTAACTCAGTTTATGATGATAAATGCACGGAAGTATTTCTGAGCTGTTTTTTTAAAGTCAAATTTGTAATTTTAGTTCGAGCGCGATGAGTGAGAGCTTATTTCGTCTGTTGAATTGTATTTCATGAATCTTGGGATTTGCTTTTTTTTGTTTACCATTCTCAATCGAATGAGAAGGTTAATGTCGTAGCCCTGTTTTTTTTTTTTTTTAATAAGAAAATGGTTCTAATTTGGTAGCGCTGAATATTATCATGAATTTCTTTTATGCGAATTCATAGAATATTAATTGAGAAATAAAATGGACTCTTACTCTTCAAAATCGAACTAAAATTAGCATCTTTATTTTATAAAAAAAAATTCTGTGAAAATAGGTCCATGAGGCGATCCATGTCACTTCCGCCAGTAAAAAAAAAATTCCACAAATAATTTTGAAAAATCGGGTTACTTTATTGAAAAATATTCACCGAGTGTCGGAATTTTTTTTAAAATTTCTGACGTTTTTTTTCGTTGATTACCATTTTTTAACATTTTTCCATTCAAATGGCTGTAACTTTGGCAGGACTTAACATATTTACATTTGTAAAAAAACGAAAATCTGCGTCTTTTCATGGCCTTCTAGAAAAAAAATTAATTTAGATTTTATTGAGCGAGTCGAACGTCCGTTTCAGGACAAAATATGCAAAAATATTTTTTTTCTCAAGGAAAGAGACTCGTTATTTTATTTTTTTTAACTTCCTCGAATTGTGAATACGAAAAACGAATTTTTGGTATTTTTTATATTATGGAATTCGTGAAGTGACAGCAATTTTTTTCATTAATATATTATTTTTAAAAAAATAGCTGTTACTAATATATTCATTATTATTCGGGAAAATAAAAAATAAAAATAACGATTTGACTCCACAAAAAATTGTGTAAAAATATGTGCGTAGACCTGTCGATGTGAACTATCAGTTATATTGTTGTAGTAGTTAATGTCATAATCCTGTTTTTTTTTAAATAAGAAAATTACTCTAATTTGAACACGACGGTTATTATCATGATTTTTTTTTCAGGTGAATTAATAGAATATTAATTGATTTTATTAAATTCAATATTAATTAAATTTATAGAATATTAATTGAGAAATATTGTTGTAAAATTATTGTAACATATTTTTTTCCCTATCAAGGAGAAACTGTTGAATGCAGATTTTCTTCATTCTGCACTAGTTCTACCTTCTAAATGTGTTAAAAAAAAATGTCAAATCCCAAACTCGATTGTCTTGACTATTTTAATGTCACAATTAAGTAATGTCTTACTGTTGTTCATTTTTATTTTGACTTCAAAGATATTATTTCAATGGCAAATTATATTTTTTTCTTCGGTCGAATATTTGTGGTGCAGTTTTTTAAAATTATTTTTGCACTCGAAAACGCAATCACGGACGAGCAATTTTCGTATAGTAGTTAAGGGGTTATGACAGAAAGTGCCATGGTCAATGAGAGAATTTTAATCGAGAGTGAGAGTGCATCCAACGATGATTTCCGAGTGACTTCAAAGAGTGGACAAATATGTATACATACATATACATTCCATCTCGGTAATATTGCTTCTCTCTTTTCCGCTCTCGCTGCGGTTTCATAATCGTTCGCGTCTGCCAGACGAGTTCGAAGCAATAAAATAAAAAAGAGCACGAGATTCACGAGAGCTTCCCATTGATCCTTCGAGTTTTGGACTTTTGGCAATGGCTCGGGGAGTCCGAGATTCGCGAGAGGAGTGAAATTCGAGTGGAGGAGAGAAGATAAGAAAAAAAAAAAGAAAACTTCGTGAGTTCTTGCCCTTTGGCTTTTGGACAAGAAGCTGCGCTGGGAATAATGCAGGGATCATATATATTCGTCTCAGGATCTCCACGCCTCTGCGTGTGCATACATGTCCGAGTAGGGTCTCTTGGAATTCGCTGACCGAAGGATCCACCCACAGTGGAAAAAAGCTTTCAACATTTCAAAAATATTCGCCGTTCTCACGTCCTGAGTTAATGCACGAACAAAAATCTCATCTCCTTCCTTTCTTTCTGACTTGAAAATAAATAAATTTCGGATATTTTTATTATAAATTACTCAAAAATATTTTTTTTGGTCATATAATATTCTTTTTTGAAAAAAAAGCGAAAATGGAATTTCGTAACTTTTGAGTTATTATTTAAATATAGGGCATTCCATGTCAAATAAACCATTTTTTCCTTTTCTACCTCATTAAAAACATTTTTCAGGAAATTTTTTTTCAAAATTTTCGTATTTAAATGTACTTTCCGAAAAAAATACAATGAAATGTTTAAGATATTAAAAGCTTTGAAATTTTTCACTTTTTCGAGAAAAAACATCTTTTTCTCGAAGTTTGTGATTTTTAATTTTTTGCTCACTCATAAAATACTTCGATCAATTCCGGAAAAAATTCCGCCAAACATGGAGTGGGCCGACATTTCCTTCTATTTTTTTTATCGATTGAAAGCAAAAAAATTTTCTAGCTGGGCTTATTTCACAAAACACCACTCTGGAATTTTTTGAGGATTTATAAAGGACCTCAGAGTTTGAAAAATTGAAAAGGAAAAAAAACTGAAAGTGGTAATCCTTGAAAAAAAAGTTTTTTTTTTCAAGTGAAAAAAAATACAAAGAAAAGTCGACCCACTCTCTGTTGGGCGGCATTTTTTCCGGAATTGATTGAAGTTTTTAATGGGGTAGAAAAGGAATAAAACATGTTAGCCAAATCGAAAGGGGCCGTGTTCAAAAGTGGTCAATTTGACATGGAATGACCCATATGTGAGAAAATTATGAAAAAAATTATAAATTCTTCATTTCTTTTCATCGTTCGTTGAGTTTCCTTCACGAGGAAGCAAGAAATTTAAACAGACTTACTCGTAAAAAATTCGGACACTAAAAACGAATAACTAGATCATCTTTTTTTTTCAATCAATTTTTTTCAATTTTTCCAAATTCTCAAGTTTTTAAAATTATCCTATTTCATTGAAACTCGAGAATGACAAATGTGCATTTTCGCTAATTAAAAAAATAATATTAAAATTTTGCTCAAAAATCTCACCGATAAAATTACCTGATGAAAAAAAACAAAACCTTCTCCAACACGAAGCCAAAATTATGAAACTCTCTTCCATCCAATGCAAAGCTATTTCCAAATAATTAGGATCAACGTGAGTGCTCCAATTTTGCAATTTTTTTTTATCGATATTGCTTCGAAGAAAAAAGTGCATTTTGGATTGTCAGAAAGTCTGGCAATTTGACGCAAAGGGAAAGGATTTCCTTTTCGTAAGAAGTGCAATGGGATGGAGACGAGAATGAAAAGAGAGAGAGAGAGAGGGAGAGAGTAAAAGAGAGAAATGCAATGAAGGGGTTCGCGCGCCTGCTGCATTCTACGAGCAATGGTGGGGGAAAGCATCGCGCGAGAACTCTTGGTGGAGGGAAAGAGAAACAGAGAGAGACTAAGAGAAAGAGGTTGAGAGAGCGAGAGCGAGAGAGAGAGAGAGAGAGAGAGAGAGAGAGAGAGAGAGAGAGAGAGAGAGAGAGAGAGAGAGAGAGAGAGAGAGAGGGAAAGCTGTAATATTAGTAGTAGAGATGAAGGTATAGAGGGCATTAGTGATGGTGCACACATACACACACAAACACAGGCAAATCGTTGAAGTGTCCCAGTGGAGGGGGACAACGGGTTACCGAGGGACGTCGCGGCGCTAGAACCACCGTCACGGGGCCATTGCCGTCCCGGCAACCGTACGAGAACATTGAGAGCCGTTCCGTGCATCAATCTAACCAATCAACATACAATCCCGTTCGATAAACAACAATTTAAACCAAAAATCCAATAAATAAAAAAAAAACAATCACTAAAAATCATAAAAATTGCCGGATATTAAATACCCGGAAATCGTCCTGTTTGGGAAATCTCCGAGGACACTAACCGTGAATCAAGTGCACTAATTCATCAATGATGTAAAAAAAAAGAGTGCATCGATAGACGAATCGATCGCGGACGGTTCTCGTGACCTTCGAGGTTCAACACCTCCCCCGTTTCTCAATTTTAACCGATCTGAGTTTTCGGCAATTTGCTCACCCTCCTCCGCAAGTTGATGCAGCTGACCTGTTCCCCGGAAGCGCGGAACACGCCATTTCCGGTCATAATCAAAACACGACGACAAATATATCCGCATATAAACATACGAATATGTTGGTATAGAACTATACGTTGTGTATGAATAATTGGGGAAGTTTGCATTGGGGGTTGGTTTTACGAAGCCCTTTTCCTTCGTGTCGCGTTTGTGGTTTCCTAGGATTTGAAAAAATTGCAGTTTCGCGTGTGCAAAGGGAAGGAATCACCACAAATCGGTGAACGAAGGCCTCTGGCCCTGCGATTATTCATTTTAGCCCTCCATCCCTTAATCCACCCTTCGTGAGCTCGTTTATCGAGCGGGCTCCTCGATTCGAGGCTGACCACTCCTTGACCATAGTTACTTCGTAAAACACACTTGTAACATTTTATATATATATATATATATATATATATATATATATATATATATATATATGTAGAGTTGTGTTTGTGCTTTATAAAGGTAGAGACGCTCGAGCGGGGTGAACGAATCGTCGTCGTAGGTCAGTTACCGAGACTCAACGACGACAACGACAAGGAGGATATATAACACATACGTTGCATCAAGGGGGAAACCTCCTCTTTTGCCGTGCATCTCGCGATCTCTTTCCCCGGCAAAACCTTCCCGTCGTCGTCGTGAATGGTCTTGGCGCGGATTTCTCGCGTGACCTTCGCGATCGCGAACTGACCACGAGAAAAAGCTCCCCTTTATGTATATGTGTATGTATATGCTATAGGGCATTTTGTGTCTCTGTGTGTGTGTTTGTGTGTTTTTTCTGTGCGCACAGCTGGTGCGCGCTTTGACCATCGAGAGAGAGTGGACGGATTATTGAAGACTGAAGAGAAACGTTACCGAGGAAAAACTCTTTTCCTGATTTTTTTGTGTGTATGTGATAGTGGGCATGATAATTGATCGCTGATAAGACGACAGGAGGAGAGAGCTAACTGAGCAGATTTTTCATTGGATTTGGTTTTATTTCTTCGTCAACTGTTCTTGGAGATTCCTTGTTTGGAGTAAAAGGTGAGTTTTGGGAATACGTCTCTTTTTTTTTTTAATTTTTACAAGTTTTGATTTACTTTCACCTGTCCCGGTGTCTGTCTGTAATCAAATCTTGCAAGTTAAATTTGACCCACTTTCCGGTTTTCGATTGAGTTAAAATTTGTCATGCGTATGTAAATCGGATGACAATGCAATATTATCACAAAAAATGTTCAAATTTTTTGCAAAAAAAAATTCTTTCGCAAAATTTTTATAACAAATTTGCTTGAAAATTGTTTTGCAACAAAAAATGTTTCGCATAATTTTTTGCAAAAAAAATGTTTCGCGAAATTGTTTGCAAAAAAAATGTTTTGCAAAATTTTGTTTACAAAATGGTTTTAAGCAATTGATTTGCAACATTTCTCTACGAAAATTTTGCGCAACATTCTTTTTCCAAAAAATTTTGTGAAAACATTTTTTTGCATAAATTTTGCAGAAAAATGTTGCAAATAATTGCGTGAAATAATTTTGTCTAACAAATTTTGCAAAATAATTTTTTGTGCAAAAAATTATGCGAAACTAGATATAAATTACTAAACTAATAATTTTAACATCATCAATACTGAAAAGTAGAAAACAAATAAACGAATTTTTTTTTTTAACAAGCTTTTATTAGTTCTTAATCAAAAATAACTAAAACGTTTAAAATAATTTTATTCCGATTGGAAATGAGTTTTCAAATAAAAGCGTGTTACATTTTAACAGCAAGAGAAAAAAGAGTTTGTTACACGCTTTTATTTGAAAACTTATTTCCAATCGGAATAAAATTATTTTTAACGTTTTAGTTATTTTTTATTAAGAACTAATAAAAGCTTATTTAAAAAAAAAAAGTTTATTTTTAGGGGTTGAAGTTTGGATAGTTCTGAGAAAATTCAAGAAAGATTTCAGGAGCGTGTTTGGGGAAATTCGATTGATCTCGATTTTTTGATTCGACGAAGCGATTGATTTTGTATAAATCAAACGAATGTGGGACACGGCGCAAAATTTGGACGATTTTAAGGAAATGTTGAAGGTTTGGTAGATAGAAAATTTCCCACAATAACAAATTTCAATAGTTTGAAAACTCGAAAATCGATTGACTAGGACTTGATTGAGTAAGAATTTCTGGAATTTTGTAAAGTTTCAGTTCTGCCCGCTTTTACTAATTTTTTCTGAAGAATTAAGAAAGTGTGCTGACTTTTTGTTGACTATTTTTCAACCTCTTGAGCAAATTTCAAAGCTTATGAATATTTATTCATTATTATTTTGAATTTGATATCAAAGATTGTCGAATTTATACACCTAAAAGCGATAGGATAATATTATGAATTCGAAATTTTGACCTTTCAGCTGAAAATTCGATAAATGTAATTCCTTAACGAACAATTGAAAATCCCTGCTGTAACTTGATGATTGAAAAGTTTTTCCAGTATTTGAAAAAATAAAATAATAAAATAATAAATAATAATAATAATAAATAATAATAAAATAAAATAATAAAAATACATTTGTCGAGTTTTCGTTCAGCTGAATATTCAAAATTCCAAGTACATGCAAAGTATTTGATTCAGGTTTTATAAGGCTAGTCAGCAATTTAAATGCTGAATGAGAAGGTCGTCGACCCGAAAACTTCATGCTTCGCATTTCCGGATTGCTGAACGAGGTTTTTTTCAATGCTCATTCCTGATTCCGCCTAATTTAGGAGTTTTGCAATGAGCAAAAATCGCTCGTTGTAAAATATGCGTACCAAAACTGCAATCTGGGAACTTTGAGAGGCATAATTAAGGCGGGACTTACAATTTTGAGTGTTTCATCCAGCTCGATAAAAAAAAAAAAACGTTTTTACCATTACAACATATCTATTAATATTTTGACAACAAACAAATTTTCGAGAAAAAAAATGCAAATTAAATGAGTCATAAGCTGCTAAAGTGGGGGCTAAAAAAGGGGGGTGCTAGCTGACACGATTGCAACTTTCGTAGTCATTCGATACGAAATATTAAAAAAGATTCTTAATTAGTAAGAATGTCGTTATAGCTTCTACCTCAGAGAAAACAAAAAACAACGCAAAATGGCGGCTGTCTGATCAAAATGGCGTTTCCCGGCTCTTTTTCATAGTTTTTAATTTTTTTACCATAGTAAAAAAAATAATTTTGATACAAAAGTGGTAGAGGTGATAGAGGGTTGGATAGAAGTTTGGTAAAAAATTTGAAGTACATCTGCATCCGATTTGCTCCGACGTGAAAAGCGTAATTGCTGCGTCACTAAAATAGCTATAATTCCGTAAATTCTTGGAATTGAAATTTTTTTTTCGAGGATATGTTTTTAAAGATGTCAACTCCAAGAATCTGCAAAAAATTTATTTTTTTCAAAATTCTAGACCAGAGTACTCCCTTTAACCCTCTTGCCTCTTTTCTTCGTCTTTGCCACTTCTTGTCGATTTTGTCTGTTTTGCAATGTTTATAAATTTCAATTTGAAATAAAAACTATTGGACTATTGAGATGAGATCTAAAACTGATCCCCTGAATTTTTTGGAAATTTTATAACACTCTTAAGTGGGTTAAAAATAGCCGCTAACGATATCGACCGGCGTAGTCAAAAATATTGAGAGTTAGGTAACTACACTAGTGACTTCGCGCAAATTAATTTATAAATTTAGCATTCGCATCACTACCAGGTGATCATCAGTATCAAAAAATGCTAAAGTATTCCGAATTACACTGGCCTATCCTGAGGGATCAAATACACGATTGAACGAGACGATAAATTAATCGGAGTCTGACACACCGAGTCACCACTCGTAAATCGGCGGTCCGTATCAATCGCGATACTCGTCAAACACCATTAATTAAGAGTACTCGACCGAGAAAACAATTACGCAAGAATTGATACATCGATGGATATAAATTTATCGCGCCTATCCCTCCCTCTTTCTCTTCATTGAATTCGTTCAACATTTGTGGGGCTAGTTTCTCCCCGCTATTTTCTAGTCTCTCCGTGCTCCATTCAGGTTTTCAGCAAACCCACGGAAATGGCGAGGGATTTAAAAAAACGTAAAAAAACACTACCAAACGTGTTTGTCCGGTTCTGTCTGACACAATCGTCGAAAAATCGCGAGAGATCAAGACAGAGAAACGGAGAGATGGAAAAAGAACACGATCTCACTGCGAGTATTCGCCTCCGGCGACAGTTCTTTCTGATGACACAAACACGCCTTAACCATCTCACACACACGCGATGATCTCACGTTTTCCCGTGGAGAAAAATCGCGCGACTTTTTTTCGCCTTCTTTTCCCTCATCCCGGACCTCGATGGCCAATTATTTTTTACAGCTTCCGCGTTTACACGCAGGCGGCATTTTTTTTTTCGGTGCTACCGCTTAATTAATGCCTTGAAAGAGAGGCGACGGGTGTTTATAATCTATGCTCGTATCCGTGCGCGACACAAAACGCGATAAAGCGGAGAAACACGAGAGAAGGATGAGGAGTAGAAAAAAAAGGTCTAAACGCATTCAAGAGAGGCCTCGCATTGTTGGCTCGCGTTTTTCTCGCTTCTTTTCATTTCCAAGGAAGACAATGAGCTACAGGTGCGGTTTTGAGCTACATAAGTGATGACGACGAAAAATTAAAGAAACGAAAAAAAAAACAAAAAAAATAAAACCGAACGTTCCGCTCCGGAGTGAAACTCCGTAATTATCCTCCCACCGAAAATCATTAACAACGCGAACCACCTGCTCGTTACAAACCTGCGTACGTGTGCGAAGCATCCAGGACGATATATACAAGCTGCATCGCGATTATGGCAAGCATGTAACGAGGAGAGTGTGTAGGGCAAAATGGACCCCACAAGAAGATAACGCAGCTAGAATGCTACGCATAGTGTAAACTCGTTCCTTTACATGTAAAAATACCATTTTTCTCAATTAAATTGCGCGTCGAAAAAAAAACATTCTTGGGGCACCCTGAAATTTTCTATGGAAAATTCAAGTAAGCGAGGAAAAACGTTAGAAAAATGATTTCCTTCGATTCTAGGCATTTCAGATTACCTTAATGTTCAAAATACTTGAACAAGGCTACTTGGCGCATTTTTGAAATTGAATTTTAAGTACATTTCAATTTTTATCGTAGTCGCATTATCTAATTTTTTTTTTACGATTATGGAGGTGGCCGTTTTGCCCCCGGTACCTTTTAATAGACTTAATTTGACTTTTCTTTGTTTTCATTTTGCTCATTTTGCTTTGGCCTTCGGAATATCGAAGTATTTCACTAAATGTGGGTTACCGTGATACTATTTAGCATGTTGGGGTGTTTTTTTTCTCTAATGCGATGAGGAACACAATAAAAAAAAAATGTCCAACTCTTGTTAGGCAATTGTCATGAAAATGTCGAAATTTAGATCTGATTTTGCGAGGGTGAACCTATTTAGGCATATTTAGGTCAATCATAATGATGATTCCGTGATTTTCTAATTTTCGTAATTTGTATTTTTTTAAAAATAGTTTTTGATGGTGGCCATTTTGCCTCCAGTGTCCATTTTGCCCCACCCCCCATTCCCAACATTTAAACCAACTGTAATGATAATTACCTCATTTTATAATTTTTAAAACATTTTCATTCTTTTAAAATAGTTTTTGATGGTGGCCATTTTCTGTCCAGTGTCCATTTTGCCCCCAACCATCCCCAATATTTATGCCAATTATAATGAAAATTTCATCATTGTCTAATTTTTTTAATTATTATTTTTCTTCAGTAATTTTTGATGGTGTCCATTTTGCCTTCCGCTTCCCTATGTATAATATACATATACATTTTTTACGAAACGCATTCGTAATACATCGTTCCGTCGAATTGAAGCTCCGCGCACAGAGACCCAGTTTTCTCTTAAGCCCGAGGAAAAAGGACGAAAAAACCGCCGCGAAGGGATACAAAAAAAAAGAAGAGCAAACACATTCAAAGGATTTTTGCCGATCGCGATAAAACGCCCCCCTTCGCACCATTTCAAGACACCACATTCTAAGAGTCTCTTCCTTTTTACTTTTTTTTTTTCCCCCACCGAGTTTCGCGGCTCTCGCGAATCACATAAATCGACGCGGCGATCGCGGCTCGTTATCTCTCACTGTGCTAGATACTTTTTTATAGTAAACGAGAATTTCTTTTTTTTTTCTTTTTTATCATCCACGCTTTTTCGAGACTTTATACACGCTTCGGATGACTTGGATCGTTTTTTTTAAATTTTTTTACCACTAGACGCTCGTAAAGATTTCCTGCTCATCCGAGCCCCCCCTCCCCCCCCACTGGAATAAGGGACCCAAAACGGGTCAGAGAGTGAGAGAAATGAGAATATATGTGCACTATGTTTGGACTTATGTATGGGAGAGACGCCAGAGGGCAATCACCGTAATTACGCTCCCGTAAAATACGTCGGGGCCCAAAATTTAGGGGTCTTATGCATTTGGCCTCCCCACTCCCCTCCCCCACTCTCTTCCCTTCCTCCCTTTTGTGGTATAAAAATTCGTTGAAGTGGTCAGAAGTACACTTATATATTTTTTATATCCAGATATTTACACGCACGTGTTCGCTTTCATAGTAGGGGGTTGGAATTAAATCCTCGCTTAATGCGACCAGCCTGGGAGCATTTCTCTCCCTCTCTCCCTCTCTCTTATTTTTTCTCATACGTCGCGATATTAGAGCGCGCATGCGCTCGCTTTCTGAGCAGACACTTTTTACGAACTCGCCGTTAGGCTTCTGCCCTCTCGCGGTCAGAATCGTTTCTTCTCCTTTTTTTGTTTTGTCCCCGCGAAATTTTTCGTTTTTTCCCTTTACCGCGCTTGCGCATTCCATCGTTCGCGGGCATTACGTGCCCTTAAATCACAAGCTCGGTTCTCGGCGAATATATAATGTAAAGTGTATGAAGGCGAAGCAGAAAAAGAGGTTGCGAGGAGGGCGCGACGAGGTAGCGAAAAAAAGGGTACCATGAAGAAGAAGAAGCCTGGACCGAGAAAATATGCTTCGCGGGCAAAAGTTTAACGTGTATGTGGTACTCGCTGTTGCCTCACGCCCTTATGCACTACCCAAGAGAAAGAGAGAAAGAGATATGACGGTATTTACTGTATAACGCGGTATGACCGTGGGTGGCCGGTCGTGCTTTACGACTTAATCGGCTGCCAGCAACCACACACACACGTCAATCCTTTCCCTCCACCTTCTCTATCTTTTTTTTCTCTCTCTCTTTACTCACAAGCGCGTCCACCAAAGGATAAGAGTACAAGAGAAAAAGATCAGCGAATGCTCTTCCAGTATATTAACAATGGGAAGCTGAGGAAAAGCGGATCCTGGGAAAGGAATTGTTGACATGAATCACAATTGCCATTCTAGCTTTTCTAGACCAAAAGGAAGTGGATTTCCTTGAGGTTGGAAAGCCCAAAGAAATTTGCGGTATTCTTATTGATTAATCGGTATTTAGCGCCCTAAACTTGAGCTTTAGATCTGGAACTTGACTACTCTGCTTAGAACATCTCATTGATGCAGCTTGAATGGACAACACCTCAATTTTCATGGAATTTCTGTATCTTTTTCTTCCTTTCTCTTAATCACAAGCGGGTTCCCCGAAGGAGAAAAGTAAAAGGATCAACAAATGCTCTTCCAGTATATTAACAATAGGAAGCTGAGGAATAGCGGATCCTGAGAAAGGAATTGTTGACAAGAATCACAACTGCCAATCTAGCTTTTCCAAACAAAAAGGAAGTGGATTTCCTTGAGATTGGAAAGCCCAAAGAAATTAGCGGTATTCTTATGGATTAATCGGTATTGAGCGCCCTAAACTTGAGCTTTAGATCTGGAACTTGACTACTCTGCTTAGAACATCTCGTTGATGCGATTTGAATGGACAACACCTCAATTTTCATGGAATTTCTGTCCTCTATCTTTTTCTTCCTTTCTCTTTACTCACAAGCGTGTTCCCCGAAGGAGAAAAGTAAAAGGATCAACGAATGCTTTTTCAGTTTATTAACAATGGGAAGCCGAGGAAAAGCAGATCCTGGGAATGGAATTGTTGATAGGATCTCGATTGCGAATCGAGCTTTTCTAAACCAAAAGGAAGTGAATTTTTGTTGAGGTTGGAAAGCCCGAAGAAATTTGCGGTATTCTTATGGATTAATCAGTATGTAGCGCCCTAAACTTGATCTTTGGATCTGGAACTTCATTGTTCTGCTTAGGAAATCTCATTGATACAGCTTGAATGGATAAAAACTTGACTTTCATGGTACTTCTGTCTATTTTGTGGGTTCTAATAGATTTTAAAAGAATTTTCTAAACAGGATATTAGAAGGATACGCCGCGGATGAAATCTTGTCTATTTGAATCAAATGCAAGTATATTAATTCGGTATTGCATATAATTTGATGGAGCTTATTGGATCTATTTCTGATTCGAAATACCCTTGGTTGAAATAAATCCAATTTGATCCAGATTTGACAACTTTTTCTCAGTGGAGCGGTCAACTCACTGTCAATTGCAATTGACCGCGTTTTGTGGTGCGGATTTGGAGCCAACTTTTCGCTCGCGAAATGGCGATATATCTTATGCAATATCAGATCTAGTTTCATTTTCATGACAATTGTCTACCAATAGTTGAAATTTGTTTTAAAATCATTTTCATCTAAAAAAAAAAACCGCTCCAACATACTCTAATATAGTATTATGATAACCCATTTTTACTAAAATACTTTGATAAACTGAGGACCGAAGCAAAATGAGGCACTGGAGGCAAAACGGCCACCTCCCCAATCGTAGAAAAAATATTAGACAATGCAACTCTGCAACTATGATTAAAATTGAATTTCGCCAAAAATTTAATTGCAAAGATGATATGCAAAGCAACTTGGTCCAAGTATCGAAAGAATCGAAAGAAGTTATTTTTTTAATGTTTTTCCTCGTTTATCTTGAATTTTGGAAAACAAAAAAATTTCAGGGTGGTGTCCATTTTGCCCCCGAGAATTTTTTTGTTTCAACGTACAATTTAATAGATAAAAATGGTATTCTTAGATGAAAAGCAAGAAGTTTACACTATGCGTAGCGTAGCATCGTAGCTTCGTTATCTTCTTAGTGTCCATTTTGCCCCCTCCCACCCCTATTTACTTATATCTGCGAGATTGTTCACCTTTCCATCGTCGAATATTATCCTTTCTAAATCGAAATCCGCATAACGCCCCGTAACCGGTAACCGGACGCGCGTGGTGGACCTAGTGCATTACTGCATCGCGTCTCTCGCACATGCACACGCACCTTTCATAATAATATATATCACGTCAATGACATGAATTATCCTGGCCATGGATATATATATGTATATATATTATATACATGCCGAGCGAAGCAGTAGGAACAGAGGGAGGCGGGAGGAGGTAGAGAAAAAGGGCGCGTGGGTGTCGCGGGGTCTTGCGGTATCCTCGAAGGCAGACAGGCGAAGATTGCTGCTGCTGGCCAGTGGACAGTGACCACGCGTTATTATACACTTGGCCGAGTGTGGTGTTTCCAAAGCGATCGAGTTAGCTTCCTCAGGTGGAAGTCTACCGACACTTACAGTTCAGAGATTTTCTCTGTACGCGAATTTGCGTATCAATGAAATCATAATCGTGACTTGATTCAAGATCGAGAAGCTCTGATGAAAGAGATTCAAAGAGGAAACCTAAGAATTTAACCAATCAGGACTTGCATGCTAAAGGATTATGTCGGATAGGCTTGCAAGCTTTCAGCTTGGAGAAGAATTCTTTGGTGAAAATGAATGATAAACAAAACGAAAGTAATAGTAAAATCGTACAAACTCGAAATTTACAGAATTTTTTGGGGTTAACCTCTGGACTCATTTGGTTAACTTTAATATGATTCAATACAATTTCGAAAAAATTGTCCTCAACTAAAGGGAAGTCTAAGGAAAAGGTGTCTAAAATCATCCCCTAAATCGTGACTTGATTCAAGATCGAGAAGCTCCGATGAAAGAGATTCAAAGAGGAATCCTGGGAATTTAATCAGTCAGGACTTGCATGCTAAAGGATTATGTTTCAGCTTGGAGAGGAATTCTTTGATGAACATGAATGATACACAAAATGAAAGTAATAGTAAAATCGTACAAATTCGAAATTTAAAGAATTCTTGGGGTTAACCTCTGGACCCATTCAGTTAACTTCAATATGATTCAATGGAATTTCGAAAAAATTGTCCTTAACTGAAGGGAGGTCTAAGGGAAAGGTGTCTAAAATCATCACCCAAAGGGAAGAACACTTTCCTAAATCTATGTTTTGCTACATATCTTTCCAGCATCCGAATCTACAAAATTCCCAGAGATTTTAGTTATCCTTCCGCCACTCTTTTACAAAATTTAGGCCTGATCGTCCAAAAAGTTCTCCAGAAATGTTCACCAAAATGCTTCACGATTCCCACGGGTCCCAAATCCATGTTCTCTGTTACATATCTTCCGGCATCTCAATTTCTTTAAAAAAAACATCCTTCTAAAATGAAGCTACCTCCATGAGGAAGCAATATCACCAGACATGATCGAATGTCGGAAAAATCAAAGATTTGCAACCCTGACCGAAGATTACATAGCGCGTACCATCCCGATCTCCTTTGCCTTTGCATAATTGGTATTTGCACGAGTGAAAGAGTGGCGCTGCTTCGTGCATGGAATTGCGAGGATGGGGAATATGCGCGCGTGGTCGTGGAGACGTTGTTAGTCGTACGAGAGGAAAGCACTTGTAAGAGCAGCATGCTCGTACACACATGTGCGACATATGGAAAGAGAGAGAGAGAGAGAGAGAGAGAGAGAGAGAGAGAGAGAGAGAAGGAGAGAGAGAGGGCTCTCAGTGAGCTGTACACGTTCAACTACTTTACAGCCTTCATACCTGTATTCTGAGCTCATGCATGCACATAATATAATCTCACCTTATATACATATATATGCATGTACATACATATTATAAGCGGAGGAGAGAGAAGCGAACGAACTTTATATACACCGACATTCCAGTCTGCCCACATCTCTCGGCAGGTAGCCTCATACTCTCGGCGAAATGCCTTCGCCGCTACCGCGGCTTCACCGTGAGCAAACCCCGAGCTTTATTAACAGCACCAAGCAGTTACAGCAGCCACGGAGAAAAGAGCCCAAGAGAGAGGGAGAGAGAGAGAGAGAGAGGGACAAAACCGAAGTTAATGGCGCGTAATCGAGAGCCTCGCGTGGGCGCGCGATTCACCCGCGGTTTATACTATTCGCGATGAGATAAACCGCGGGAGATTCGATTTCGCGACTATCACGATAATACTCGATACGAACTGATAAGAGAAAAATAAATTCCAGATCAAAGATGCCACATTAGGGCGATTCTTTTTTCGACCTTTTTTTTTCTCACCCCCCACCTGAAATTGTGTTGGATATGTCTGAAAAAAAATTCCCTGAAAGTTACAGCCCTTAATATCAATATTAAGGTTGTTTAGAAGGTATGAAATCTTTGAATGTTAATTATTCAATAAATAGCTTCTTATTCTTAATCGTAGTGAAATTTTTACACGACCTCCTGAATACTTCATGCAAGAACATACCAAATTTTCAGAATTCTATCATCATTACTTTAACCTCCTTAAGGGTTAAAATAAGAAATTATGAGAAAATTCTGAAAATTTGGTGTGTTTTTGTATGAAGTATTTAAGAGGTCGTGTAAAAATTTCACGACGATTGGGAAGCTCGTTATTAAAATATTAACATTTTGTTGAGAACGATTTTTTAGACAAATAAAAAAAATATTTATCAATAAACTTCGTTTTCTTTCCGTTGCTTTCAGTATACTGTGGATATTAAAAAATTGAGAGGTCAAAAAAAAAACTTATCGCAAAGTTATATCAGTTTCCATGAGACTACATTTAATTTTATTTAATTTGTTAATCTTAATCATTCGATAACGAGCTTCCAAATCGTCGTGAAATTTTTAGACGACCTCTTAAATACTTCATTGAAAAACATACCAAATTTTCAGAATTTTCTCATTAAACGTGATTTGCTTCGAAACAACCTTAAGTACTTTCCCTTCGCGTGAAAAGATTTTCCATCTACAATACACGTAAACCAAAATTCTGTTTATTAAAAATTCTATAACTCTGCGGCATTTTATGCTATCACATTGTTCGTGGTCGCAATTCACGCAGAATTGAACGATCTTCAAAAGTGTCTGAAACAACGTAAGTGTAACTTACACTGGTGAGATGGTACGGGTCACTAAAGTTTATTTTAACCTAATGTTCTTGTTTTTTTGCTGTTATCTCCGAAATGATTGCTAAAATTAATATTTCTTGAGATATTAAGAGATTGAGATATTAACAATTTAAAACGTTTGGTTCGATAAACCATAAACATTTTAGACCACAAATAAGATAAGGTTCAATATCTCAAGAAATATTAACTTTAACAATTAGGTCCAAAGGACGTTTTTTGTACGAAATTATCTTTTCAACAAAATTTTTATTTACATTTTTCCAGTAAAGTTAAACAATTCGGTGATAATAGCAAAAAAACGAGAATTTTGGTTTGAAATCAACTTTAGTGACCCGTACCATCTCACCAGTGTAAGTTACACTAACGCTGCTCAGAACACTTTTGAAGATCGTTTAATTTTGCGTAAATTGCAACCAAGAACGATGTGATAGCATAAAATGTCGCTGAGTTATATAATTTTGAATACAAATTTTTTTGATTTACGTGTATTTTGGATGGAAAATCTTTTCACGGGAAGGGAAAGTACTTGATATTAATATTAAGGTCTGTAACTTTCAGGGAATTTCTTTTTAGACATATCCAGCATATCCAAATTTCAGGTGGGGAGTGAGAAAAAAAAATAAGTCGAAAAAAATGGCCCTACTGCCACATCAAAGTTTCGTTGATTATCGTTTGCTGGGAAAATTGAGTACATGTGTCCGTCGAAACGTGAGAGAATTTCACTCAAAAAGGACGAAAGCTCGGAAAATTCGTGATAAAGTGGGAATTTGAAGAAAAAAAATGAATATGTACCGATTTACACGTAAATTCACTCTCGAGGAAGCCTCTATCGTGGGATCGTGATTATAAATGGACGCTCGTGATTGCGCGAACGTTACAGTTATGATATCCCATTATTTCATTTCACACGTGTGTTTACTCGAGAGCTTCACTCTTCGCAACACACAGACACGCTTTTCTCACACAGTTTCTCTCCCGGTAAACGAACTCTCGCCTTATTGTACGTACCTATTCGCCTTTTTCCCCCCTTTTCCTCTCTGTCTGTACTTATTTTTCCCCTCTCGAAGCCATTAACCTCTGTTCCACGATTGTTTGCATTAGTGGGCTTTTATTGCTCTCCAGGCATGAGGAATCGACTCGGTAACATGCGAGACTGTTGCTTCTCTCGTTAAAAAGCTCTAAAGGCGATATACGCGTTTCACGGTGGAAAAAAACGTGCCTGGCGCATGTGCAACACGATCAAAACAAACGATATCGTCCGGATTTAATATTTATTTCTCAAGTTGATTTGCGATCCATTGTATTACGCATTCGAGCAATACCAATGATGAAAATCGAACGAGCGTTAAATCACTGAAGAAAACAAACGGTTAATTACAATGTGCAACGATTATGTTTGATCGTCGGTTGTTGGTTGACAAAATGGAGTGAAAAGCATCACTGATCAGCGTTTTCATTGACGTTTCTTAGAGACTTCTCTCGTTGGAAAGCTCTGAGGGCGATAATTTTACGGATATAGGAAAAATAGCGACCGAAAAATTGGTCCCCGGAAAATTGGCTTCCGGAAAATTAGCCCCCGGAAAATTGGTCCCAGAAATTTCCAAGGCCAAATTTCCATCAGGGCCAATTTTCGGGGGTTATTTTTCCTCTTACCAAATTTTACGGTGAAAAAAGTTGTGGAGGTATGATGATCAAAAACAAACGCTATCGTCCGGATTATTAATTTCCTGGAATGAATTTACGATCCACTTGTAAGTATTCGCCTAATTCCAACTAGAGATGAAAAAGAAAAGAGAAATTTGGCCAAAAATATCCATAATATTAATGTTTACAAATTACAGCCATTTGTTTATGAATAAATCAAATGGAAAACAAAATAAAAAATAGGACAAAATCAGAGAGGATTCAGGAATTAATTGAACTTAAAATTACAACGTGCGATGACTATGAATGCTCGTCCATTACTGGATGAGAAAGTGGTGTGAAACTATTCAACGTTTGCTTTCGATGCTTCTCTGAAGTCTTTTGTTTGCTAGCAATGATATGATTCGAAAGAGCGAAATATCGTGTCGACGAGCAATGTGTGTCTCGTGAACTTTGACCCAGACCGACTTTATCCGAACACACGCGCGTTATATGCACTTTTTCCCGCACCTCCTCAACGTCATTTTATTTTATATCCCGCTATACTTGTACGGCAAAATTGTCGGTCGTTGCAGCCGGCTGTTTCCGTCCTCAAACTACCTCAGCTATTGCTCACATAGATATAGAGGAAGGAGGGGTGAAATGGACACTGGAGGCAAAATGGACACCACCGAAAATTATCGAAAAGAAATAAATTAAAAAAATTAACTAATGAGGGAACCCTTTTTTTTCACTAAAATACTTTAATAATCCAAGGGCTAAAGGAAAATAAGGTAAAGGAGGCAAAATGACCACCTCCATAATTGTAAAAAAGATGTTGGATAATGCAATTACGATTAAAATTGAATTTCAACAAAAATTTAATGGCAAAAAAAATTAAATACTGTAAGAGCAAAATTACAAAAGTTAGAGAACCTACAAACATTTGCCAAAATATTTAAGAAAAAAAGGAGAAAGCAAAGGGGAATAAATGGTCCGGGGGAAAGGTGTCTGAAATCATCCCCTTAAGGGAAGAATACTTTTTCAATATAAAGGATCAAGATATAATTTCTTTTATCAATAATATTAAATTGTAATTATTCAACTAATACTTTTTCGATCCTAATAAGTATTTAAACTTTTTAATATTCGTTTGAACCTCCACAAAAAACTTTTGTCCACACATGGACAAAAGGATCCCTCCATTGGAGGGAAAATGATCCCCGAGTACTTAATACTCTGAATTAAAATGATTCAACATTTTTAATTTCATTTTATTATAAAAAATAGTCCCTACAAAAATACACCAAGCAGATTGGTCCAAGTATCTTGGATATTAAGGTGATGTGAGATTCCTGGAAGCGAACGAAATCGTTTTTAATATGTTTTCATGGTTTAGGGGAGCGTGGAGCTAGTTGTAACAGTTTTTGGAAAAAGGCCTGTAACACCTAAAACATGTATGCTTTTGAGATTGTGAGTAAGAGAGTTTGTAAAGTATATATCTGAGCACTAATTCGAATTGAAAAATAATTTTTAATCTTTACCCATCTTTTACACCAGACGTTTTTTGAAAAAATGGGAGCTGTTACAACTTACCCCATATCTGGGGCTAGTTGTAACAGGCTCGGGGCAAGTTGTAACGATGAAAGACTGGCAACATTTATAAGAAAGAACACGTTTTTATTGGTTCACAGTCTTGTATTATTCATCGTGGTTCATTCTTGTGATGATGATAATCTTTGGTAGTCTCTTGTGCTAAAATAAAATACAATACAATAACTTGGCATATTTTTCTGGGTAATATTAGAGTAAAGAAGAGTAAAAGCATGCACAAAAAGCCGCAAATAATTTGTAATACTATGTAATCACTATACTACAAGTTGTAATAATATTATTTACACAAATACATGTAGAGAGCAGAAAAAAATACACGCGCATGGGGCAAGTTCTAACATGTTACAACTTGCCCCATGGGCTCATTATGTCTACTTAATGAAATATCTTACAAACTACAAACTTTAGAATAATTTAAAAAAAAAGCAAATGAAAGCCAGTTAAATTTACGATGTAACAAGGAAAAAACAATAAACAATTAATTTAATTTTAATAGTCAAAATCAAAATTTTCGTAAGTATTTTTTTTTTGAAACCTGGCCGAAATAGAGCTCGTGTGCATATCCTCTTATTTTGATGTCTCGCGGGGTATTAGCGGTGTTTACGTTATGCTGCGCGTTATAAGAAGCACATTCAGCAAAAAAATTAAATCAAAATGTTTTAAATTCCCGGTCAAAATTGAGTGTTACAACTTATCCCTGTTACAACTAGCCCCACGCTCCCCTACTCGAATTGATAGAAGAAAAAAAATTTTAGGTTATGGTCCATATTGCCCCTTCTCTTCTTAATATATAAAGGTTTATAAATATGTGGTCTATTGCTCGGACTATAGTGGTTACTTGCACTTTGCGGCACGATGGATATGATGCAGTCGCAAGTTCGCAAAGCCACACGTGACCGCCTTCTTTCCCTTTGCGAGTAACGGAATCGCGCCTTTTTATCTCCCTCTCTCCCTCTCTCTCTCTCTTTCTCTCTCTTGCTATTCCACTGCGACAGTTTCAGGTTTCAGGGTTCAAATCTCCTCGTTCGTATTCCCGCATGAACACGCGGACAATATACGCGTTTGCATGCACATACATTCAGCGGCAATCTCAACGAGACTACTAGAGTGTGTGTACCGCAACATTTTCCCCGATAGCGCGTCTGACGAGTTACGGCACAATCTACTTAACTCCGGTGCGCCCAAGCATTTCCGTGACCCCTATACCGTGAATCTAATCCATCGGGCTCGTGTGCGCACACGAAACCTGACAGCGCAAACCTCCTACGCGAATCGCCGAAGAGATGACGTAAATGCTCAACATATATTATTTACACGGGGCGATATTTAAGCTCAGGCCACGCGGTAGAGTCAAGTCACTTCGGTTCTAAGATTTCCATAATTGTTTGCCCACGTCTTGAAGATGAAAATGGCTCGTCCAAAGGTGGCTTCAGATTTGGAAGATTCGAATCGATATTTAAAAAAATGTTAATCGATGACTCTGAAGCGAAATATAGTTAAGTTCGTACCAGGGTCATTCTATGTCAAATCGACCAAGAGTTGGAATCGACCTCTTTCAATTTCGATGAAATTCGGTCAGAAGTTTTCGTTTTCAACAAAACGAAGTTCTACCAAAAAGAATTTTTTTTTTTTTCGAAAGTTATTAAAAATTCAACATTTCACATTTTTTCAAATCTTTCAAGGTTATTTTTTATATATCTCGGAAATTATTAAAGTTACGAAAAATCGTTCTGAATTTGTCTTAAAGAGTATACTTGGGGCTATGAAAAATATATATATATGTTCCGGAATTTTTTTTGAAGAATGATGAATTTGGAGAATTTTGAATTTTCAAAAATCGTGAAAATCCAAGTTAGACATTAAATTTTTGGTTCAATTTTTTTTATATAATACCTTGTACTGATCTTAAAAGATCCTGAAATTTTCAGAAAGGTGTTTTTTGTTTTTCCAAAAATATGAATTTTTGAATTTTTACAAATCGTGTAAATCCACGATCAACATTAAATTTTTGGTTAAATTTTTTTTATATAATACCTTGGACTGATATTAAAAGATCCTGAAATTTGCAGGATGGTGTTGTTTTGTTTCAAAAATGTATATTTTTGAAAATTCAAAATTCTCCAAATTCATCATTTTACGAAATTTTTTTTCGGAATAATTTTTTTTTCCTAGCCTCAAGTGTACTCTTTGAGACGAATTCAGAATGATTTTTCGTAACTATAATAGTTTCTGAGATATTTAAAAAATAAACTTGAAAGATTTGTAAAATAGTGAAATTTTGGATAACTTTCGAAAAAAAAAATTAATTTTTTTCCTTTGGTAGAACTTCGTTTTGTCCAAAACGAAAACTTCTGACCAAATTTCATTGAAATTGAAAGGGGTCGATTCCAACTCTTGATCGATTTGACATGAAATAACCCACCAATATATTCACTAAGTGGGTTAAGCAGTTTTGAGGAAGCCAAATTTTGTTTGTTCAAATTTACTTTATGGATTTATGAGGGTTACTTTCATTTAAGGGATTCTTGATCAAATGAAAAGTTTAGTTAACGTTGCAGCCCTTTTTATTTTGTTGTTCTGAGATTCCAAAAATTCTCTGGACATGTTAAAAGATGAATTAGCGTGACTAAATGTGGATCTGGAATGCAAAGTTCATATTCAATACTTTAAAAAATGTATAACAATGGTTTCACGGCGAAATAATTAATTTAGCTTATTTTGGGCTGAACTAATTTGGCTCAGTTTGAGCAAATTTTGCTTGTTGTAATTTATTTTAAAAGATCAGGTGATTAGTTTGATTTCTTTAGATCATTTATTGAAACAAAACTCAGTTCTTGTCGTAGCTCTTTTTTTATAAACAATTGGCTTTAATTTGTAAACAATGAATGTTATCATGGATATTTTTCGATAATTTCATAGATCACCGATTGACAAACGAAATTAACTTTGATTCGTTCAGATGGAGCTAAAATTCCAAATTTGACTTGCCAAAAACTGCTCAAGAATATATCTGCAGATTCATTGACTCAGACTAAGTTATTTTTCTGTCAAAGCATTTTTTTTACATCAAGTAAGTTGTTTTAAAACCAGAATCATATTATTTCGCGCCCCATTCTCCTTTAAAACGTGCACAAACCATTTTTAAAATTTCACGACTCGATGGACTTGACTATTTTCCAAGGGAAAAACCTTAAAAGGGTGAAATTTCGATCAATGAGCTTTTATTCACAGTGAATTATTTTATGAGATCATTGTGAATTATTTATTGTTGGAAAAAAAACATTTAGAGATTAGGCGGGTCGGAGATTCTCACGAGGTGTCGTGTATGCAAGAGACGATAGTTAACGTTTACTCAACGCTTGAGGATTTATAATATTACAGGTACAGCGCGTTAAAGTAGATAAAATGCTTGACAAGTATAGAGATAGCGAGAGGGCAAGAGAGGAGGGATAAGAGGAAACCGGGGCGAGACAGTGCGTTTATTATATATCTTATTATGTATATAGATATACATATGCATTATGAATGTAGTCGCCACTTTGCTGGGATTTCAGCGAGCCCACCTGTGTCCACATTTCACTCTCACCTTTTTATAACACAACGGTTCAGCGATTAAGTTTTCATCGCACTGCACGCGGCTCATGTGCACCAAGAATGAGAAGAATTTCCGATGGCAGAACGTTTTTTGTTTGAACGAAAGAATTACGAGCTATTTTTGAAAATTGCCATAGAGACAATACTTTTTTTTCGAATAATTAGTTACAATTATTTTTAATGAATTTTTAAAAAATCTAAAAAAACTTTGCTCGTATATATATTATTATCGTCGATCTTGCGCAAAGACGTAAAATAATTTTCTCAAACTTCCATAATCGTGATTGTGTTACATAATTTTCAAAAAAAAAAATAAACTATTCGATTTTATAAAATTTTCAGTTGCATTGTAATTTCACTTTTAAGAGGCTTAATCCCGCAAAACCATCTTTTTTAAAAATTAAATTTAAATTTTTTTAAATTGTTTTCTTTAAAAGAGTTTTTATCGAATAATTGTCAGAGGAATCCATAACTCCGAGAATTTTGAAAATAATTTTTCACGAAATTTAGAATAATAAATGTCATACAATTTTTCAAAAATTATTATTCTTCCAAAATTTTTACTACCATCGGGCTAGAAGATTTTTTCAAATTTTTTTTCTGAGTCAACGACTATTTGAATAATGCCCATTCCTCGCACGAATAATAGCTCTGTAATAAAAATTGAGAGGAGTGCAAAAGAGAAGGAAGGGGTCCTCAATCCTAGGAACCATTTTTTTTTATTTAAAAAAATTCCAGTGAAAAAATGTAAAATTGTTATTTAAATTAGCCACATTAGCCATATTTTAAACTAGCTATTTTTGAGCACTTTTCTACAATTCTTGTAAAACAATTTAGAAAATTCTAAAATTGTTCTTTCTATAAAGAATTCTATCAAAGAATTTTCTAAAAAATCCATGGTGACAATAATTTATCGGATAATTTTCCACGACGGTTTAGAACGATGGACGGATGTGATGAAATTTTTCAAAAAACACCAAATCATTATTCTTTGAAATTTTTTACTATTATTGGGCAGGAATATTTTTTCAAATTTTTTTTTTCGACTCCACAACTATTCGAATAGTGCTGATTTCTGTTACCAATAATAGCTCTCTAATAAAAAATGAGTGAGGTACAAAAGAGAAGGGAGTGATGTTTGATCCTAGAAACCACTTGTCATAAAAAACATTTCAGAGAACAAAACAATAAAAAATTGCAATTCAAATTTCCCACAAAAATTGTGTAATCTCTGAACACTTTTCTACAATTCTCGTAAAACAATTTTGAAAATTTTCAAATTGTTGTTTCCATACGAAATGCTCTCAGAGAATTTTTTGAGAAAATCCATGATCGGAACGATATAATGTAATAAAAATTTTCAAAAAACCCAAAATCATTATTATTCACAAATTTTTCTTACCATTGTGCTGGAACATTTTTCAAAACATTTTTCCCGAGTCCACAACTATTCGAATAGTGCCCAACTGCCCTATAACCGAAGTTGAAGCGGGGCGCAAGAAATTGAGGGGTGAGTTCTGGAAAGAAAATATTATCGACGAGGCTTGGTCGAGTTTTACGATAGGCGGCCCCCCGGGAGAGAATATAGTGCTGTGCTCGTAAGTTTATAATTTGTAGTCAGCACCGCTGACGAGAGGGTGTACATGTCGAATAGAATAGCAACGAGAGAGAGAGAGAGAGAAAAAAAAATAAGAGAAAAGAGAAGCGATAGATGAAACGGTAATTTTGCGCACATGTTCGAGCAACTGCGGGAGGGTTATGAGCAGCGTCTTTTCTTCTGTTCATGCTTCAACCATAAAGTAACCCCGTGTATGTAAGTTGCTAAAAAATGGCCCTTCAATCCTCGACAACCATAAAATCTATATTCAAACTAAACACTTATAATTATAATAGCATATTTCTCGATCATCCCTCCCTGCGTTGTAATTTTTGTTTTATTCAAAAAATATAAATAAACGCGTTATTACACTGGACTCTCGGTATAAGGAACAACCCCCCTCTCGGTTTTGTTCCTTATACCGAGAGTCCAGTGTATTTTCTAATAAAAAGAGGACCCTAATCGAGGGATATGATAAAGCTGTATCAATGGAAGAAGTTGCTCCAATTGCGAATGCGCGACACGCACGTGAGATCCCGAGTTTATTAGAGTATATACGAGTGCACACCCCGGAGCGTGTATTACAAATACTTTATTTTGCTTATACGGCACTTACACGCGCTCTTTCTCTCTCTCTCTCTCTCTCTCTCTCTCTCTCTCTCTCTCTCTCTCTTTCTTTCTCTCGTATTTCCATTCTCGTCGATTCTCTTCTCGTTCACGCTTGTCTCCATATAAAATACCCGCATACGTGTGTATATCCTGTCGTGTTTTACGAAATAATACAGGGCACAAGAGAGGAGACCCTGGAGTTCCGCATAAGCCGGCAATTGAGTGTTAGCAAGCCTTCTCTCGCTCCTTCTGACTTCCATATACAACACTTATATGTATTTATGCATGCACATGCACATATACATGTACTATGTATATATATATGGGGCATTCCATGTCAAATCGACCGATAGTTGGGATCGACCCCTTTCAAATTCGGTGAAATTTGGTAACAAGTTTTTTTAAATCATAAAACAAATTTTGACCAAAGCAAAAAAATTAAAACTTTTTTTTCGAAACTTATGCAAAATTCAAAATTTCACAATTTTTTTTCCTTTCTTAAAAACGCAATTCTGAAAATTTCAGGATCTTTCAAGATCAGTACAAGGTATTATATAAGAAAAATTGAATCAAAAATTTAATGTTGATCATGAATTTTCACGATTTTTGAAAATTCAAAATTCATCATTGTTCAGAATTTTTTTTCGAAATATATTTTTTTTCGTAGCCCCAAGTATATTCTATGAGACGAACCCAGAACGATTTTTTCGTAACTATAATAGTTTTCGAGATATTTGAAAAATAACTTTGAAAAATTGAAAAAATTTTGAAATTTTGAATTTTACATAACTTTCGAACAAAATTTTTAATTTTTTTTCTTTGGTAGAACTTCATTTTATGATAAAAGAAAACTTCTGACCAAATTTAATGGAAATTGACAGGGGTCGATTCCAACTGTTGGTTGATTTTACACGGAATGACCCATATATATGTAGTGCATAAAGAGTGCATATACGCACGTGCGTATTTATGTATTCCCGTGTAACAAGCCAACGTTCAGACACTCCAAGTGCACGCACATTTTCCACTATATACATTCATACATATCAGAGTGGTTCGATAAAATAAATAAATAAAATGCAGGATGCTTTCTCAGTGATTACTAATTTATTGAGATTTTCCTATCTTTTCCTTTCTTTTTTGTGCCATTTTTTAGAATGCCGTACTTTAAAGGGAAAAAAACCAAACATTTATAAAATCGCTCTCGTGTCCATCGAAAGAGTTTCTTTTTCGAAAACTATGCAGCGTAGAAAATTGGAAACGATGTTAGGTTTTTATGACGTGTACATATATCGACAGTGAATGGTTAGACAAAAATTATTTTAGGTTATAATAATTTTTATTCTGGTTAAAACAAAAAATTTAATTCATATATCGTGTAAGGTATGGTTTGAAAGAGCTACCTTTGAGGGTTCTAAAAATATTTTTTCAATCATTTCTCCTCCATTTTTTAACCTAAAAAATATTTTAGGTCAAAATAATGTTTAGTCTGGTTTAAAAAAAATAGTTTTAATTCATGTATCGTGTAAGGTATAGTTTGAAAGAGGTTCACTGAGAAAAAAAAATGTTGGAATCATCTAAATCTGTCATTCAATACGTCCAAACGAATATTTAGTTGGTACAATTCAATATTATTGAGGCAAAAAAATATTGAATTGTACCAACTAAATATTCGTTTAGACGTATTGAATGACAGATTTAGTTGATTCCAACATTTTTTGTTCTCAGTGTACCTTTGAGGGTTCTAAAAATATTTTTTAAATCATTTTTCGTTCAGTGCTTTTGACGATATAGTTCAAATTTGATTTTCCAGGTTTCTAGAGCTAAAATTTAGATTTCAATAAAGTCAGTAGATAACCAAAAAAATACTACTTTTTTCGACAGTTTAATACCTAAAAAAGTTTTTTAATAATTAATGCATCATGTAAGGTATCATTTTAACGAGCTACTTTTAAGGATTCTAAAAATATCTTTTCAATAATTTTTAATCCAGTCATCAATGATATAATTCTAAATTTGCTAAAAATAACCTTTTCCTTCTGACCTTGGTTTCCGAAGTTAAAATTTAACATCGATAATTCAAAAACAAAATCACCGAGCCTTCTAAAAATGGACAAAAAAATCCATTATTCACAGGAGGATTTTTATAATATCAGAATTTTCAAATTCCAAAAAGCCTTCTCAAATTTTCACGTTGATGCAGCAGTAGTAAAATCATCCACGCCCGTAATCAGGGCGAAACCTATTTTTAGAGAAAATAGGGGCAACAAAATCACCACGAGGAGAGGAAGCAGAAAAAACGACCCTTTTTTCAAACCACCCTGTTTTATACCCTTCTGTACCGATCCCAGTAAAACCCAGACGTGAGAAGAGGGAACAACGCGGGAGAAGTATGCACATAGAAGAGTGCGAGCTTTGGACCAAAGTGAGAGAGAAAATAAAGGAATGGAGAACGAGTGAGAGATAAAGGCCACGGCAAATGGTCCATAGTGCATTTTCAAGCACTTATTACTACTCTCTCTCGCTCTGGCTGCTTCTGGGATGCTCGTTGCCGCAATTCGAGTCTCTCGAGGGCGGGGCCGAGAGACAATGCTTGTTATGCATTGTTCGATCGCGGGTATTATGTATATACACATACGATTTTTTCTTTACCCATATATATGTGTGTATGTTTAGCGGAGGATACTCGTAACGATCCGAGCTGTGTATTAGTGTCGAGCGAACCAAAGAGAGGATGAATGGTGCAATTTATATTCTCCTTTTCTCTCTCTCTCTCTCTCTCTTTCTCTTTCCTTGGTAAGCCGAAGAGTTTGTGCGTGCTCTGCGTGTTAAATTCCCCTTCTGGCGGAACATTTTTCGCAGCTATCAGCACAAAACTCGTATGCGCTCTCCAATCGCAACATTTTTTCCTCTTCAAAGTATTCGATATTGCGAATTTCCATGAACGCCGGAGAGGGTTCGAAATAAAGGGAAAAGTCTTCGAACAGTACGTGCATTCATATGAGATTATCGATTTTATTTTTTTATGAAGCGAGATCGTGTCAATAATTCAATCACGAACACGACGTCGACACTTGACCTCTTATTTTCACTCTTCCTCTTATTTTTCTCGGTTCTATTCCAATAACGATAACATTCAGAATGATGTTTTTCCGAGAGAGAGAGAGAGAGAGAATTGAGGATTTAATTACATGGGAATATTGTTTAACTTGCACAAGATGGATGTCACTTTGGATGTATAAAGAGAGATCGTTGTTTCGTTTTTTTTTAATTAGACACCTGAGGTATGAAAATCGTTTATTAAGGGTTCTGGGAATAGATATTTAATATATGTTATGTTATAAGGTTATAAAAATCGTCTTAACATTGCGAAATATGATCTAAGCTGACCGTGCTCGAACTCAAAGCTTTTTGCTGTCTCTTTTTTCTTCTCTTTCTTATTTTTTTTCGAATTAATAGCTTCATGGAAATTTATATTGGTAAAATATATCTCACATATGATTTTTTCATACATCTATCTATTTTTTGGAAATTCGTTTTTTTTATGAACCTAAAATAAATTTTTTAAAAAATAATGATCCCTAAAAATTTAGTGGTTTTAGGATGAAATAAAATTTCTCTCTTTAAACTGTTGAATTTTAGTTTTGAACATTGACTAAAAATGAGTTTCAAATTTTTTTTCGTGCGTTTTGAAACTCTATTTTATGGGAAATTTTGAATTGAAACTGTGCATAATCTTTGTCAGAAAAAAAAACATTTATGAGACAAACGATGAAAACAATTGAAAAATATTTTTTTATGAATTTATGTTTATTTATTTATTGATGAATTTATGAAAATCGTTTATTGAGAGTCCTGGAAATGGATATTTAATATATGTTATGTTATAAAAATCGTCTTAATATTACAAAATATGATCTAAGCTCGAGCTCAACACTTTTTGCTCCTGCCTCTCTCTTTCTCTCTTTCTTAACTTTTTCGCATTAATAGCCCCATGGAAATTTATATTGATGAAATATATCTCACATACATTATTTATTTTTATCTATATATTTTTTGAAATTTTTATTCTTATGTCGCCGAACCTAAATTGAATTTTTTTAAAATAAACATTCCCAAAAAATTAGAGGTTCTGGATGAAACAATTCTTTAAATTTAAATTCGATGAAGCCAGAGTGGAGATAAGAGCCCTTTAAATTCTTGTATTTTAAAGTTTCTGAAAATTGACTTCAAATGAGTTTCAAATTTTTTTCCCTACGTTTTGAAACTCTACTTTATGGGAAATATACCGTTGACTTCAAACTGTGCAAAATCTGTGTCAGAAAAAAAAATATTCATGAGAAAAACGATACAAACAATTGAAAAATGTTTTTGATGAATTTATGTTTATTTATTTATTTATGAATTTATGAAAATCGTTTATTGAGGGATCTTGGAAATGGATTTTCAATATATGTTATGTTATAATGTTATAAAAATCGTCTTAATATTGCGAAATATGATCTAAGCTCGAGCTCAAAACTTTTTGCTCCTGCCTTTCTCTTCCTCTCTTTCTTAATTTTTTCGCATTCATAGTTTCATGGAAATTTATATTGATGAAATATATCTCACATTTATTTTCCATTTTTATCTATATGTATTTTGAAATTTTTTTTTTTATGTCGCCGAACCTAAATTGAATTTTTTTTGAATAAACATTCCCAAAAATTTAGAGGTTTTGGATGAAGCAATTCTTTAAATTTAAATTCGATGAAGCCAGAGTGGAGATAAGAGCCCTTTAAATTCTTGTATTTTAAAGTTTCTGAAAATTGACTTCAAATGAGTTTCAAAATTTTTTCCCTACGTTTTGAAACTCTACTTTATGGGAAATTTACCGTTGACTTCAAACTGTGCAAATTCTGTGTCAGAAAAAAAAACATTATGAAGACAAGCCATAAAAACTATTGAAAAATGTTTTTTATGAATTTATATATTGAGTTTTGAGGGAAATTGTTGGTCGATTAATGTTCAATGGCGCAAGGAGGAGCCAGCTTCACCGTATGGTTAAGGAATCTCTATAAATCACCTGTATGACACGTTTCTGCATATATTTTATGAACATAAATTTTCATGGTGGTAGTTTATGCACTACCGCTGATACATATGTATGGGTTCGTTCTCATTCCTCATGCAACTTTGCGAAACTCAATGTTCTAATGCTACATATAAAATCAGTGAATTTATACGACGCTAGTAGAGAATGACTTTGGTACGTACAATCATCGATCAATATGTATATAAAATATATAAGGGAAGGTGGGGCAAAATGGTCACCGGGTAGAAAACGACCATTCTCGAAAGCCATCGAAAAACATTGAAAATTGAAAAAACCTTTATAATGAGGGAGTTATTAGAGGTCAAGTATTTAAAAAAAAACTTTTCACTATGAAGGGTTGGAAAAATAAAAGAAAAAGTTGTCGCTTTCATCGTTTAAAAAAACCACCCTTTATATACTTTAACAGTATACTTTAACAGAATACTATGTTAACCCATTTTTTTTACGGAAATACTTTGATTGAAGGACCAAAGCAAAATGAGGGGGCAAAATGGCCACCTCGTTGATCGTAAAAAAAATTTAAATAACGTAACTACGATTAAAATTGAATTCCCAAGAACATTTGATTGCAAAAATGCTTTAAGTAGCTTGGTCGAAGTGTGTTGGATATTGAGGGGATGTACAAAGTCTAGAAACAAAGGAAATCGATTTTTCAACGTTAATATTTAATTAATATTTTAATTTTTGAAAGACAAATTTAGAATAGAGGCCATTTTGCCCCGCCTTTTCCCATATATATATAGATATATATATATATACTAAAGAGACATGAACGACGTTGCAACGACCTCCGCAATATCAAACTGTGCATTGTATACGTATATTAATGTTTCCACGTTGCAAACTGAGCCATCGCACGCGATGCAACGTCGACGATGCATCGTCGAGCCCGAAACTGGAACGCGTTGACGAAAAACTACACGAAACTATTACTAGGCCAGAGAAAACTAAATTTATCATGCTTGCATGTCGGGTAAAAAACATGGTTAAGCATTAAATTGTAACAAAATTGAGGGCGATTGCTCCACATAACTGTGTTGCAGAACCTTTGGAGCAAAAGTATGTAATCTCAATTTCGAACTATCCGAGTAAAATGAATGATTGTCAAAGATTGTTAATGAAATTGTGAATTAAATTCCCATAAAGCAGATTGAGCTAAATTTGTAACAAGTTTTAATGAATACGACGATTTTATGAGAGCGTTAAGAATTTGTTATTTAATTAATTAAATTATTAATACTTATTAGTCGATATTTAATAAGAATTCTAGTATTTTTTATAAACGCAGTCTATGTATTTTTCTTCCTCCAAAAATACAGCATTTCTCGAGTATGACTCATAAATATCGTTTGAAAAATTAAAATTAAAAAATTTATCAATGAAAACGACTTTCTCGATAATTCAATAATTATTAAGAAAAACATTACCATTGGGTTTTATTACGAATGACTCTTTTTGCACATTCTATAATGTTCAAAGTACATTCTCGATTTTTTTCGTTGAATTTGAACCCCCAAATTTCAAAAAAAAAATTTGACATTGCTTTTTGGATTTTTTGAAAAAATCCCCATCAATTCTATCGACGGTGATTTCCATAAAACCTCACAAAAGACTTGAAATTGAAAATTAATTCCCATCAGCGAGAAACGGCAATTCTGTATAATTGAATTGAAAAAATTAGCGCTCACTTCGATACCGGGAGAATCCATTTCGCAGATTCATATTTGCCGATTTTACGAGGCTCAATTTTTATCCTGGAGCACTTGCACTTGTACTTGTCCATACTCAGACATATATATAGTATATACATATGTGTATGAAAATGCTCGGAGCAATAGCTCCTCGATCTTATTTATCGCTGTGCTGTATATCGCATTTGTACGTTATACACGTAATTACTAATTGCTTGTACACAGAGAGTGTATCGAGTAAGCACCAGGCCATTATATTACAGCTGGATATAATACGCTAATATGCGAAAGTCTTTCGCGTGAAGGTGAGAGGAGAAGGAGGGGAGGGAGGAGGGTTGACTCTCGCGAGATTTATACATATATATATTAGGGTGATTCATTTCAGGGCAACTTTTTTTTTTGACCCATCGTGCCCGAAAACCTTTATTTGGTACCCAAAAACGAAGTTTCGTGAAAGGGGGGTGTTGTCAAAAAATATTTAGAGGTCGCGAATCAAAATTGAAGGTTTCCCATTTGATTGACATTGAAAAAAAAACATTTCTCATTATTAGTGTTGCCATTCTACGAATTTTGATATCGCGATATTTTCCAAGTGGGTTTTCATAGGAAATATGATACTCTACAATAAAGTTCATTGAGCCATGTCCGTAAATTCAACCGTTTCAGCGGTATCATTGTTTCAAGTGAATATTGCATGAAAATGTCTATTCAAACGGCTGTAACGTCTAAGCTATTAGATATATCGAAAAAATTCAAATGAGAACTTTGTAGAGAAAGTAATTTGCTACGAAAAAGTCTCAGAAGCCGAGCCCGTAAATTCAACTCTTTCTCATCTATAGGTGGATGAAGTAAAATAAATAATGTTTTGTTTTTGTTTTATTGATTTATTTGCATAGGGAATTCTTTGTAACATTTGTTGAATGGTTTTTCTGATGATTTTGTACATGCTATCTCATAGAAAATGGAGTTCGTTTGATTGAATAAAACAAAAAAATATCTATTTATTTTACTTTATACACCTAAAAAACAGTTGAATTTACGGGCTCGGCTTATGAGACTTTTCTAGCAAATTACTTTCTCTACAAAGTTCTCATTTGAATTTTTTCGATATATCCAATAGCTTAGGCGTTACAACCGTTTGAATAGACATTTTCATACAATATTCACTTGAAATAATGATACCGCTGAAACGGTTGAATTTACGGACATGGCTCAATGAACTTTATTGCAGAGTATCATATTTCCTATAAGAACTGACTTGGAAAATATCGCGATATCAAAATTCGCGGAATGGTAACACTAATAATGAGAATTTTTTTTTTTTCCAATGGTAATCAAATGGGAAACCTTCAATTTTGATTCGCGACCTCTAAATATTTTTTGACAACTCCCCCCTTTCACGAAACTTCGTTTTTGGGTACCAACTAAAGGTTTCCGGGCACGATGGGTCAAAAAAAAAAGTTGCCCTGAAACGAATCACCCTAATATATATATATATATATTGAGACCGCTGCGGAGAGGGTTTTTCCAAGGTAATTAATTTCAAACACGCGGAGATCGGAATAGGTAAAACGCTCACCCACCGCGTGAGCAGATCGCGTCTCTCTCCGCGTTTTCGCGCGCTCACAGTCTCCGCTTCGCGTTAGCTGGGAAGAAATTCTGACTGTTCGTTGTGTACACGATATATTAAATATATATATGGGGCATTCCACGTCAACTCACGCGGTCATCGGCCTGGGCCCCTCGGCTTTTGATGTCCAATGAATAGTGGGTTTCGTTTGGCTCAAAATATGACCTCAAATTTTTAGTAATTTTTATTTCATTTTTTAGGGGTTGCCCGAGCTAAAAAATCACTAAATTGAGTGAAAAGATAAAGCGGGCCTTTTTCAAATTAGTGAAATTTTTTTCAAAGAAACTAGGGCCCGAAACAGATATTTTCGTCATAGTTCGATAATGGGCCAAAGATAATTACTATTTTACGTTAATTTTTTAATTGTGTTTGAATGATCCGTTTTGTTTAAATTTCGGGAAAAGGTGTCATTTCACTCTTAAACCAAGAAAAAAAATCAAGTTTCATTAGAAAAATATTTTTGTTGTTATTCTCACTACAAGAAATAATAAAAATAAGAAATAAGTAAAAAAAAATTAAAATACAAAAAAAATAGTAATTATTTTTGGTTCATTATCGAACTATGATGAAAATATCTGTTTTGGGCCCTGTGAAATTTTTTTATTAATTTGAAAAAGCGTCCTCTTTGTGTTTTCCCTCAATTTAATGATTTTTTAGCTCGGACAACCCCTAAAGAATGAAATGAGAATTTCTAAAAATTTGAGGTCATATTTTGGGCCAAACGAAATCCACAATTCATTGGACATCAAAATCTGAGGTGGCCAGGCTAATGACTGCGTGATTTGACGTGGAATACCCCATATATATTTGTATCTGTACATATATGATCGAATATATAGAGGGATGGTGTTCACCGAGAGGAAGACGTTCGCCGTCACGCGATAGGTGAGGAGCGTGAACCCGGTAGGTAAAAGAGAAGAGAACCATCTCACCTAGAGTCCTCTCAAACCATGTATGAATAATATACATATAGACATATAGTATATATGTGATTTGTGCGCTGCCAGAAAGATGAGAACCAAAGCCAATCCGCGGTTGAGTCGCGGTTGCAATATGTGCGAAAAATGAACGTATTCGATTCAAATGAAACTCCAAAGTTCAATTTTATTTGGAAGAACTTAAATGCATTTTTGTTAGTTTCTGATTGCTCTAAATTGTAGTTTCAATTAAAGGGCTGCAGGAGAACCGAAAAAATGAGAATTTTTTTTTCTGAAAGGGTTGGTGAAAAATAAGATTTTTTTAAACAGAAAGGAATATTGAGGGTCTTTGAAAAAAAGATAATCAGAAAATACAGAAAATAACGAAAACATGGCATTTTTTGTGACATTTGGTGAGAATCAGCTAAAACGGTCAATTTGAAATCTGAAAATCAAACGCATTAAATTTGCCATCAGAGAATCGGACGAGGGACAAAAAAGGCTAAAAGATTATTCAAATTTACAATAAATACGACTTATCCACGATTGTTGATTGCTAAAATCTTTTGTTTTAACAAAATGGCGATGAATTGAAACTCGAGCATGCAAAATCTATGAGAGGTGCCATTTTTGCATAACTATTGAAAAATAAAGATCGATTTTGGAAAAATAAGATCGCCAATAAGGTTACAATGTTTCCCGTTGTGTATTTCCTGTAAATTTAGGAACAATCCATCAAGTACTTTTCCATCGACTTTGAAAACAGTTTTTCGAGGAAAACACGGTTAGGATTATATCAGTGAAACTTTCAGGAAATATAACTAAAAGGTGACACAATCGAACAAACATATTTTTGGAAAATGCAATTTTTTAACCCATGGATGAAGCTATTGGTTCAATTTCAATGAAAAAAATCGAGATTGTACTTTGAACATTGTAGAATGTGTAAGAAAAGTCATTAGCAACAAAAAACCCAACGGTAATGTGTTTTAAATAATCATTCAATTCTCGAGAAAGTGGTTTTCCTTGAAAAACTTTTTCAATTTTTATTTTTCAAACGATATTTATGAGTCATACTTGAGAAATGTTGTATTCTTAGAGGAAGAAAAATACTTACATAGTCTGCGTTTATAAAAAAGACTAGAATTCTTATTAAACATGGACTAATAAGTATTAATAATTTAATTAATTAAATAATACATACATTAATATGAAAATGAGTTAATTAATATTAAATATTAAATGACTAATTAAATATCAATAAATAATAATAATAATAATAATAATAATAACGAAAAAATAGAGTAGTAAATATAATAAATGAATATTAAATAAGATTATAATTTTATTATCAAGGGAGGAGAGAAATTTAATAAAAATTATACGAAAATAAGTACATAAATTATCAGTGGAAAAAAGCATAAAAAATGAACCCAAACTCCATGACCGAGTAAATTTCGAATACTCCGTCGTTTTGCTCCAGAAATATCAAATTCAAGACGACGGTGTCACTGACCATCTCAATTGCCTCTCTCATCCCTTATATTTGCTTATTATCGCTGAAACGGGGAATATCCCTGCCAACTCTATATATAACCATACAAATCGTTCCGAAAACTCCCGCTCAATCTCACACAAACAAGTCGCACTAAATTGGGATTTGTATTTTTGGACTCTGCGATGGTGAGTAAAAGCGTCGCGGATTTCGCGAGCGCGCGAAAACACAATTTTGCTTCCCCAAACAGAATTTTGTCACGTGGACCTTTGTAACATTACCAAAGAGTGTTTAGTGAGAGAAAATCCAGCCAAGGAATCTGGAGTTCGTCTCGTAAAACACGTGTAAGTGCGAGTCCTTCGTGTGTGTTTCTCGATGAATGCGGAATTCTTTCTTGCTTTTGAAATTGCGTAAGCAGAAAAAGGCCTTAATGGAGGTTAGGACTTTATACAATTTATCTGTATCCATGGAAAAGTGGTATTGAACGCTGATTCGCGGAGTCAGCTTGACGAGAATCGTCAGTAAATATATAAGTGTATGTCTGTGGTAAGTGTACACGTTGTAAAAAATGGGAAAACAGAGGCGATCGAGCATACACAAACGCGCGAGGACAGAGGAGAGTTTCCTTTAGAGGGACTGGCGCCGTCTCGTGTGTGCGCAAAAGCAAAGCAAACCTACCGATGTGACAAACCGGTAAGAAGCAGGTAGTCCATGTACGAGCTTCCCCGAGCCTCCTCTATCTTTATCTCTATCTCTCTCTATCTTTCTTATTCTTTTAGTATGACGTCGTCCGGTTCTCGCGATTGCGAATCGTAGTTACAAACCTTCTAAACTGGACGACGACGACGACGACGACGACGACGATACGTCGTCGACATAGAGAACTCGCCGCAAGGGAGTCCAACGCAGCATGAAAGTCAGCAGCAGCTGAGCCAAAGCTCTCCTCAAGCTGGTGTGTCCGACCAACAACTTTATGGGAAGCCGACCGTTTCGAAGAATCGATAGAACGAAACGTGTTCAAGTTGAACGATAGAACTGAGATCATTGAGCTACGCATGAAAGAGAGGGGTGGGAGAGAGAGAGAGAGAGAGAGGGAGAGAGAGAGAGAGAGAGAGAGAGAGAGAGAGAGAGAGAGAGAGAGAGAGAGAGAGGGAGAGATTGCTTATAATAGAATTCACCTCGCGGTTTATCGAGACGTTTCCTTTTCCTGCATTTTCAAGCCTACCTTCTCTTTGATCCTTTGTCCACGAGAAACGGCAGAATATGTCGATAAATCGTGACAGAGGGCAATATTTTTTCAATCGTTTTCAACGTTTCGATTTTTCTGATAGGAATATCCAAAAGCCAGAGATTTTTTGTTTGGTAAAAAAAAACTTTTTTTTTTATCCAATGGATTTTTGGTGAAAATGAAAAGCTAATCTAGAGAATTTGTTATTGATTTGAAACAAGACAATGGAATATTTTTTAATTCATTTTCAACGTTTTGAATTGTTTAATAGAAATTAACATCCAGGGTTTTCTTGGTTGGTTAAAAAGAGCTTTTTTTTTTAAATATCCAATGGATTTTTGGTAAAAATGAAAAGCTAATCCAAAATCTATTTTTCTTTCTGATGCAGGATAATTAGGATTTATTTTTTATTTGAAATGAGAAAATCGTTTTCTTCCCTCGATTTTAAAATTATCTATATTGTTATTCTTGTGTCATTAATTTATAAAATTGTCCCGAAGACATTTGGAGAACAAAAATTTGAGAAAAATAAGCTGCTTTTATCGCCATTAATGTGAATAATAAAGATCTCTAGATATTATTTATCAGTTAGATACAGAACGATCGCTGGATCATTCGCACGCACACAAGATTTATCATGCAATCCATATCAGGCCCAAAATAGACTGGCCCAAAAGAGCACGTTATTATTTTATTTATACTTCCTATTTCATGAAATCATGGTTTTTACTATAATATAATATCATAGTGAAAACTATCATTTGATCAGATAGGAAGTAAAAAAAGTTTTATTTTGGGCCAATCCAATGTATACTATGTATACGGGGTATTCCACGTCAAATCACGCGGTCATCAGCCTGACCCCCTCAGATTTTGATGTCTAACAAATTGTGAGTTCCATCTGGCCCAAAATAGAACTTTTTAGAAATGTTTATTTCTAAAAGTGATTTCTAAATTAAAAAATTATTTCTAAATTATTTATTTCTACATTTTTTTAGGGGTTGCCCGACCAAAAAAATCATTAAATTGAGGGAAAACATAAAGAGGGACCTTTTTCAAATGAATGCAATTTTTTTTCACAGAAACTAGGGTTCAAAACAGATATTTTCGTCATAGTTCGATAATGGGTCAAAAATAATTACTATTTTTTTTTGTATTTTAATTTTTTGTTTATAATTTCTTATTTTGATTGTTTCTTGTAGTGAGAATAACATCAACACAAATATTGTTCTAGTGAAACTTGATTTTTTCTTGGTTTAAGAGTGAAACAACAACATTTTTCGGAAATTTTAACGGATGTTTCAAACACAATTAAAAAATTAAAATAAAAAGAAATAGTAATTATTTTTGGCCCATTATCGAGCTATGATGAAATTATCTGTTTTGGGCCCTAGTTTCTGTGAAAAAAATTTCATTAATTTAAAAAAGGCCCCTCTTTATGTTTTCCCACAATTTAATGATTTCTAGCTCGGGCAACCCCTAAAAATGAAATAAAAATTTCAAAAAATTTGAGGTCATATTTTGGGTCAAACGAAACCTATAATCTATTGGACATCAAAATTGACGTGGAACGCCCCATATGTATATTTCATTGAGATCAACTTGCGTGTCATAGAGAGAAAATCGCGCTATTCGATTCGATTTCTCGATTGGCAGTCATGTAAATATTCATCGTCGCGATGAATCGACAAACGCGACGGCGCCTCGAGAGTGAGAAAAGCCGATGAGACTGGCCCGTGGGAAAAAATAAGATATCTCGCGAAACTATACATATATATGTGCGTGTAGCCTGTCGGAGGAGGATTATAGTGGTGTTTTAAAAGGCTGAAGGGAGAGAATCTCTCTTTGGCGTTAGAGCACTTGGCAATTGTTCAATTTAACGGGCCATTGGGCTATACAGCTGATGGAAGAAGAGTTGCAGCTTTGATGTATATCTATTATATATATATTTATATATATTAGGGTGGGTCAAATAAAATGACTAATTTTCCCTCCCTCGATATAATGAAAAGTGTATTGTTTGGCATCTCAAAAAAACTCTACAAGTATTAGCCCTTCATATTTAAATAAAGAGGTCCCTCATTGCAAATTTTTATTTCCTATTTAAATAACATAGGAATTTTTTTTTAACTTTGGAATTTTATTAGACTCTAACCGTTGAGGTTAGGAGAGCTTTTTTAGCACATTTTTATAGAACATTTGATGCTCTACAAAAAAGCTCTCTTGTGTTTAATCGATAAAACCAACCGTTCAAGCACGAGAGAGCTTTTTGTAGATCATCAAATGTGCTAAAAAGCTCTCCTAATAACCTCAACGGTTAGAGTCTAATAAAATTCCAACGTTAAAAAAAAAAATTTCCTGTGATTTAAATGGGAAATAAAAATTTGCGGTGAGGGACCTCTTAATTTAAATATGGAGGGCTAATACTTGCAGAGGGTTTTTTTGAGATGCCAAACAATATATTTTTCATTATATAAAAAAAAATTAGTTATTTTATTTGACCCACCCTAATATATATATATATATATATATATATATATATATACATATATATATATATATATATATATATATATCAATGTCGACAACTCAATGATCGTCTCGCTTCAGTCGCGATACTCAATTCTGCGCGAATGCACATTGGCAGAGAGAGAAAAAGAGAGAAAGAGAGGAGAGAGTACGATGACTATGCTACTCTTACGAGAAGGCCGCGACGCCTCTGACAAATGGATCGTTCTTCACTCGAGAGTATAATGACGATAGGTAACCCATTACGCACAAAGTGGCACATCGAGCATTATTTGCAAGCGAGCAATTTTGTCGCAGACGATAAAGTGTCAAAGTGTCGAAATTCTCGACAAATTGGTCGACAATTTTTCACATAAAAAGCTTCACACAATCGTCTGGAATGTAAATCGTAAGAGCAATGTGATATATTTTTGTGTATATTTTTGCGATGATAGAGTGACTCACCGAGCTGCTGATCTGCGCTGATGGGAAAAAATCCAGATTATGAGAAATCACCTGAAAAGAGAGGAAAGGAGAAAATGTTTAGTTTTAGGAACGAAAGAAATTGCGGTGATGTTACAACTATCTATTTTCGACCACGGGAATTTCATTTGTCCTCGGCGTATTTGCATTTGTGTGTGTGTGCGTTTTGGTTTTTTTTTTTAAACTGGAGAGAAGCTCACGGATGAGAATCGCGCAATAAATTCCTCTCCAGGGCGCGAAAGAGAGAGCAGAGGGATGACAGAGCTTGCAGAGAATCCGCTGGCAATGTGCCGAAGATCTTCTCTCTATTTCTACTTAGCTTACACCCGAATTTCGCGAGAAATAACGCGGTGACGCGTCGAAAATTTGGTGGCTAAATACTAAAGATAGCTCGAGGAGGGTGACAATGTAAATAATCCTTTTTTTTCTCGTACACTTTCTTCGAGCGATTCCGGAAAGCGATAAGTGTGATTCAATGCATTTTTCAGATTTACAATGCTTTTTTTTTGTGCTAAATATAAGAGACGCTCGCAAATCCAAGATTTTTTGTGAGCTTAGATTATCGTTATTTATATTAATTATATCAGTAGAAAGATTAAATTTAGTAAATTAAAAAATTATTCAAGAAGATTTATTAATGTCAATGTATTCGTGACCTTCATCAGTTATATTTTTAATTAGTTTAATGTCTGACGATGAGTCAAATCGGACTGCATTTGATTTTTCTGAAGTTGAATCTGAATTAGTTTCAGGATTTAATGTTGAATATAGAAGTGGCGGATTTATTTTAGTTTTTTTATCTGAGTATTCAAGAATTTTATTTATAAGATTTTTGTATGTAATATTTTTTTAGGAGGTAAATTATCTCCTAAAAATAATATTTCATACAGAAATCTTTAAAAAAAAAGTACAAATGTAATTTTAGAAAATTTGCCTAAAAGTATTTTTGTGGATTGGTTGGCGTAAGCTGAATTTATTTTGTTGCAGTAATTTTTATAAATTTTTCGAAATATTAAAGTGGCATCTCTGTAACGAAGATCGAACTAAAATTACAAAATTTGACTTTAGCTAACAATAAAATGAATAGAAATATCTCTGTGGTCTAAATTAAATTTATTTTGTTGTAGGCATTTTTATAATTTTTTTTCTATTTTGAAATAGCATCCCTGTAATGAAAATCTAATAAAAATTACAAGTCTGACTTCACACAAACCACCTAAAAATATTTCCATTGTTTTATTAGTGTAAATTAAATTTACTTTGTTATAGTCATTTTCATAATATTTTTTCATTCAAAAATATTATCTCTGCAATCAAGCTCTACCTTCAGCCCCACTAATTTCTGAATTGACTTGACTCTGCCGCGTTTGTCATTTTTAATTTGCCGCAGAGAGCAATGCACGATTATCGACACTTTCGAATTGTCAGGGTTTAAAAAACGCCAAAGAGAAATAATTCGCACGAATTTATAATTATTTTTGTGAAATCTTTCGAAATCATTTGGAAAGTCAATGAAAGAAAACCATCCAAGACATTCCGACATGCTGGAGTGACCATAAAAGTTGTATATCGCTCATTAGGATTTTTCCCTTTCGCGAACGAATTATCAATAAAATTTAAACGATTCTCTCGTCGCGATTTTATCGTCGCGGCGATTGAATTGAACGTACGAGCTCAAATTTCCGTCTAAAGAGGACAGAGAGAGATAGTGCACACTCCCATATATATATATTATATATATATATATAGTTACAGAATCTAGCGAGATGGGAGTGCGAGGCCGGAAAAAGTCACGGGAGTCCCGTTGGGCCCGCGAGGCTCTTCGGACCGTGACCGGACGAGAGACACGATGGAGCTTGGGCCCATGGGTCCTCTCGTCACACGATCTCCGACTATCACGTTGATTCCGCTACTATATCAACTCTATGACTATACAGTTGAAAATATTGAGACGAGGGCCTATACATACATATATATATGGGTTCGCGAGGATCGGGCCCCGATTCCCGCGTGTTTGGTCCCGCGTCAGCCGCAGCCTCTGGGGCCCACCTTTCCTCGCCCCGTTTTGTTGCGGCTAGAAGACAGCGCAGCTTGCGCTATAAACGGGCCACCAGGCTCTCCTTTACCTCCTTTTATAATACCCTTACCCTCCCCCCTTTCCTGGGTACATCTTTTATAGGCACGCCGTGAGTCCGGTCGACTCTTATTATTCTCTATCCCTTTCTTTCTTTCTTTCTTTCTTTCTCTCTCTCTCTCTCTCTTGTTGACTGTTACCCCTTTGCCCTGGGACTTTTCTGCAGCCGCCCACGTCCACGTCATCGTGGCCCGCTGCATCGACGCGGTGCATTCTCACAATTCTTGCGACCGCTATGCTAACATATATAGATATAGATATGGACCTCTGTGTGTCACGTGGAATGTGGGATAGTGCCAACAAACTTTGGGTTCCACCTTCATATCGAAAGCCGGCTCCCTCCCGCTGATTCTCGTATATGGCGAACATTTTACCACAATTATTTTTTGGGGTGTGCGAATATTCGAATAACTCGTAAGTTCGAATATTCGCACACCCCTAAATACCAGTAAAAAATAAGAGACTATGTTATTGCAATGGCTGTTTATGTGATGAAAACCTAATAAATAAATTGCATTGTCGAAATTATTGAATAATCTGATGTCGGTAGCTGAAAATAAAGCCAGATGTCAGAACGAGGAAGAAACAGTCGTCGATCGTAACAATAAAAAATCATTTCTTATTTACCATTCAAGCATTGTTAAAACTGAGAAAGAGAAAAACTAGAGATAACGATTGATTTTTTTTTTATTAACGTTAAAATTTTTTCAAAATTTGGGAGAAATATATTGCAGACAAATAGAATGTGTATAACTTTTGAAAAACTCAATTACACTTGAATAATAATCAGCGCACTAAATTTATTTGTTAATTTCTCTAACGATGTATTTTCATAGTATCTTAAGAAATATTTTAAATTTTACATTTCATTAATAGGTTGGTAATGAAACTTTCTTTTAAAAATTATGGTTTATTAAAATTTTCAATACTTCAGTAGTGAGCTATAAAAAAAATATTATGATTAAGTTAAATGTATGATACTATGATAGAATAACACAACTTCTGCATCGAAATTGATCAGTTCAAAAGCAAAAAATACTTATTCGAACAATTCAAATATTTCCAGTAATTCAAATTATTCAAATAATTCGAATATTCGATTCGCACCACCCTAATTATTTTTCGCCGTGCGAAATCCTTAAACATGATTCTACCGAATAATTGGAATCAAAGATCCATTTCTCATGATGGAACAATGGAATTTTTGGGGATTTTTATATTTTGTACGATTAATCTGAAAGGTAATTTCTTTTTTTTGGAAATGCTAAGGGGAATGCATGGAAATTGTTTTGACAGGGCTTTCGGTTGCCGAAAAACTTGGTAATAACCTCGAAAATTTCATAAGTTAGGCCTCCTTTTTCTTATTATTTATTAGTCTTTATTGTTTATTAGTAATCGTGGATATGGCTGATGTTTTATAATAAATTCAGTAGAACCTTTTTTATTATTGACAGGTTCTTAACAGTCCTTTAAAATTGAAGGACGACTTCCACTATGCCAGATAAATTATAGAACAAAGTGGGAAGACCAAAATTTTTATCAATCAATTCTAATCGATTCAGACTTCTTAACCGATCGAGATTGATTATATTTTGAATCATCAAACGAGCGGAATTAAGGAATTCCTTTGAATTCATTCAAATATTTTGACTATTGTGGTCACCAAAATATTTTGAAAATCACAAGCAAACGTTCGAAGAGGCCAAAAATGTCGTAAAATTTATTTTCCACTTCAGTGGACTGTTAAAAGGGCTGATTTGTCCGGAAATCTCCTAAAGATGATGAAAAATGTAGTTGTTGACCCAAATTCGGGGTACTTGATAGTAAAAAAGCTGGGAAACCAGAAAATAAAACATAGATCCATTTTTTCATCGATCTTTTCATTGTTATTGAAAGAAGCTCCGTGTAAAAGTTGACCCAAATTCGAGGTACTTGATAGTTGAAATGCTTAAAAACGGGAAAATAGAATACAGGTCGATGTTTCTATCGATCTTTCGATTGTTATTCGGGTCGCTGGAGACCCGAGCAATTGTCTGTCAATACCTGAATTTTTGAGAGGTGGATGCGTTTATGACGAAAAATGAAATATTTATTTAAATGTTTTTGCAATCTTCATGGTGTGCCCTTAAGGTAGAAGTATTCAAGAGAGTTCAGGAATCTTATTAGACTTTTTCATTGCAAATTGCGTCTTCTAACATGTCTCGGGTCTTCAGCGACCCACGATAACCTTACAAGGTGCCGAAAAGGACGATAACCTGATCAAGTTACCAAAAAAAAGCTTCGTGCAAAAGATGACCGGGAGTGAGAAAATGAGGGACAGAATGAAGAATCGAGAGAATTTTGCCCGCGGTTCAAGTCCCTCTATTTTACCTTCTCATAACGCATTCATATATTCTAGCGCAAATGCGCACGCGCGCGCTCGGTTCCCGGAATAAAACGCTCGGTGCACGCGGAGCATTAGAAAACCGGTGAGCTCACGAGAGGTGTACCAACGACGACGACGACGAAAGCCGACGACGACGACGACGAGGACCTCGGCCATGGCCCGAGAGCGACAGAGAGGGAAACAAGAGGCCCACAGAGTCTGCTTTGTACAAACAACTACTCCTTAAGATCGCTCCTATGCACATATTGTACTGCATATATGTGTTTATACATAGATATACGTATGTGTGTCCGTTCCTTTCCCGCGGGGTAGCGAGAGCGCACGGTGCAAAAGATAGTCGTGCCCGTCGATCCCACGCTGGGGCTTCCTTTCGTCCTTTGACCTTCCGCCTCCTCGCGTATGCGACCAACAAAAAGACGCGCATGTGCCTCCTGCCCGTGATACCCTTAAGGGGATTTCTGGTCTAGAATTTTGAAAAAATTCATTTTTTTCGCATATTCTCAAAGTTCAGACCTTTAAGGAAATATACTTGAAAGGAAAATTTTGAATTCCAATAATTCACGGAGTTATATCTATTTTAGTGACGCAGCAACTAACAAAACAAGTACCGTAAAACGGGGCTACTTTGTTCGTGTTTTGGAAGTTTTTTTGTCGTAACTTTTTTCTAACGTCCAAAATTAATTTTTTTTTGCTCTAACAGAACAATGTGTCCACTGGCTATACAATGTATAACAATAGCAAGCCCCGCCACTAACAATTTCATGTATTTATAGAAAAAAAAGCCAAAGTAACCCCGCGTATGGGGCTACTTTGGAGAGGCATTGAAATGCAACTTATGTCGAAGATCCAAAGCGTAAATGCAGCTTTGACATCATTTTGATAAAAAACAATAATATTTTATACATTCATGAAATTAAATTTTATACATTCATAAAATTAAATGAACAAAAATGATTTTTGACAATCAATTTGTAATTTTTATTGAAGAAATATTTGACATAAAAATGCTAAATACTTAGGCCTGAATTTTAAGTTCTTAAGATCAAACTTGACATCAAACTTTCTATTGAACTCAAGTTGATATTTAAGATCGAACTTAAGATTCATCTTAAAATTGAACTTAAGTATCATTATAAGTTCATACTTATGTTCAAACTTTAATGCGAACTTCGGATCGATCTTAAGTTCAAACTCAAATTAGGTTTGAAGTTTGATCTTGAGATCCATCTTGAGCATGAACTTCATCGCCTCCCTTTACCGTGTTATTTTAAATTAGTTGTCACAATAATGAAGTATGATCAAATTTAAGTTTAAGCTCAAGATAGATCTTAAGTTCGAATTTCAAAGCAAATTTGAATTTGAACTTAAGACCGATGTGAAGTTCGCACTAAAGTTTGAACTTAAGCATGAACTTAAGTATGAACTTATAATGGCACTTGAGTTCAACATACGATTCATCTTAAATTGGAACTCAAGATCAATCTTACTAAAAACTATGGGAAAAATTCGAAAAATGCCTTTATTCTACTCCGTGCGTAAATTGGGCACTTTACGCACCCGTGCAATAAAATTTTGTACGAAACTCGTGCGAGAAACTTTTTCTCAACTCGTGTGATTGCAGCATTCCCCTTCGGCTCATGCTGCAAACTCACACTCGTCAGAAAGTTTCATCGCACTCGTATCGTAATGTACTATTTTTTGTTCAGACAGCTGCCATTTTTCAATTTTTTTTTTTTACTTTCCCTCTGAGGTTGCGGCTATAACGACATTCTTACTAATTAAAAATTTTTTTTTCAATTTCGTATCGAATGACTAGAAAGGCTGTCAGCTAGCAGACCCCTTTTTTTAGCTCCAACTTTATTAGCTTACAACTTATTTAATTTACATTTTTTTCTCGGAATTTTTTTTGTTCATTGTCAAAATATTTATAAATATGCTGTGAAAGAAACAATGTTAAAAAAATGTTGTGTTTTTTCTATCGAGCTCGACAAAACGCTCAAAAGGTATTATAGAATACCGCCTTAAGATATTATCCATAATCTCTGGAATTGAGCAACGAGTCTCTCAATGTTCGACTCCCTCCGTTACGAATTCCATACGTGGAGAGAAAAAGAGTGATAATTCATGGGCAACAACAGTGATAATTATTGAAGGAGCTGATGAAGGATTGTCCAGTAATGTGGATAAAATCGAGCAAAAACTAAAGGGTATGATTACAGTACTTTTCACTGTTGCTCAAAATGAAAATTACAAACCGGTAAAAATTACTGTGGTTAGGCACCACATTAATTTTTACCGGTTTGTAATTGTATTATTATTATTATTATTATTATTATTATTATTATTATTATTATTATTATTATTATTATTATTATTATTATTATTATTATTATTATTATTATTTGGGTTTATTATCGTTGGTATTATTATCGGCCAAGTAATGTGTGGCGTCTGCTCAAAATCTCAAAGAAATATCATGTACAAAATAACCCGATCAAAATATTCCAAAATAATAATTTCCACCTCTACAATATCGAAATACAAAAATATCTTATAATATTCGGATAGATAAATATCCGGCTGAAAATATATAATAATAGTTAGTTAATATAATTATTGAAAAAAAACCACATAAGAATTGCAAAGATACAATTTCAATTTAAATCTAGCTTTTTGCCACCGTGATTTTGTTAGTAATTTTGATACTGTTTAGAAATAATTGTTAATGAGTAATTTGGGTTAATTAAATTAAAATAATTCGTAATAATGTGATAATTTTGATACAAGAAAAAATGAGTCGAATTTGTTTTTTATTAAATGTAATTACTTGATCTCCCCGAACTTTCTGATTTAATAATTGTGACTATATAATAATAATAATAATAATAATAATAATAATAATAATAATAATAATAATAATAATAATAATAATAATAATAATAATAATGATAATAAATCGCTACGAATGTCTTGCTGAATTTGAAATCGTCGTTTCAATTTCATAGATTGCACAATCCATAAAAATTATGAAATTCGTTTTGCCGGAGTCAGCGTTGATCTAGGAGCGAGAGAAGGAAGTGAAAAAGACGAGGAGAATGTTTACGAAAGATTGATGAATCAGATCGCGCGATAAAGCGTGTATAATCAATTCAGCACACATACGCTTATTATAGACACATTGTTCGTGTATTTCTTCGAGTTGAACGGAGAAAAAAAGCTCGCTCAAAACGCGTCACGCAAAGCTATATTCTAACCAAGAGCGATGAACGTCTATTACACGCTTGTGTGCAACTCTCTCTCTCTCTCTCTCTCTCTCTTTCTTTCGCTCTTTCTCGCAAAAGGGTACAAGAAAATATGAAAGAAGAGACGCGATATGGCAAAAAGCGGAGTAGCATTTCCACGCTTCGTTACTTCGCTCGATGTGCAACGAGCACGAGAAAGAGAGAGAAAGAGAGAAAGGAGCGCACACGTCCCGATCTGGGAGATGTTTGCAATATGTACATCCTAGACCAGAACAAACTATATTCTATATACGTTTATACAGCTCGATACATATTGCATGGGGCGAGGAGAGGAGTCTTTAAGGTAGTCCTTGCGGTACAGTCAAGTCAATAGAGCAAAAGGATGGAAAAAAATTGTTTGTACACGTTTTGCAGGAGAAATCAGTGTGGCTGAAGATAGATCTGGATTACGAAGATGATATTTTAAAATAGAAAAAATGGATAAAAAAGAAAACAACAGAGTGAATTTAATTTATGCCAATAAAATTTATTGGCTATATTTTTGTGGAATTATTGAATAAATCCAAAGAAATATTTTTAGGCAGTTTGCCTAAAGTCAAATTTAAAATTTTAGTTTTATTTTTATTACAAAAATGCTATTTTAATGTTGAAAACAAAAATTATAAAAATGACTACGACAAAATTTATTAAAATTGTGCCAATAAATTCACAGGAATACTTGTAGGCAGTTTGCCTGAAATCAAATTTGGAATTTGAGTTCGATTTTTATTATAGAAATGCTATTTTAATGTTAAAAAAAAAATTATCAAAATAACTTCAACAAAATTAATTGAATTTGTGCCAATAAATCCACAGAAATATTTTTAGGCAGATTGTGGGGAGTCAAATTTGGAATTTTAGTTCAATTTTCATTGAAGAAATGCTATTTTAATAGAGAAAAAAAATATGAAAATGACTACAACAAAATTAATTTAATTTGTTCTAATTTATAAATCCACAGAAATATTTTTAGGCAGTTTGTGGGAACACAAATTTGGAATTTTAGCTCGATTTTTATTACGGAAATGCTATTTTAATATAGAAAAAAAATTATATAAATGACCACAAGAAAATTAATTCAATTTGTGACAATAAATCCACAGGAATATTTTTAGGCAGTTTTTGGGAAGTCAAATTTGGAATTTTTGTTCGATTTTCATTACGGAGATACTATTTTAATGTAGAAAAAACGATATAAAAATGATTGCAACAAATTCAGTTTTGTTCATTCCAACAAATCCTCAGGAATATTTTTAGACAGTTTGTGTGAAGTCAAGCTTGCAATTTTAGTTCGATTTTGATTACAGAGATGTTATTTTAGAGAAAAAAGTGGTTAAAAATAACTGTAATAAAATAAACTCAGTTTTCACCAATAAATCCGTAAAAATACTTTTGCGCCATTTTTTTAATTTGTATTTTTTGTTCGATCTACAAGAGCGAGGGCTGTTTTTTTCAATACATTTTACGAATTCACGAGCTTTGTTTTCTTTCATTGAATTCTTAATCAAAAGAAGGCTTTAGGTAACATCTTAGCTATTTTGTTTTAAACAAATAGTCTTAATACATAAACGATGTATCATGTCATGAATATGTTTCAGTGAATTCATAGAATATTTATCGAGTAAGAAAATAAGCTTGCAATTGTAAAAATCAAGCTAAAATGGCAAATTTAAATTTCCAAAGAACTGAGTAAAAATATGCCTGTGAATTTATTATCGCAAAGTAAGTTACTTTTTCTGTAAAATCATGATTTTATATTTTTTTTTCTAGATCGAGGAGAAACTATTTAATCCAAATCCACCTCAGCTCGTGCTAGCTTTTCCTTCTAAAGTCCGCAAGCAATTTTTTGGATCTCGGTGCTTCATTGACCTGACTGTACCGCAAGGACTACCATAAGAGATCCTCGATTCTCGATTCTCCATGCTGCTCCTCTTAAGTCTAATATATCGATGCCTGAATTTCACAAAGGCGCATGTCTCGTGCTCGACGCCTGGACTGGAAAGTCCTTCGGGGATTTGCAGCATCGGACGTATAGAATGTATTAGCGAGAAGGGAGAAAAGAGCTCTTGGATATGTGGAGGAGAGCAAACGTGCGGCCAGGAAGTCAATCCCGGCAAAAGCAAGGCCAAATCTACGTTAATGCTACAAGGTTCTGCACGAAGATAAACGGGGAGGAAGTCTCTGAATATTAACATAAATAAGCCAACGTCCGTAATTTCTGAATCCTCAAGAAGCCAAGTGAAACAATTACCCACAAATTTTTCTCCGAATTGAAATCTCCCGTCAAAAGTCCGCTGAGGAAATAATACGTGAATGGTTTTACAATTTCTCAATCGATTTCTCATTCAACGCGGAGGATTTCACGACGGTATTACCTCTTGTAATCCCGTCTCGAGAATTTCTTCATCTCCGTTTGCCCCTTTCTCTCATTCTCGAGATGTAAATTTATCCCAGAACGACCGATGCTTTAATACGCGGCACGAGACTCTTCTTGGGACTCGGTATTGCATATTATATATACCGATTTCCGGTCAAACGCCCGAAGACCTGCCTCCTTTTCGTTTTTTCTCCTCGCTTCCACGTACTCGATCGTACGAATTGAATTTCGATTCCTTCTCGACATTCGCACTGCGCACGAACACAGTCACGTACGAAAGTTTATAATGTTCCAACGATTAATCAATGCGAGAATAATTTTCAAGGACCAAGAGAGAGAGAGGGACATGGAAAATCGGTTGAAGTTTCTCGCAGCTTTGGTTGCCGCATAATCGGCTTACAGGGAAGTCTTATACCCAAGAAAAGGACACAGGTACAAGAGCTTTTCCGACCTCGGACCTGTAAACTCGACACGACGGATTATCCGATCTTTATGACGAAAATTGAGAATTAGGTGTCTCGGAGATTAACATAATAATATATGGGTGATTCTCCCAAAATACTCATTGTCGAGGGTCAAATTTTTTTTTTAAATAATCATTTTGACTTCTAAAAGTGTTGGTATAAGATATTTAAACGCCATTACCACTTGGACAAGCTGGTCTTTCTATTTTGCGGGATTTATCGTACTTTGAAGAAATTGTAGTGCGAGATGAGTAAATGCGAAGGCAGAGAAACGATGCAAACCTTTTGCTATAACGCTTTTCATTAGTTCATTTCAGTGTTTTCAGTTTTATTAGAATATTATTTAATATTAGAACACTCGTAGGCGGTTCCCCCACGGAAATTTATATATTTTTAATATACGCAAAATATATGTGGATATATTTCGAATATATGTACATATATTTTTAATCCACACATATATGTTGCATATATATTAGCATTTATTCTTAATATATGCTGATATATATGCAACATATATGAGAGATAGGTGTGACTCACATGTATCTCCCATATATTCTACATATATTCTTAATATATGCTACCATATATGCAACATATATGGTAGCATAACTAACTAACTAACATAATATTTATTTAATTATTTAAGTTTATTGTATTCATACTTTTCATTATTATTTACATTATAATGTTTATCCCGCGAGAACAAGCGATCGGATGCCTGCCACATGTTCGTAACGTATAGGCAGCGTCGCGATAGTTTCCAGACTCGCCGCGAGATGTCGCAGAGCGGCAACCACTGACCCCCATACGGAGGATGCGACAAGTATGCTTATAAAGGCGGGCGCGAGAACGGAATATTAACAGAAGTCCGGCGTAAATTAAGCCATATAAGGAGTTCTCGACGGCTTCTCATGAACTTGTACTTTTGTATTTGATTCTCCTAGAGAATTTTCGATTTTTCGGAAATTTCTACACGGGTATCGCATATTCAACCCATATTCGGGATGTAGCCCACTTTTCCACTATATTTGGAATACATGCAACATATATTTAATCTATATTTCAGATGTATGCACCATATATATATAAAATATATATATTGTATGTATGTGTCGTACATTTTACATATATCTAAAATATATTTTAAATGTATTTTATATATATCGAAAAAATATTTTAAATACATTTAAGATATACGTACATATGCGAAAAGCGGCAAAATCTATCCAAATAAATATATTACACATCTATAAAAAATATATTTTAAATATATTTCGTACGCAATTTTGCATATATTTTTAATATATAAATTTTCGTGTGGGTTATAATAAAAAATGAAACGCAAATACAAACTGACTAACGTAAATGTCCCAATTATTGAACAGAAGGATCTGGGGATTGAATTCAGTGAAAAAAAATATATAAAATCAAGAAAAAGAACCATCGCTTTCATGTTCAAATGATACTTTGATATTTTTACTTTCGAAAAATCACCCTTTAAATTATTTTTAAATGATTTCGAAAGAAAAAAAAGAATAACAATGTCAAGCATGGAAATGTCCCAATTATTGAACACTGGAAGTGCCTATGTCCCCAATATTGAACAGGCATGTCCCAGTTATTGAACACTCTCAAGAATTCTTTTTCCGTTCTGAAAATATTATTTTGGATACAATATTAAGAAATAAAAGCAAAATCAAACAGTTAAATAATCTTTTATTAATCATGTAAAAATACAAAAAAATATATTTAGTCTTTTGACAGGTTTTTGGTTCATTCGCATTTTGGTTTATTTTTGCTTTTCAACTCGAACTTTATTTTATTTTCATTTTCAGCTTCCTCGTTTTTATGTTCTGTTTTTGTTTGATTTTGTCGCAGCTATCTTGTTTTTCGACTGAAATATCGGAGAGCAAAGAATATTGAACATTACATTCATATTTTAAGGTTACATTTAGGTTATATTCTCTTTTTACTTTTCTTTTTATGTTTATTGCACGAAAATGCAAATGAAAAATATATATGATGATCTTAGAGTTATTATTAAAAGAATAAAGGTAAGTTTATTCAGGAACATACAGTTTTTGTTTGAATAAATCCGATTCACACGATCTGTCCCGTGTTAACTGTCTCGATGTTTTGATGGGTTTAATGACGCCATCTTGGAGAATTCGAATGTTCAATAATTGGGACACACTGCATTTTCTATGTCCCAATGATCGAAAACCGTATTTTTTAACAAATAATTAGTTAAACATTTTTTTAAAAAATTGTTATTCGTAAGAAATTTTCTGAGGAACCTGAAACACCTTTACTTTTTGAGATGCGACAGTTTTTGATTTTTTTATGCCCTTACGCGTGAAGCGGCGCGTCTTAGCAAAAACGATAAGCAATCATCACGAGACGTCAAATCCGGTCACCGTTGCTGATTAAATAATTTTTTTCTCTATCTATTAAAGCTTTATTGCACAAGTAAGGTAACATTTCGATAGCTAAAAGTTCCATATATGTAATGAAATTTTTATAAATAAGTAAATGCATGCAGGTGAATAATAAAAATACAAAATAGTGTTCAATAATTGGTACCTGTTCGATAATTGGGACATTTACCTTATCTTACTTCCTTGCACAAACACATCAAATGACGCAACATTTGGTTATAACGCTTTATAATGGCATGGCAATAACCTGGAGGAATTATTTTCCTTCAAACCCATTTTTATTCGTCACTCAAACCCTGTTTGGTGATTCCTCTGGCAGATTCGACATTCCTCTGGATCTGATCGAGAGGAATGATGCAGAGAAATGATGCCAGAGGAATGACGATTTTGATGGTCTTTAGGTCGTAATGTGACACGCGAGTTGTTTTTAACTTCAAAACGAAGCGATGAACTTGTGCTCGATAGTTTGCATTAAAAAAAAAACCAATATTTTAGCCGAAAATATGTAATTGGCACTTGCCAGAGGAATGACGCTCCAGCTTGTGACATATACCTAAGCCACACTGTTTTGAGAAAAAACGTTACAAACATCGAAAATGAAACGTTGACTAATTGTCAGCTCGGTTAGATCTGGGAGAGACTGCTCTCGATCGCCCGAACAACTACCGCTATCTACTGCGCTAATATCGACTCATTTTCATCGGCCCAGTGGAATGACGTTAAAGCCGGTTACAAGATTGTCGATTTTCATTGAGATATCTGTGCTAATTATTATTTTTTTGTATTTCAGGAGGAAGTTATAACCAGCCTTCTGTTTTAGAAAATATTTTTCATTAGCAGTTTTCTAAATTTCAAGTATTTTTTTAGACCATTACAATATGGGAAGATGCGAAGGTTACAGGCCAAAGGCATGATTTTTAGGGGTCAAATGCGAGAAAAAAAACGATTAAAATGATTGTTTTTTAAATCTGTTCCGACACCCTGTTTCAAAACATTATGATCTAATATATTTTGGTAAAAAAAATTAAGAAATTAGGGGGATTATTGAAAATCAACTATGAGCATTTCGGGAGAGTCACCCATATACATTTTTAGATATTACTCGACATCTTGGAATGGAATTCCTCGGAGGACATTGAGTCGAAAATATGCGGTTTGCATTGAGAGCTTTGTGAGGCTGTTTAGCATAACCGGAGAGAGGCAAAACGTGCACGGCACACACGTGGCTCGGATGATGAGAAATAAAGAAAATGACATCAATGTGCCTTGAATGTGTTTATGCTGCTTCTGCTAGGTGCGGAATAACACTCGTACCTGCAGCGCCGCACAAAGATCGTATGAACGCGCGTTACCATCCGACTATTTCCTCTCTCGATGCCTAGAGAATGATATATTTATGTACGTAACATATATGTACGGCAGGAGTAAAGAAAAAACAATGAGTCGATACGCAGTAAAATTGCGCGCGAGAGAGAAGGAGACGGAAAATTGTCTCTCCTCGATCTCTCGTCGTCGTCGTCGTCGTTGTCGTCGATCCGCAGCGATCGGCAATGGGGCACACCCACCTGGAATATATACTGGGTGGCAGAATGCTTCTCGTTGGTAATAACCCCATAGGCATAAGAGACCACCGCGAAAGCGCAATCTGGTCTTAATGGCGGCAACCGCCGTGAGATATCGCGATACCGACATCATTTCTACTTCTCTCCTTCTCTCTTTCCTTCTCTCTGTATCTGTCTATCGTCTTTCGTGTCTCCACCCTTTCGTCTCTGTATATACATCGTTTATCGTTTGTACAATACGTGCTCTCGGTGGATCTCTGGAATAGAGATAGATAAAGAGAGCTAGGGAAGCGCTTCTAGATCTCGGCCCTGGGAGGAGGAGCCCCGGTACAAGATGATGACGATGTAAACTCGCGATATCGAGAGAGCCAAACGATACCTGGAACTGGGATGCACGTGTACCATTTTTTTACACTTCGAAATTCCTGGATAATTTTCACTTTTTTCTGGGATCGGTGTAACGTTTGATCGTGTTCCTTTTTTTTTGTCGATGATGTCTGCGAAGGTATTACCATTGGATTACAATGGAATTAGAGATTTTTAGCTCGTTTGTAAGAGAGAAAGAGTGGAGATGGAAGGAAAAGTATACTTGACCAAGCAGACCAGTACACCTTATTGAAAGTTGGGCCTTGAGGCTATATTTTGGTCTAGAGAGACATTTTGTGCGTTTTGTCGAGCTCGATAAAAAAAAACAAAAAATATTTTTACCATTCTTTTTTTGCAACATTAATATTTGCCGTATTTTTAAAATACAATACCTTGTACTGATATTAAGAGATCCTGAAATTTTCAGAAAGGTGTTCTTTTTTTTTCAAAAATATGAATTTTTGTATTTTGGTAAAAAAAAATTGTTTACCTCCAAGTTAAGTTAAGTTGAGCAATCATGTAATTTTTACTTCTCAAAATTACAAAATTACATGATCGCTCAGCTGTATTTAATTTAGAGGTAGAATTTTTTTTTTTCCAAAATACAAAAATTCATGTTTTTGAAAAAAAAATAACACCTTTCTGAAAATTTCATGATTTTTTAAGATCAGTACAAGGTATTATGCAAAAAAAAATGAACCAAAAATTTAATGTTGATTGTGGATTTTTACGATTTTTAAAAATTTAAAATTCTCCAAACACTCATCATTTTTCAAAAAAATTTCGCAATATATTTTTTTTTTACGTAGCCCCAAGTATACTCTTTAAGACAAACCTGGAACGATTTTTTCGTAGCTATAATAATTTTGGAGATATTTTAAAAATCAACTTGAAAAATCGAAAAAATTGTGAAATTTTGAATTTTGTATAACTTTCGAAAAAATTTTTTTTATTTTTTTTCCTTTGGTAGAACTTTGTTTTATGATAAAAGAAACCTTCTGACCAAATTTCATCGAAATTGAAAGGGATCGATTCCAACTATTGGTCGGTTTGTCATGGAATGACTCATATTTATTAATATTTTGACAATAAATTGCAACCTTTCTAGTCATCCGATACAAAATTACAAAAAAAAGATCCTTAATTAAAGAATATCGTTATAGCTCCTACCTCAGAGAAAACGAAAAAAGAAAATTTCGCTAAATAGCGGCTGTCTGAACAAAGAAAAAGCGTTTTTCGACTTTTTTTTCATAGTTTTGAATTCTTTCACAAGAGTAAAAAAAAAAAATTTTGATACAAAAGTGGTAGGGGCGATGGACAGTTATACATTGAAGATAATAAAAAAATTTGAAGTAAATCGGTTGAGTAGAAGTTGAGATATTATGTCAGCCGAGTTGAAAAAAGTGGTTTTGAGAAAAACGTTGAGAGTCCGATTTAGTTGCTGCGTCACCAAAATATGCTATAACTCCGTAAATTATTGGAATTAAAAAATTTCCTTTCGAGGATATATTCTTAAAGATCTAAACTTTGAGAATATGCAAAGAAAAATGGATTTTTTCAAAATTCTAGACCAGAATACCCCCTTAAGAATGAAAATTGTCGACGCAGATCCGAGAAGCTCGCGCTTGAGCAACACGAAGAGGAGCATATATATTCTGTGAGAAACGAGAGTGTACAGTTATAAGTTGTCTTGTGAGAGCGATCCTGTCTTTCTCTCGCATCTCTTCCCGCGGAGGCGATGGGGACAAGCACAAATGTATAGCTGCTACCTTTGCTGTGCGACTGCTCGTACAGAAAGGGTTCAGAGTTCGTGCAAGAGTTCCACCACCCATTTTATATATATATATATATATATATATATAGAGAGAGAGAGAGAGAGAGAGAGAAAGAGAGAGAGAGAGAGAGAGAGAGAGAGGGAGAGTGACATTGCCAGAGTAAACTGTACACCTCGCTGATCCAAAGAGAGAGAGAGAGAGAGAGAGAGAGAGAGAGAGAGAGAGAGAGAAAGAGAGATTTGTGGGAACATTACAGTTACCGATTCACCGCAGTAGGTTATTAATTTCATCGTGTCCAACTAACACGGTTCTTCTCTCCTTATGGATACAAAGTGGATGGTGCATTGATGGGCAAAGTCTATTGAAACTTAAAAACCTGTACTAGAAAGAGTCGAGCCTGCACAATTGGGGTTCCATATCAATGCTTCAAAACACTTTTTTTTGTTCAAAGATTTTTTTCAGTAACTACTTTAGTGTTGAAAAAACCAGCGGTTTGCCGCTAATTGGCTCAATATCTACTAAACCTACTGAAACCTTAATTTTACGTTCAGAAATCTAGGAGGTCAGGGGGAACGGTCAAATTTTGAACTATTGAGTTAACTATGGACTATGATAAAAAAAAAACATAATTTTAGAATCCTTAACCCTTCCCAGTGATACCTCACATGATAGATTAATTACAATTTTTTAAAAATTTACAATATTTTTTAGCAATGCTGTCGCAAAACATAGTAGCTTTTCGATAATCCATGACTGATTATCTATTAACTCTATTAAAATTTAAATTTTAGCTTTAAAAATTTAGAAAATCAGAGGAGGGATCTGTAATTTTTAGCGAACTTTATTGTCAAGACCACTGGACTAAAACTTATTGAAAAAATATTTTTAGAATCTTTAAAGGTAGCTCTTCCAAACGATACCTTACACGACATATTGATTAATTTTTTTCTTTGGACTAGACCTATTTTTAGCTAAAATAATTTTTTCGCATCGTTCAGTGGCGAATGTCCACGTTTAGAGAATTCCGATTTTTTCTTTTAAGGTACGGAGCCCTAAAGATGTTCTAAAGGAGATATTATAAAAAATCGTTTAGTATTATTAAAAAAAAAGTTGACCTAATTTCGATCTATTTGGTAGTTGCTTAGAAGTAGAATGCAGATTAGAAATTTCTTTTGCAATCATAAATACTCGTTGAATCCCTTAATAAAGTTCATTAAAAAATTCGACAATCACAAATGTGTATTTTTTGATAATTTTTAGTCAGTCGGTCATTATAACCCAACGATAAATTATCTAACTCTAAGGTTGGAATTACCTCTCCATTATCATGAGCAGGATTAAAAAACTAAAAAACTATTTTCCATGGAAGGATTTTAGATCTAATTTTAGAGTTCATCCTCTATCAGGAGGACAAGTACGAATATTTCTTTACTGAACGTTTCGCCTCTCACTATTTTGTCATCAATCTTTCAATTTTCATTCTTCAATCACAAAGCCGTAATCCTGTCTCAAATCGAAGTGAATCTGCGCATCATCTATCATGCCAAAAATTACCTGTAGGCAATTATTTTATGATGTCCTTTAATTTACATTATCCTCAGAAGTAATTATCGTACAAATTACAAAGCAATATTTTCTTCGCAATAACAGACGTTATGATAGTACGCTTTGGGAAATGACTTTTTCGTGTCAACGTTTAATTGGCACGAGTCTGAGGCGTGACAATCGGCTTCGGGACGTCGCGATACCGCGTGGAAGAGTCTATTAAGTACTCCAGGAAGTAAAACGAGAGGTAACGAAGATCGATTGCGATCGATGGCGCGTATTGGCGATGCCGAGGGGATGGCGGGGGTGGGGGTGAGGGAAAGAAGCCCCGTGGTATTCGATTAGAAGCGTTAATGTCGTCCCTGCGGTTACACGTACGTTGCCGGACGGCAATGTCTGTGTTTGTGCAGCATCAAGCTCACGCCGTACGTCTATGAATATGCATTGATCGAGCGATCGGCACGACGAGCTCGCGCGCGAGCCGCGTTCTCCTCGCTTTGCCTCCTCAGAGGTGAAACAAGACTCGAAGGAGAAGA